>OY288287.1:69066892-69607619 GCA_958450335.1 Hibiscus tridactylites | reverse complement strand
AACAATATAGGCAGAACGTAATGAAATTAATAAAATACGACATAAAAAATTTGATACAAATTTAATTTTAAATTAATAATATTTAAATATATGAATATATTAGAGTATAAATAGATTAACTATTGGAGGAAAGATTTGCTTTATTTATAAATTGCTCAAGTAGTTGATTGTCGAATTTAGTTCAGAAGACTTATTTCCAAATTTTTTGAAAAGTGAGGAGTTTTGATTTAGGGTAACGTTCACAAATGGTCACCGAACTTTATTAAGAAATAAAACGGTAATTAAATTTTTAAATGTTACAAAATAACAATTAAATTTTATGTTTTATAACAAAATGGTAAATTGACCATTAAGTAATTAACGTGGTTGTTATAACTTTGTATAACAGTACATTTAATCTTTTATATTTACACATTCAATCAATTTAGTTCTAATTTAAAAAAAAATTACTAAATTTAACCCAAAGGTCTATATCCACTAATCAAATTTGCTGAAATCCTAGGCCTATATCCAATTGAAAAATGCGCTTAACGAGATCAATAATAGAATTGTTTCCTTATATTGCAAATTGCAACTACCTGATAACCTGCTAATTTAATTCAAAAGCAGCAAAATTAAAGAAAACCATGAAGAAAAGAATATGTTAATAAAAACAATTTTCATTGGATTTGAACCAATGACCAACGATTAAAAAACATATAATCATACCAACACTCTAAATCTTAATTTATGAATAATTTACAATGTAATATTATTTTACTTAAAACAAACTGAATTTATTACACTATAGTCATTTTCATCCATGTATCAAATTTATATAAATAATGTCACACTGCTGTGCAAAAAATCAAAGTTTTAAGTTAATAAAAATGAGGTTAAAAGTTTAAAAATATCAATAAATACCGAAAAAATTAAAATTAAATGATCGAAAAAATACGTGAATTCAAAAAAAATTACCTCAATCGGACACCCAAACGCAAAGTTAGATCGTTATGATCTACCAAAGTTTTAAGTTAAAGTTGTAGTTCAAACATTAAATGGATTAAAAGGCGAAAACTCAGCGTTTCACTAAAACTGAAAGTCAGCGTTTTATTAAAATGGAACCCAGCGTTTCATAATTGAATTTCTTTTGCTGAGCAAAAATCTCCACGTTATAAAGGGGCAGTGTTTTGGAGGAAAAATGAGTTGAATAGCCAGAAGTTCACACACCATAGAATTTAATCTTTATTCTCGTTTAATTGTTCCTTAGCATCTGAAATTTAACCATTCTAGTAGACTAATGGATAGTTTTCAAAGGGATGAAATAATAATTTCTTCCTCTCTATACAGAACTTTACTTAAATATAGCATCAATTTACCCCTAAAAATATTATATTTATCAGATTAATTTTAAGTCTATAGCATATACTACAACATTCATATCTTTTGGCATGTATATATATATATATATTAATGCACTAACATGAAGGAAAATATTGATTGGATGGCGTCCACAAATAGTATTGTCATGCTCAAACAGATATTCTTTAAAAGCATCCGCATCTCTTGTTTCTATTATATCCATTCTTGTCTAAGAAAAATCATAATTAATCTGTTTTAGGGCATATTTAGCAACGTGGGTAAAAGATTATCTACAGTGTTAAAAAGGTTGAAAAATCTAGTTTTTCTAAAACGAATGTTTGAGACTATATTCAAGTACAAAAACACGGTAAAGAAGAACAAACGTAAAGTGTTTAGCGAGCTTTTTCATTTGCCCGCCAATTTTGTTATGAACGCTACCTGAAAAGCATTGCTGAACGGGGCCTTAGAATTTTAATACACTTAAATTTACGTTCTCTTTCATGTTAGAACGACAATCATATTGATTGAACTAAAACTTTTTTGTAGTATATTGTCACGGGTTTAAACTTTCGCTCAACAACCGAAAGGTCTTAGCTACTGTCTCGGCTAAAAATTGGGCGCAAAAAAATGAAGATGGCACAAAGAACAAGAGATTACTATGAGGTAAAAGCTTGCAAACTGAAGTGAAAGATGAAATGATAAATGAATGAAAATGACAAACGTTGAGCCTCCTTTTATAGTGAGAGCTTTGTACAATCAACAGTCAAGATTACAAAGAATCAATGGTCAGGATGAGAGCCTATCATATCTACAACACTTTGAAATTCAAATGGGAGATAAAGTGTGAATTATCTTTACAAATAATCACATAAATGATAAGTGAGATGCCTTATCGAGTTACCATGGTAATTATTCTCCTTTGTGCATTTTACCAAGGTAAAAGGCCAGCTCCTGGGCCATTCTACAAGCTTAAAATGCTATAAAAATACTCTTGGGCTGTCAATGTAGTGCTTGTCTCGGTCGTGGGCTGGCGGTCCGTGACAATATATTCATAGATAATCTTAACCATTTGATAATACACATTAGGGGTGGGCAAGACCGGGTACCCGACTAATTTATCCAGAATTGGTTATGGTCCCGGTAACCACCAGTTCCTGAAAATTAGATCCAGTCCCGGTCAGACCGGGTCCAAGTTTTCAAGAACCGGTCTCGGTACTAGTAAGAACCGGTACCAATACCGGGTACCCGGTCAATTAGTTTATTATTAATAAAATTTGAGCAGTAATGGAAAAAAAATTCAACTATCAATAATAATATTAAATAACAAAGTTAAAATATTGTAGGCTTGAAGGTTGAAGTCTTAAAACGAGTCATACTTATAATATTCATATATAAAGAGAGAGAGAATAAACTAAAGAACTATATCTATTGCAAGCAAGACCACTAGTTCCTGAAAATTAGATCCAGTCCCGGTCAGACCGGGTCCAAGTTTTCAAGAACCGGTCCCGGTACTAGTAGGAACCGGTATCAATACCGGGTACCCGATCAATTAGTTTATTATTAATAAAATTTGAGCAGTAATGGAAAAAAATCAACTATCAATAATAATATTAAATAACAAAGTCAAAATATTGTAGGCTTGAAGGTTGAAGTCTTAAAACAAGTCATACTTATAATATTCATATATAAAGAGAGAGAGAGAATAAACTTATAATATTGTAGGCTTGAAGGTTGAAGTCTTAAAACGAATCATACTTATAATATTCATATATAAAGAGAGAGAGAGAATAAACTAAAGAACTATATCTATTGCAAGCAAGACCACTAGAAAGTTCGATAAAGAGAAATAAAGGAGCGCATTCAATTGTTTCCAATCTCTTTAACGTCATTCAGTACCTAACCAGTACCAGGTACCCGTTACTGGTCTCGGTCCCATTGGGTACCCTCCGGGTACCGGGTCTAAAAAATCAAGATCCAGTCCCGGTCTCGGTCGCAACCGAGACCTAAATTTTGGATCCAGTCCCAGTCTCACCGGAACCAATTCTGGGTAAAAATCTACCGGGTCTGATCGGGTCTGGGACCGGGACCAGGTAATCGGGTTTTTTGCCCACCTCTAATAAACATGCACTTTGCAAAAAAAAAAAAAACAATTTAAACTCAAATCTTTTAGAATAAATATAAATTAAACACGAGTATAATAAAAAAGCAATACCAATATGACAAGAGTGCATATAGTATAAGCCAATTGATTCCGAGACAAAAAGATGTGAAAAAAGAAAATGGTAATCATGAGCTTGCATGGCTCTCAAACATTTTATTTATCCCATATTCGTCCAATAGTTGTTATCAATGTGATGTAAGGATAACGCTTTCTTTTTATTTCCCGTTTTATCTGGTAACAAAAGTGACCTCTTTCCTACTGTTTTAACTAGTATTTCATGTAGAATCATAAAATTAGTATCATCTCTCTTACTGCGGTTAAAAAATGAGTTATATTTTGATATAAAATGTTGTATAAAAATATTATACAACTTTTTTTAAAAAATTTAAAATTAGAAATCTTTAAACTTTAACTATGAATTTTAATATTTAAATCCTACAATTATCAAGCTTATGTAAACTAGACTAAAATTTACATAGTATGTATATTAAAATTTTTCCTTAAAAAATATGAGACAAGTAACTTCTCTTCCAAATAATTTTATATAATTTTTACCTCAGTTGCATAGTTTTATTTGATTTTTTATACATTAATTATCTTTTTATAACCAATTTGATCCATATATGATAATGTAAAGGTTTATTATTCGCCAGACCAATTTTTTTATTTATATATTTTTACTTTAATTTTATTCACAACATCAAAATTTAAACTCTGACCAGATAATAATTGACTCAATTTAGTTCTGAACCCGACCTGATCTGGTCAGAATTTTTCTATAAAAAAGTTAGGTTCATGACGAATCGTGTCGGTTTGAGTTTCCGAGAGTACTACTTTTTTTTTTATATTATAACTGGTTTACCTTACGAGTAGAGTTGTTGTCATTGCTCATGAAATTCTCATACAAAAACTTACATGTATTTTTTAATTACCAATATTCAATTTATTGATTGAATAATTCGAATTAAGTATCATAAGACGAATCCGTATAATCTTACTAGACCAACGATTTGTTTATACTAACTCACATGTATTAACTATTAAGTAATTTGAAACAATTTGTTGCAGAAAAATTGGATTTATAAACTGCAACACAGCCTTAGTGCTGAGTGTTGACGTAGAGAATTAGGTTATTCTACTAGTTTTAAAAATGAAGGAATATTTCCAGATTATGTATAACTGCCACTCTTCTTCCTTCTCTTCCTTCTCGCCATCAAAATATTCACCTGTTATTGAATTCCAAGTAAGTAATTTCCTTTGGGTTAATTCCACACTCTAATATTGAATTATTCTGGTGTTTGTTCAAGTGGTAAGCAACTTGATATCCTTCAAGTACGTCTCAAACTCGAGATTTGTGTAGTTGTGTATGTAGAAAAATTCCGCAAGAAAACTCACCCACCAAGACTAAGTATGAGACTCGAGTCTGTCCAGAGAACCGGATGCAACCAAAAAAATATTGAATTGGTCTTTAAATTTTTAGAGTAAACTACCTATTTGGTACTCCATTTATTCACTTGTTTCTGCTTTGGTCATTCAACTATTTTTAAAAATATATACCTAATATTACATTTTGTTTTTATTTTAGTATTTCTTTATTAAAAAGTAAAGCTATTGTATCATCTTCTTATTAAGAGAGATAAAATGATTTTAAAAAAGAATATCGCGCCAGCTTTGCTTTTGTTTTTTTAATAACGGGTACTAGAATAAAAACAAAACTAACATTAGTAACTATTTGCAACAACAATAAAATTAGTTGAGTGACCAAAATAAAAACACAAGAATATATAGGATATCAAATATGTAGTTTACCCTAAAGTTTAAAACGTTTTAATCTACCCTTCAAACTATCCAGATAATATCAATCGGTTCTTTTCATCATCCTAACATCAGTTGGACACTAAATGTCAATTTAAATCTAACATGGAGCGTATTCAAAACATGTGTATATCTATTGCTTAGATAATTATGGATGTGTTTGAAGTTTAATCCATGTGGTTTAATTATATTCCCAATCCGAGCTAACATTCAACATTTAAGCTTATAGTAAACTAATGGAAGAATCTGATTGACATAATTCAAATAGTTTGAATATTCATAAAAATATTTTCAAATTTCGATGATTAATTTAGAACAAAAGTAAAAGTCTGGGGACATATTGGCGCAGGGCCCACGCCCTGCCCAAGGCCCAGGCTCAGATACGTTGGATATATTAAGTAAGGCCTACAACTTTAATTTACACTCTATTTTTCATCAAACTATCTTTTATAGAAAAAAAACGTGTATAGCTTGAAAGCTTTAATGATAGAATATATTGATCATCTGACCCACATCATGATTAAACTTATATAACCGAGCAATTATTTTTTAAATAATTTATAACACAATAAAGATTACACTTGGCGAAGCATTATAGGTGCCCGATGGGTTGCTCGAAAAGGGGATGGGGTGGAGAGTTGGAAATGGCCTGAATATTAACACCTGGAATGATGCTTGACTTCCAGGGCAAGGAACTGGTAGATTAAACCAGTGTATTGATGTACGCTATCCTAAGGTGGCTGATCTAATTAATCCCGAGATCAATTAATGGGAGTATAGTCTTCTTCAGTCTATTTTCGAACCTACTCTAGCGCAGCAGATTTGTGGTATTCCCTTGGCAAAATCAAAGCCAGCTGATGAACAAATATGGAGGCATGATAATTCAGGTCACTACTCTCCTAAGAGTGGTTACAAACTCTTAGTAAGTGATGACCCACAAATGTATAGTTTAACTACTGTGACAGATATCAGCAACGTCAAGAGTTTCTACTCTAGCTAATGGAGTCTATCAGTCCCAGCAAAAAAATAAAATTTTTGTATGGAGGTTGATTAACAATTATCTACCAAATTATTCTAATCTATAACAGAGGAGAATCCAGGTTAGAAATGCTTACCCTTGCTGTGAAAATGCTGCTGATATGGTTCATCACTTCGCCTCGGAATGTTCCTTTACAAATCAGGTGTTAGACTTGGTTGGAGTGAGGTTACCACCTGTCGATATGAATGGAGATTATAAGCAGATTATTATGTGTTACTTTTTCCAAGCAGATGAGAGTCAAAGAATACTTCTGGTTATTACTTACTGGGCATTATGGTTTTCCAGAAACCAACAAGTTCATGAAGGCACTGTGTGTTCTGCCTTTCGAACTTCTACTTTTATTCAAGCTCACTATGCTGAACTAAAGTCTCTGGAGAATATCTCAAGTCCTACCCAAATGACACAACAAATTAAATGGACTCCCCCAGATGATAATATAATTAAATGTAATTTTGATGCATCCTTTAACCCATCTGCTAATACCTCTATTTCAGGCGTTATTGCGAGGAACTCATTGGGTTTGATTATGGCCGTCTGTGTATACCCGCATCGTGATGTGGCAAACCCCTTCATTGCGGAGGCTCGTGCTTGTCAGGTTGCGGTCTCCTTCGCGGCTGAGTTGGGTTTCAGAAATGTACAGATTGAGGGTGATTCCCTTACAGTGGTGAAGAAATTATCATCAGCATCAGTAGACAAATCCGCTCTAAGCCCAATTTTACGAGACATCAAGGAGATGAAGGGTTTGTTTGATTACCTTCACTTTTCGTTTGTGAAACGAAATGGAAATGAAGCTGCGCATGCTCTGGCAAAAGAAGGGAGTAACTATTCGTCTCCCCGGTACTGGATCGAGGAAGCTCCGACGGGGGTGGAGCTTGCGGCCCGCCGTGACCTAGGTCGCTGATTTCGATCGTCTTCTGCATGGTTTTGTTTGGAGAATTCAACATATCCTCGACTCCAAACGCACACCATCTCCTCCTTCAGCAACGATTTCTGATTCTTATTTGAGTTGCAGGAGCTATCTGGTTCTTCTGATTGCTTTCAAAAGTGAAAAAGGGTTTTTTCCCTCTATTTTGGCTTTTGCTTTACTTGTTGTCGGTTTTCTTTGGTTGTAACGACAGATACACTGACTGTCGGGTTTCTCTTTCTTTCTTTAATAAATTGAAGTACCAGTTTTACCCTCAAAAAAAGATTACACGGTTTAAAACAATTTTTTTGGGTAATCTTTACCCGTGGTATTTTTGTTTGGGGTTTGTTCTATTTTAGTCACCCGAATTCAAAAAAGATTATTCTCGTCACTTACGTTTTGAATCGTGTCTATTTTGGTCTCTTGGTCGTTAATTCCCGTTAATAAAAAAATTAATTTCTAATTTAACCCCCAAACTTTCAAAACTTTATTTTTCACCATCTTCCCTAAACTTGAAAACTTTTATTTCTCTGCCCATCACCTAATTCCGACCATCTTTCCATGCCATGAGTCTGTCACTCTCCTCCACCCCTTTGCTGCTATCTGCTATTCAACCATTTCATATATTCACTTTTTTGTTGTAGTTTTGAATTAGTTCTTTACTTCTCTTCTCTGATCTGTTAGATTATCAAAAAAAAAAAAAAGGCACAGACAATACCTATTGCGGACGCTATTAGTGTCTCTTTCAATTATAATGATGTTCCACTTGATGCTGCATCCGAGGAGGGTCTAAATTTGATAAATTTTGCAATTGATGATGAACATGATGAAATTCAGGAAGACTGGAAGTTCAACATGCACTGCCATTGAGTGGTATTTTTGCTGATAAATGTAATAGTTCAGAGTTATTAAACATCAAGTGAAAATTGAGAAAGTCTCGTTCAAAAGGCAAGTTAAACCACCCATCACCATCTAAACCACGTGAAAGCTTTGAAATAAAAATAGATGAAATATTGGTGGAAAAGCTCGATAGCAACATTTCTCAATATGGGCAGAAAATTATTCAGTATTTAAGAATGAAGAAAAGAAAATTAGAATATTCAACTGAATTTGGTAGGGGAAGTGAACTGTTGAAGAATAACTTGCCAAGAGAAGATTTGGCTGCTTGGATTCAACTTTATGATGAACATGGTAGAAATAAATCCAATATAAATACCAAAAGCGAGTCAATTCGGACACAAGCTGAGGTCCTGACTACGTCAGTAGTACAAAAAGACCAGAACAAAAATTTGGAGGAATTGGATCTAGATGATGAAACTCGGAGTTTAACAGTCTGTGCTAGTTCTCAAAAGCAATGCGAGATCAAGTTTATGGAGAGTATGCCGAGGATTTCTGACCAAACGATGGCTCAAGGATGGGGTTTCCCAACCCGAATCACCTTTCAAATTCACAACGTTCCATGTTTGAACTCTTCCTTTCTTATTTTTTTTTATAGATTTAACCACAAATAGGGGTTTAAACTGTATTTTTATATTGTTTTTTTTTTTATTTTTTTTTAAAAAACTATACTTTTTAAAATGTATATATATATATAATTTTTTTTTTGCATTGTGACTAATGCATTTTTTTGGCTGAAATAGGTGTTTAATATTTTTTTTGTCTAAAATAAGAGTCTAAAGTTTTATTTTTTACTATTTTTAAGGTAACGATGATTAAAAAACATCTTTCAATCAAATTTGACACGTATTTTTTTAAAAAAAATTTAAAAAGATAACATTTTTTAATTAAAACTTCTGAAAATCTCCAAAAAAAAGTCTCAAATCTTTAAAACCTCAAACCCTAAATTCCAAAATTAATGACATTATCATCATCGATATCCTAGCCAAACCCTAGCACCACTGTTGTTGGAGGTTCTCGTCTATTTTTTTCCAACCAACCATCGTCGGTTACCGACGAGAGATGTGTCAATCAAACGTCGAATGGTTGACACCATTCGCGTTCGTCGTCCAATTGACATGTCTCTCACCAATTGCCAATAATGAGTAGTTTAGAAAAATGGGTGATGACTTCCAGTGACAGTGGTGATGGGAGTCTGATGAAACTATCGACGACAACAATGAAGTCAATTTTGAAATTTTAGAATTTCAGGTATTTGAAATTGTTTTATCTTTTAGAAAATTTTGGATATTTTTAAATTTATTTTATTTTCAGTTTCATTTTTAAAATAAAAATCACATGTCAAGCTATAATTGGATGATTATTTTTTTTATATATTGACATAAAAAACGGGCTAAAATAAAACATTAGACGTCTATTTAAGCTTAAAATATTTTAGGTATAACCTAGTTATTCTCTCTCAAATCTCTGTCGTCTGCAGTTTTGCTTTTATTTCTTTGATTGGTGGTAGGCAACCAATCTTAGTATTGGTTGTCGACCATCGAGTCTTTTTTTTCTTCTTGTTTTTTCATGTTTTTAATAAGAACATATGTCTTTGTGGCACACGTTTCCTCTGTCATTGTGACACGTTTTTCTTTATTTTTTTGTGGTTCGTTTCATCTGCCCTTGTAGCATGATTTTCAGCATACCTTAGCGGTTGGTTGATGCTCGTACAGAGATCTTCACGACGCTAATCTCTAATTATGATTCTGTCGGTGGTTTTAGAAAGATGATCCCCACTCGGTTGATGGTTGGTTGTCGATATAATCAGACCTGGGTAACGGAGCAATCTGCCTGATAGCTTGGTTTACTCACCACTCTTTTTTCACCCCGTAAAACGTCTCATTTGGATAGAGACAAAGAGAATCAGAAAGGTTTCTGAATTTTGATATGTTAATCTCGATGGAATTGCATGCTTTTCTTTTCTTTGCACTATTGTAAGAGACTTTTAGCGGACTTGTCCCATTTTTTTCTTTTTGATGTATTGTATTCTATTATCTTTTATAGTGATTAATAAAATTCAGATGACATTGTTCAAAAAAATTTAAGTATCTATGTAAAAAAAAATTCCGACCCCTATTTTATAATAATCAAAGATATTCAATTATTTTTTATTTTGTGTGATTTCATATATTTTATTGGAATTTGGAAGTATAAATTTCATACAATTGTACTAAAAAAATACTCTTATTTAAGTAGCAGATAAAAACAAGTACCAGACTGCAGGGAAGATGGCGATGTGTAATTGCAGCAACGTTATGGGTGAGTACCATTGCACAGGGCGGATTTATATATGATTTAGTGGGGTCAATTGGTCACGTTTGGTTTTTATTTTTTTTTAAGTAAATAAGTTTGAAAGTGAGAAAAAAAAAAACTTTAATGTACTTAAATACATTTGATCTATTATTAAAACATTATCAGTTCGCTTAATTTTTTTTTAAATTCATTTGATATAAAATTTAGATTCGCCACCATTTGCAGCCAAGAGTTTAAATCATACAGTTTAATTAAAACTTTAGATTTAAGTTTAGGAATTCTTTAGAGAATGATCGGAATCCTTCAAAAATAGGTGTCAGATTGTCAAGCTCAGCCGACTATGTAATGCAGGAATTATCTGAACCAGAGACGGTTTGGGAGGAAAAGATGGGATTCTCCATGAATCTTTAGGTGATTGATCTTTTTGATGCTGGGTTAATTGACATCACGTTGCTTGTAGGAAAATTTACGTGGAGTAATGGTAGAGAGCAACCAACTTTCGTCCGACTGGACAAATTTCTTCTTTCACCGGAAGTTGAGACAGTCTTTCCTGGTTTGTCACAAAGGTTGTTAGATAAATCTCTTTCGGATCACAATCCGATCTTTCTTTCGAAAATCTCAAATGATTGGGGGCCAAAACCCTTCAGATGTCTAAATCATTGGCTTGCCGACTCGGAGTTCGAAGCTATGGTGATTAAGTCTTTTAGCAATGCGAAGAAAGCCAATCCGACAATTAGGATATGTGGTATAATCAGAAGTTCGAAGAAAGTAGTCAAGAATTGGGCAGCACTTCCTTCAAATAAGCCGAAATTGATGATTGAAAAAATTGAGAAGGAGATATCGTTCTGTGAGGCGTTGGTGCAGAAGGGCAATGTTTCGAATAACATTCACGTGAAGTTGAGGGCTCTCAGATTCTGTTTGTGGCGGGAATATAGAAAATTGGAGAGCGAATGGCTCCAAAAATCGCGAATAAAATGATTCACGGAGGGCGATAAAAATACGCGTTTTTTTTCACCTATCGACATCGGTAAAAAGAAGAAGAAATTCGATTTTAGATTTGAACCACGAGGGTTCCAATGTATCTGATCCTGCTAAGGTAAAAGAACTTGTATTTAATTTTTTTTCCAAGAACTATAACTTGAAACACACACTGGAGTTAGTAGATATGGATATGAACTTTAATAGTTTGAGTGAGAGCAAGGCTGCCACTATCAGAAAGAATTCTCGGAATCGGAAATCTGGGAAGCTCTAGCTTCGTCTGACAACAACAAGGCACCAGGCCCGAATGGCTTCAACACGGGCTTCTTTAAGAAGTTTTGGCCTCAACTCAAAGAGGATATTATAAGCTTCTTTGCTGATTTTTATGAGGGACGCGATTGGGAACCGGAGATAAACCATTCATTTATAACATTAATTCCGAAGAATGATAATCCGGCTTCTCTTGAAGAGTATAGACCCATAAGTCTAGTTGGTGGTTTGTATAAGTTATTATCGAAGGTTCTCTCACGTAGATTGAAGTCTTGTATTAGTGATTTGGTGGGTGAGAATCAGTTTGCTTTTATTGAAGGTCGACAGATTTTGGATTGTTCATTGTTAGCAAATGAAGCTATAGATGCAATATACAAATCTGGTACGAGCGGGATCGCTTTTAAGATTGATTTAAGTAAGGCCTATGATACTATCAGCTGGGAATTTCTCTTTTTGGTAATGAGGAAATGTGGTTTTGGCGAGCGATGGATTTCTTGGAATAGTAAATGTATATCTTCAGCGAGGATTTCAGTTCTGGTGAATGATGCTCCTACTGGTCCGTTTAAATTATCTAGAGGTCTTCGACAAGAGTGTTTCTTGTCCCCTCTACTTTTTAATCTTGGTCTGCTGCTTGTGTACCTAATTCGAGTAAAGTATGGGCGTTTACCCTTTATGTAGTTATGTGGTCGCTATGGTTATTTCGTAATAAAATGGTTTTTCAAAATAAGGCTTTAGATATGGTGCAGTTGATAAATTTAGTTAAATTGAGATTGGTGAGATGGGTTAAAGCAAAGTATGAGAGCTGCTGCATCCCATGGGAGTGCCTTTTTGCAGATCCACGTGTTGAGTGTGTAAAAGTTCTATTATTTACACCCTTTTTAACCCATATTTCTGCTGCATTCAAGCATCATTGCATTGCATTTAGGCTAGTTTTCAATAAAACATCACAATTATATAAAAGGCACGGATTCTACTAAAAGATGGTGTATTTTGCAGATAGCTGCCATGGTTGACGATGAAGGCAGGCGCAAGACAGATAAGCAGGAAAGCTGAAATGGACTAGCAGCTGAAGAAGACGAACATGTCATGGACTTGTCACGACAGCAAGGTGACAGCAGATTTATGAAGAGGAAAAGTCAAGTGGACCTCGATAGATAGAGAAAAATATGCTCGTCTGTCGTGTGAAAACCAAATATTTTTCCGAGCCCCGGATCAAAAGATATGTCAAGCCAAAGCTCAAAGGAGAGGAAATCCCTAAAAGCAAGGATGCGGCTGGAAAGTAGGAGTCTTTAGAGATTTAGTCTTTATTAGAATCTTACTTTTAATTAAAGTTGTAATCCTTGTTACCTTAGATAACTTGAGCCCAAAGCTTATATAAAGGGCATAGATTAAACCTAGGGCATAACCGATTACCCCATAACCGAAACCAAACCCCTGTCGTCCACCCGTCACCGACATGTTCTAAATTCCCCCTAGGGCTACGGGTTGTTTTGTAAAGTAGTTGCAAGGGTTGCTTTGTTTTAGGATATTTTTCAAGTTCAATAAAATAAACTTCAAGTTCTTTTATCTTGGTTTTAATATCTTGCAAGAGCATCGGGAGAGCATTGTGAGGTTATCCATTTACTTAGCATCGGGAGAGTTAAGTATACGAAAGAGATAAGAGCGCGTTCTCTAGTTTATAGTTGAACCATCTCGTGCTTAGGGATAAGGCGAGGTTAAGTGGCTAAGGAAGAATTCATACACATCGGTGTTCATCCTTCGATTCACGCCGGGAGGTATCATCAAAGACGTGTTCATCGACAGACTTGTGCCTAGGGATAGGGCAAGGCAGATCTGGGATTCTTGCCAAACTTGAAGTACGGAGTTGGTGTGTCGGCTACCGCGACTGCCAACGGACAGACGTCGCGACAGGTGCTGTCGGCGACGGGAGCGACGACAGAACTGGAGATCCTGAGCAATTCAATACCTGCACTACCGAGCAATTCAATACCAGCCCATTCTCTCTATCTTGATAATTCAATCCTTTTATTTACGTTTTTATCATATTATTCTCGTGACAATCTTCTAAATTATTTCCTTTACTTCGTGCAGTAAATCAAGGTGAAGTCATTAGCCCAATCCCTATGGAGACGATACCCGATACTTCGTATCACTTTACTACTTGCGTCGTGTACACTTGCACTACCATTGCGATAGACTATTTTACACGCAACAAGTTTTTGGCGCCGTTGCCGGGGATTGGCAACATAACTACATCTTTCTTTTATTGCACTTTTTGCTTTTGTTTTTGTTTTTGTTTTTATTTTTAATTATTCTTTAATTTTTATTTTTTGTTTTCAACTCTTGCTTTTCACGAGGTTCTTTTGTTTATGCGCAGATCGAAAACGGGCACCAATTCAAAGTCAATGGACAACGCCTCAAGCACTATCAAGGGACTGAAGCCCCAGGAATACAGGAAGTGGTTACTTTAGGTGATGCCCCACAAGGCATCCCTAATTTAACCTAAATTTTTATTTTTATTTTCATTTTTAATAGTATTTATTAGGAATTAGATTTATTTTATTCGAATAATGTTTTATTTTTAATTTCAGTTTTTAGGAAATAAAGGAGGCAAGTGAGAAAGAAGAAGTGGCCCAAGCCCACCGCTCATCCACCAGCCCAATAAAGCCCATTTATGGTAACCTGTCGTTTCGGCTGCCGGCGCAGACGGATTTGACAGGCTGTCAACAGACGCACAGCAGACGAAGAAGCGTGCGGCAGACGCACAGTAGACGCATTAATGCACGTCAGACGCGTCAGACACGATACATTCAATCTGCCGCCCCGTTATTCCCGCCTGCCGTTGCGGCATTAAATGGGCAGCACCCCAACAGCTATATAAACCCCTTCCCATTTTCATTTTTCATCACTTCTGATTTTTCTCTTGTTATTCTCCTCTAGTTTTATCTATTTTCTCTCTCTTTCAGCCCTTGCAACCAAAATGTCTTCACGACAAACCCGTCAAAACACTGCTGCCGCTTCTTCTTCAGCAGCAGCATCGCCATTCACCAAAAAGGAGCTATGGGAGGAGCGTGGCTTCATTTACAACAGAGATGCACCTCTTTTTGGACTCCGGTCGTTCATTATGAAGGCCATAACAGCACAACTTTGGGAGGACTTTGCCGAGCAGCCGGAAGAGCTAAATGACACTTTGGTCCGGGAATTTTATGCGGCGATCGAAAGCAAGACGGCGACATCTGTCACCGTCCGAGGAGTGGCAGTCCCCTTCACCGCCAGCAGCATCAACCATGTGTTCGGCCTCTTCTTTGGCCCCAATGATGATGCTCACCAACAATTTTGGGACACCCTCGACGCTGCCGGACATGATGCTGTCATGAGGGAGTTGACAGAGGCGAGAACGACATGGAGCACCAGTAAGAAGAACCCCCACTCTGTCAATAGGGGGCAGCTACTCCCTGAGGCAAAACTATGGAATGCTTTTATCAAAAAGCGTATCCTGCCCTCGTCCCACCATACGACAGTCAACAGACAGGGGTTGGCCCTCATCCACTCTATCATGCATGACAGGCCCATCAATGTGGGCAGGTACATGTGGGACAGCATTCTCGATTGTGCCTTCCGATCAAACTCACGACTCTGTCTGCCCTTCACCATCACTGCCCTCTGCCGCTGCGCTGCCGTACCGGAGGACCCTTCAGACAAAATCAAGACGGGCAGCGGATGGACAGACAACAACATCTCCAGCCTCATGGAGATCATAGTCGTATCGCCCCTCAACGCCTTCGATCCAAACGACCCTCCTACTGAGTCTGATGATGAGCCTGCCACCGAACCTGCCCCAGAAGCTGCCACCAACACCGCTCCGGCAGATCAGAACGCCCACATCCTTGCTGCCATCTTGAGGATAGAGGAGCGCCAGATGGGTTTGATGACTTTCATCCGTGACTTCTCCAATGCAACGGTAAATTTCATTACCAATACTTTGAATTTTCCGGATGTCATCTTCCCCACCTTCCCCGCCCATTATTTCAATATCCCCTCCCCCACCCCCACACCACTTGTCTCTCCCCTCGGAGAATCTGCCTCCTCCACACCATCCCCGACGGCAGCCGGCAGCCCACCGGCAGACACCTCCCCTCGAGGAACCAAGCGAGCTGCCACTGATGACAGCCCTCTTGTCCGGCGGAATTTGGAGAGCGACTTCACGCGGGTAAAACGTATTAAGCATGTGGCAAACAAGAGAAGGCTGTCCAAAGCCATCACTAGTAGCAGCTGGGATAGTGGCAGCAGTTCCGATGTCCGACTTGTGGAGCAACCTGCCCCGCCACCTGCCGATGAACCTGCCCCTCAACAGGCTGATGAACCTGTTGATCAACCTGCTCCGGAACCTACCCAGCCACCTCCACAACGCAGACGCCGCCATCAGATCCGCGTCAGCAGCAGCAGCGAGGACAGCGAATAAAATTTAAGTTTTTATTTCTTTTTCTCCTCTTATTGCTGCCTGCCCTTATATATTTGTGATGTACTTTTTTTATCTTGTTTTTCTTTATCTGTTTTTGTGTCATTTTGCATTGAGGGCAATGCAACCCTCGAGTTTGGGGGTGGCAACCCTCCATATTTAATGGAGTATTTAGCACATCTTTTGATTATTTGTTGTGTCTTATTATTTACTTATTTTTCTTTTAAAAAAAAATCAGAAAGTTAAAACTGTTGGCTTAAAACTGTGAAGTTAACTTACCTGTCATGACGGCTCTGTCGTGGCAGCATCTTTAGGACAGGTTAAGGAAAAGTTTAGAGCCTTTCTATAGTTCTGAAAACTTAAACACTTTTGTAACTGTTATATTGCTTAGATTTCTTTTACCCAAACTAGAATAGGAAGCTTAGAACTTGGATAGCCCCTAGAGGTGCCTAACACTGGCTCTAGGAAAGAAGTTTAGCAAAAGAAAATCAAAAACCTAGAGGTGCCCGAAACCGGCTCTAGGAAGCTAACTAGAGGTGCCCAAAACTGGCTCTAGAAAATTTTAGCTTGAAAATAGAAGAAAAAGAAGCATGAAAATGTGCCTTCTAAAAAATAAACTTTGGCATAAAAATTCGAGTTAAGAAGTTGAATATTCTAGTGAAACTAAGAGAGTCTTAGCATATAACTGTTCACAAGCATGCACACACTGCACGAGAGCTATAGGGAGATTCCGGACAGATCTTAATCTTTCCGACAGGATGTTGCTGCCATAGAGAATGAGCGACAGGTAAGGGACAGTTCACTGTTTAAAGGCCAACACAAAAATTTTCATTTTTCTTTTAGGTCTTGATTGCTTGAGGACAAGCAAAAACTTGAGTTTGGGGGTGTGTTGAGTGTGTAAAAGTTCTATTATTTACACCCTTTTTAACCCATATTTCTGCTGCATTCAAGCATCATTGCATTGCATTTAGGTTAGTTTTCAATAAAACATCACAATTATATAAAAGTCACGGATTCTACTAAAAGATGGTGTATTTTGCAGATAGCTGCCATGGTTGACGATGAAGGCAGGCGCAAGACAGATAAGCAGGAAAGCTGAAATGGACTAGCAGCTGAAGAAGACGAACCTGTCATGGACCTGTCATGGACCTGTCACGACAGCAAGGTGACAGCAGATTTATGAAGAGGAAAAGTCAAGTGGACCTCGATAGATAGAGAAAAATCTGCTCGTCTGTCGTGTGAAAACCAAATATTTTTCCGAGCCCCGGATCAAAAGATATGTCAAGCCAAAGCTCAAAGGAGAGGAAATCCCTAAAAGCAAGGATGCGGCTGGAAAGTAGGAGTCTTTAGAGATTTAGTCTTTATTAGAATCTTACTTTTAATTAAAGTTGTAATCCTTGTTACCTTAGATAACTTGAGCCCAAAGCTTATATAAAGGGCATAGATTAAACCTAGGGCATAACCGATTACCCCATAACCGAAACCAAACCCCTGCCGTCCACCCGTCACCGACATGTTCTAAATTCCCCCTAGGGCTACGGGTTGTTTTGTAAAGTAGTTGCAAGGGTTGCTTTGTTTTAGGATATTTTTCAAGTTCAATAAAATAAACTTCAAGTTCTTTTATCTTGGTTTTAATATCTTGCAAGAGCATCGGGAGAGCATTGTGAGGTTATCCATTTACTTAGCATCGGGAGAGTTAAGTATACGAAAGAGATAAGAGCGCGTTCTCTAGTTTATAGTTGAACCATCTCGTGCTTAGGGATAAGGCGAGGTTAAGTGGCTAAGGAAGAATTCATACACATCGGTGTTCATCCTTCGATTCACGCCGGGAGGTATCATCAAAGACGTGTTCATCGACAGACTTGTGCCTAGGGATAGGGCAAGGCAGATCTGGGATTCTTGACAAACTTGAAGTACGAAGTTGGTGTGTCGGCTGCCGCGACTGCCAACGGACAGACGTCGCGACAGGTGCTGTCGGCGACGGGAGCGACGACAGAACTGGAGATCCTGAGCAATTCAATACCTGCACTACCGAGCAATTCAATACCAGCCCATTCTCTCTATCTTGATAATTCAATCCTTTTATTTACGTTTTTATCATATTATTCTCGTGACAATCTTCTAAATTATTTCCTTTACTTCGTGCAGTAAATCAAGGTGAAGTCATTAGCCCAATCCCTGTGGAGACGATACCCGATACTTCGTATCACTTTACTACTTGCGTCGTGTACACTTGCACTACCATTGCGATAGACTATTTTACACGCAACACCACGTTTAGTCTTAAATCACAGTTTAATAGGGAGTTTTGCCTGTGTGTAAAATCTAGTCTCTTCCTCCACTCGGATTTGTGAAAATGAATGTGGACGGTGCTTTGGATATCCGAAGCAATAGAGGGGGCATTGGTGGAGTTTTGAAGGATGCGAAAGGAATGAAACTTCTAAAATTTTCAGAAGGTTGTGAGCCAGGTCCACCCTCCTTAGTGGAATTAAGAGCGATCCAGGTTGGTTTGCAACACTTTTGGGTTTCGGTGTGGTGCTCCAAGGCCAGATTAGTTGTAAAGTCGGATTGTAGCTTGGTGGTTGAGTGGTTCTCGGATACCAAGCAACCCCCCGGTTTTTATTCCGGTGATCAATGGTTTGAAGAATAAAATGAAAGAACAGAGTATACTTCTGAAGTGGATTTCGAGAAGCTGCAATGTAGAAGCGGATTCGCTAGCTAAGGCATGTATAGGTTAATGTTGTATCTGCTAGAAGATATGATTCACATAGCTTTGTATCGAATTTGTCCGAATTGTATCTGGTTAATGAAAATTATTAATAAAATAAAGGACGCTCTTTTTCTCCTAAATAGGTTTAGAGGAAATTTTTAACGAGGTTCTTTTACCTTTCAAAAAAAATACAGCAAAAAATATTACTATTATTCTTCCAATTCTATTTCAGTGAGATTGTTATCCATATAAATCATTAAATGAATAGATAAAAATCCACTACTTCCATTTCTTTTATAAGGTGGTTGCTTTCTAGAAGTTTTCATAAACTTTTTTTCTTCATCAATTCTTCTAGATGACGAACTCTATGCAGTTGGTTGATTTTTAGTATTTATGCTAGTTGTATATAAATAAAAATTTTCTCTTTTGAAGATAAATCATTTGTATTTTTTTTAGTTTCGTTTTTCTTTGTTTTACATTGCCAGTAGTCATTTTACATCTGATTTTTTTTACTATTTTTTGTCTATTTGTATGACACTTTATTTGTCTGCTTTTTTTGCAGGATTTTTCTGTCTTTATGAAAGTATTGTCTAATATTATGACAATATAGCGTTTACATAACTAGTATTATCAATCGTTTCAAGTCACAATATAATCGACAGTCTGTTATTTTTTTGAATTCTCTTGTGGTAGTTTGTTGATGTGCTAAAAACTTGCAGCAAAAGGAATGCTTGATAGATGGGGCTTTCTAGTTAAAGTTTATCTTTGCTAAAATTTTATTTGAAAGACGGAACAAGTTTTCTTAGGAAGGATTAGGGGTGTAAATGAACAGAGCGTTCGGCGAACTGTTCGTGAACCGTTCGTATAACGTTCGTTTATGTTCGTTTATTAAGCTAAATAAACGAGTATGAACAAAAATTTTATGTTCGTTTAATAAACGAACGAACACGAACATAGGTGTGTCCGGCTCGTTTATGTTCACGAACAAACTCGTTTATGTTCGTTTAGAAGCTCATTTATAGACTCGTTTATGTTCGTTTAAATGCTCGTTTATGTTCATTTATAAGCCCATTTATGTTCGTTTATTAGCTCGTTTATGTTCGTTTATAAAGTTTAAAGTAGGGGTCTAAGACAGTGTAAAGAACTGATTTACACCGGTGTAAGACAATGTTGATTGTTTAGTAAATTAAAGAACTAATTTACACCGGTGTAAAACAATGTTGATTGTTTAGTAAATTGAAGACCTGTTTTACACCGGTGTAAGTTGCCTTTCTTTCAATTTCTATTTTTTCTTTCTTCAAATCATGAGTTCCATTTATTTTAAATCTCATAAATCAAAATCAATCAAAATATGAAAATATGTAATTTTTAGTCTAAAAATGTGTGTAAAATTATAAACATTAAATTTGAAAATTTTATTAAACTAAGTAATAAATTTGGATTTGAATATCTGGATATAAATCATATTATAATTTATAAACACTTGTCTCCTTTAAAAATAACCCATAGTTCAAAGTATATAAACCATATAATAACCCTAATCACCCTTTTCCCTAATTTCTACAGCCGCATCCCTTTGAAAATAAACATTCGTTTATTTTATTTCTGTGGATGTTTCTTTTATTTTTTGTTATTTTTGTGGATGTTTTAGGATGAAAATACTTGTGAATGTTTTTAAGAATTTGAATTTTTATGCTTTTATTTTGTTGTTGTGGTACGTTATATAAGTTAATGGTGAAGTTTATGTTGGTTTTATTTTATTTTATTTTATTTCTGTTTGTTTAGTTAAAATTCTAGAAAACATAAACAAACATGTTCGCGAACGCTAAACGAACATGTTCGCGAACGCTAAACGGACAAGTTGACGAACGCTAAACGGACAAGTTGACGAACATATATAAATAATCATGTTCGTGAACGCTAAATGAACATGTTCGTGAACGTTAAACGAACAAATTGGCGAACATTTAAACGAACATGTTCGTGAACATTAAACGAACATGTTCGTGAACATTAAACGAACCGAGCCCGAACGCACCAAAAAATAAACGAACCGAGCTTGAACATACCATTAAAAATTTAAACGAACACGAACCGAGTTCGGACACCTTTAAAAATAAATAAACGAACACGGACATACCCTTGTTCGTTCAAGCTCGGTTCGTTTACACCCCTAGGAAGGATTGTGTTTAATTTTGTCTTTCTCACTCTTTATTTTTCTGATGTTTTTATCTCCATAGATGTTAGAGTGTGTTATACTTTGTAATTCGTCCTTTTGATTAATAAAATTCAGTTAAAGTTTTTTGTTAAAAAATGCATATAAAAATACTCAAATAAAAGTTACAACTAAATTGTCAACAATCTATAGAACAGATGGTTAAAAGTTTTCGGTTGACACATTCCTCTTTCTCTTAGGTTATGGGTTCATTACTCATTAGGAATAAATTTCCCCTCTCATCCCCCTAAATAGTAATTGTTAAAAAACAAAGTTACAACTAAGTTCATCTAAAAGCTCTAATGTATACATCTATAATTAAAAGTTGTCACGAATAGTTTCGATCGACTTGATTTTTTTAACTTTTTAATAAAAAAAATCAGGTTAGATTGAGTTTTGTGAAGAATGAGATCAAGTCAGGTTGAGTTCAAGTGTAGGGCAAAAAAATCCGATCGACCCGATCCAAAATAATATTGTAACTTTTCTCCATATATTTAGGACTAATTCTTATAATGTTCTTATATTTTTTTCAATTAGATTCCTATCGTGTCATTATCCTCTTTATATTTAAGGATAATTGTTATAATGTTTCTCTCTTTATATATATTTCAATTAAATTTATATTCTACCAAATAAAAATAAGAATAATTTTCTTCTATATTTGTGTCATGTCGAGTCGGAGGCGAATTTTACCCAAAATTCGAATCAAGTTGAACCTCTTTAAATTTGGATTGGATGGAATAGTCTACTACTCGAGTCAGGTTCGAGTTTATTACAAGTGTTTGAACCCTCAAAACACTATCCGAGAAAACTTGCAAGTTGCAACTCACACACGAAAAGAATAACCCGAGAACACCTACACAATATATTCTAAAAATCTATCATTCTAGTCTCACTCTTGCTAAGGTTTTGGTGCATCTTCCATGAATAAGAACACATGGTATTGAATTATTGATAGTTGGTTGGTTTTTAGGGACTAATTTATAAATAACCATTAACCTTAGAGACCTAAAAAATCAATATTTATCGACAACTATGGAAAGTAGTTGGTTACTTTCTCATTTATGTTGGCACGTCATTCAAATTTATATATAACAACAATTTATTACGGAAAGTGACCAATCTGAAGTTCCAATAATAACCGTCACGTTACATCTGTCCCCTACCCAAGCACTGCAAACTCAAAAAAAAAAAAAAAAAAAAAAAATCTGAACAGTACACCATTTTGATCTCAAGTTAATTTACGACATGTTTTAATCTAAAATATTATATTGTCTATTTTAAAAATTAAACAATTGATAATATTTTTAATTATAATCAAAAATATTATATTGCGGTGAATTTTAACTTAAAATATTTTATGTTTACAGTAAAAAAAATTATACAATTGATAATAATTCGGTTACAACCGAAAATGTTACATGAGTAGCTTTCTAGGTTGCAATTGCAAACCAAAATAATTATATAATTTATCATAAAAATTGTAATAATTTTGATTTCAACCAAAAATATTATTCAGTACTCTAAAACGTTACACATTTAATAAATTTTTTCTATAATAACTGATTTCTGCCATTTTTTTATAAAGACACTAAATTTTATTAAATCTATAGAAAAATTTCAATTACAATGCATCTAAGAAGAAAAATATTTGGATTAAACAACCTAAAAAAAACCTTAGAACCTAAAAACAAAGAAAAATAAAAATTTCTATGAAAATAAGCATACCAACAAAATTTAGTGGCTTCCTGAATCTCTTTGTCTCTGTCCAAACGAGACGCATAAAAAAGGAAGAAGGAGTGGTGCGCGATCTAAACTGTCAAGTAAAAAGTACAGCTACCCAAGACTGATTTCATCAGCAAACAACCATCAACCGAGTGGGGATATAACTTTCTAAGTGGCCACCGACAAAAATATAAATCAGAAACTAGCACGGACTGAATCTCTGTGCGAACAACAATCGATCGCTAGGGTATGCTGAAACATGCCACAAAGACAGATGAATTAAACCACAAAACAAAAACAAAAACATGTCGCAAGGACAGAGGAAAATACGTGTCACAAAGACAGAGAAATAAATTTTTATTAAAATAAAAAATAAGAAAATTAATAGATCCGTGGTCGACAACTAATATAAAAATTGATTGTCGACCACCGATCAAAAGGATTGATCAATGTAAAAAATAAATAGATTTAAAGGAATTTTGGTATGAAGAGCGGCAAGGAATTTTAGTATGAAGAGCGGCTTTTCAGCCAGTTTTTTAACTTTACTTAGATCGCATCTTACTTTCATTCCAATATTCTTTATTGTTTCGATATTTAAAAGTTTTGAAGGGTGAAAAAGAGTTTTGGTATTTTTCCTGACTTGTTCAGGGTTCTACTTGCTATAGTATTTGAAAGGAGTTTTGATCTTTCCCGTCTCCATATGCATTTTAGTCTTTAATGTTGTTTTGGTTTTAAATTTAGTTACTCATTGATGCAAATTATTTGATTTTGTGAAATGAACCCGGAGAAACATATAATATGATCACGATCAAATTTACTGGGGAAAAATAAGACATACAACACTAAAATATGTGTTGACATGATTAAATAAAAGGACACCATGATTTATGTAGTTACACGGACAGAGATGAAAAATTTCACTATATTAAAAGTGAATATTGCAAATGCTTGAACCTCAAAACACAATATGTGAGAGCTTACAAATTGCATTTAAGAAGAACACCTGAAAGCTCTTACACAATATATTCTCAAAATCTATCACTTCATTTTCTCTTGTTTAGATTTTGGTGGGTCTTCATGAATAAGAATGAATGATTTTTATAGTTAATTTAAGGGACCAAATCATGAATAACCATTAACTTTAAAGACACCAAGAGAAATAGTATTTGTTGACTAACGTGACTAGTTAGTTGTTAGTTGCTTTTTGAAATAGTATTTATTGACTAACATGACTAGTTGTTGGTTGCTTTTTTATTTTGTTGATGAGGCATTCAAATTGGTAATTGTAGTTTTGAACTATAAGTCATCCAATTTATCATGAAGGTGACCAATGAGATAAATTTTATAATAATACATTTAGTCTTTTATAATTATATATTCAAACAATTTTATTTTTGTTCGAATAAAATTAATAAATTTAACTTTTGTTATTTACAAATTAATGTAATTTGGTCATATTTTTAATTAAAATAATTTAATAATTCTATTAAAAATAATTTTAAAATCATTTCCACATAATTACTAACATAATAATAAACAATACATTTAATCCTCATTATTGACAAATATGACTGACCAATGAGATGAATTCTAAATCATTGTAATTCCAATAATACCCACCACGTTACCTCTGTCCCCGAAACATCATAAAAGAAAAAGGCTAAAGTTCATAAATAGTCATTAAACTTTGTTATATTGTTCAAATAAGCTATCAGACTTTTCAATTGCTTCAATTTAGGCACTAAACTTTGAATTTTTTTATTACAAATGAGTAACAGAGCTATTAACTGTAGTTAAAAAATCGTATAATAGTAAGTCTAGTCATCTACATTTGCACATTCAAACGATTTAGTCTCAATTTTAAATTTTTTAATAAATTTAACTTTCATTATTTACACGTTATTTCAATTCAGACATATTTTTAATTAAAATTAATTTTGAAACCATTTTCCCATAATTACTAACATCAGTGGTTGTGGCGGATTCAGGAATATTTTTTAGGCTGGGCACAAGTCAAAATATTTTTTAGGGTGGACACAAATCATAAAATCTCAAAATTTTAAAGTGAGCACAAGTCATAAAAATGTAAAAAAAAATTAATTTATAAAAATTAAAAAAATTCAAGATCAAATGTAAGAATTTTAAAAAATTTAGAGAGGACAGGAGCCCACCTACCCTTCCACATACATACGCCACCAACTAACATAACGATAAACAGTAAATTTAACTCTAGTTATCGTGTTGGTTGCGTCTTGATTTTGTTGGCGATGCATTTAAATTGATTATTATGGTTTTGAATTTGAAGTCGCCCAATTTATTAGGAAGGTGACCATGAGAGAAATATCAAATCACTGTAATTCCAATACAACCCGCCACGTTACCTCGGTCCCCTGCACAAGCACTGCAAACAGCCAAACACCATAAAAAGAGTGGAGTAACATTCAGGGAAAGTGGTAATTTTAAATCAATAACTCCTTTTTAATATTTAGGCTTATATAGTTAGGGTAATTGTTCTATACACAAGCGTTTGTGGAAATTTTTTTACACAAGCGTCTTAATTTTAGGGGTTAGAGACTTCTTTTAGGGTTTAAAATTTAGGGGTATAAGTGTAGTAGTTTTGAATTTAGGGATTGTTGATAAAATTTTGGGTTTAGGGTTAAAATTTAGGGTTTATAGGTTAAAACCTAAATCCCTACACATATTACCCTAAAACTAAACCCTAACCCTAAACCATAAATTCTAAATTCTAAACATAAACCCTAAATTCTAAACATTTACACTAAAACCCCTAAACTCTAAGCCCTAAGCCCTAACCCTAAACCCTATAATTGAGGCGCTTGTGGGAATAAAAAAATTTCACCGCCAGTGTATAGGATATTAATCCATATAGTTATATATCTACTTAAAGTATATGAATTTTTCATTTTGATATTTAAAATAATTTTTTTGTCAAAATAAGTATTTAAAGTATATTTTTTTTGTTAAATTAGGACCTAAAATATACTTTTTGGTCAAAATATGTACTTAAAATATTTTCCGTCAGAATAAGTACCTAAAGTATATTTTTAGTCAAAATAAGTACCTAAAGTATATTTTTTTTTGTTAAAATAAGCACATAATGTATTTTTAATTAGAGTAATTATTCTATACACAAGCGCTTTACACAAGTACCTTAGTTTTAGTGGTTATCAATTTCGTTTAGGTTTTAAAGTTTAGGAGTTTAAGTGTAGTAGTTTTGAATTTAGGGGTTGTTGATAGAAGTTGGGGTTTATGGTTAAAATTTAGCGTTTATAGGTTACCATAAACCTTAAATTTTAACTATGAACCCTAGATTCTAAACCCTACACTAAAACTCCTTAAACTTTAAACCCTATAATTGAGGCGCTTGTAAAAACAAAAAATTTCCACCACCAATGTATAAGATAATAATCCTTTTAATTAATGTCACATGACAATTTTAAGAATCTATATAAAAAATATACATATTTTGACAAAAAAAATTACACTTTAGGTGTCTAGTTTAACTAAAAATTATACTTTGGGTACTTATTTTGATCAAAAAATATTTAAGTACCAAAATGAAAAAATTAGTATACTTTAGATACTAATATGATATATAAGCCTAATATTTAATTAGAAAAATGATCTATCAAACATTATTTTTAAAAGTGATTCTAAATCGTCCACGTAAAACGAATGTGAGTTTGAAACATAAAACGTGAGTTTCGTACCTTTACATCACACCGGCATATTAAAAAAAGTTATTGATTTAAAAATGTTGTCTCATTTTCATAGCTGCCAAACAGAAGTTATCTCCATGGATTTCTCCAACTCACTTACCTTCACAGCTTTGGTGTTGCTGCTCCTCTCCCTCATCTCCGTCAAGTTCTTGGCTTCAAAACTGAGTCGAAATCGGAGGAAGATCAAGTACCATCCCGTTGCCGGCACGTTCGTTAATCAGTTCCTTAACTTCCATAGATTACATGATTATATGACTGATCTTGCGGCCAAGTATCGGACCTACAGGCTGCTTACACCCTTCCGGAGCGAGATTTATACCTCGGAACCGGCCAACGTTGAATATATGCTAAAAACCAACTTCGAGAAGTTCGGAAAGGTACGTTACCATTTCCTCATTTTTTACTTCAAAAACTCTGATTATTTGTTGGCCTCAAGTTTCTGAATTCTGCCGGAGGTTGGGTAGGAGAAGAAAGAAGCTTGATTTCTAATTATATATACGATTTTGAAACACCCAAATTAGGAGTGAGAATTGGGTGAAAATATTTAAAAATTGTGAGAATTCAAACTGACCGATGTAAGAAAAAAATTTAAATCTTTAGCGGGGATGAAGAAGAGGATCCTATATTTAAATCGTAGGGATAATAAAATTTTAATCATATAATTAATCATAGTGTATAAGATATTTATCCATATATATATACTTATTTGTGTATATCTTTACTATATTAATATCACTTTAACTTTCATAATCAGGTTTCTCAACATGTTTCTATTTTAGTTTTTAGATATAAGGTAAAACACTCGTCTAAACCGTAACCGCAAATATTAGAGACAAAGCGAGGAATGTAAAACCGTCCTACCTCACTCAATCCTCGACCCGACCCAACCAAATTTCCCCTCTAGAATTTCGGAGATCGGGGCAGAGCGGGGCTTGAAAAGTATGAAGTCGGGACATGGCAGGTTTAGGTATATGCTAGAAATTGCCCGCTCTGCCCCGCTCCAGTATATTTTTATTACATTTATAAAAATATATAATTATATATAAAAAAACACTTTTATTGGTTTTAGGGTTTTTTTTAAAGTTTGTGCTTATCGTAAAATTTTGTTAGATGTTGTTAAAGTTTTAATATTTTCAATTTTGACGGTTAATAATTCAAGTTTATTCTTTTAAATATGTAATTTAATTTGTGGGTAATTTAAAATTTATTTTATTTTATTTATAGGTTTAAAGTCTATAATTTGTGATTGTGATGGGAGATTGATCAGATCTAACTTTTATCGTCGATAAAGATTATTTTTTTAAACTTTCAGAGCAGGATCAAGTTTAAGAATTAGTATGTCGGGTCAAGTCAGATCGGATAAATTAATATTTATGTTCGGGGCGAAACGAAATCGAGTTTAATGACTTATAGATAAGGTGCCAAAAACCCACCCGGCAGGGTTGCCATCCCTAGGGCCCAGATTTAGATTAGAAAACCGCGTTTCGATCTGATCATTGTTGTTTTTTATTTTTATTTATTCGGATATAACCATTTATGGTTTCATTCACTGAGAATGACATGTTTGATGTTTTTCTAACTTTAACGCCCATTGTTTAATTAAAAAAATGAAATATTTTGGAGGGGCCATTATATATAAAGATGAATTAATAACTTATACGGAAACTGAAAGTTTCCACAAACGTCTTAATTTTAGGGTATAAGAAGTTAATTTAGGGTATAAGGTTTAGAGGTTTAGAATTTAAGGATAGTTGTTTCAATTTAAGGTTTATGGTTATAATTTAGGGTTTAAAGGTTAGGGTTTAGTTTTTATGGTAATATGGTGAGGATTTAGGTTTTATGCTATACACCTTAAATTACAACTCTAAACCTTAAATTGAAACAACTATCCATAAATTATAACTCCTACACCTAAATCCCTATACCCTAAATTAACTCCATATACCCTAAAACTAAGGCGCTTGTGAAAACTTTCAATTTTCACCGTCTTTATATAGAATATTTATCCTATAAAGATACTTTTTTTTTTTAAATGAAGGGCTATAAAACAATTTTTTTTTCCAAATATTGGATAGTATGTGTTTCTCATTTACCTTAAATTAATCACATTTTGAGTATAATTTCAGTTTTATTTTGTTACTTGTTTCTTCTTGTGTGCAGGGTGATTATAACCACAGCTTGCTGAGTGGTTTATTAGGGGATGGAATCTTCACAGTGGATGGGGATAAATGGCGTCAACAGAGGAAGCTATCAAGCTATGAGTTCTCAACCAAGGTCTTGAGAGATTTCAGCAGTGTTGTCTTCAGGAAAAATGTGGCACGACTTGCAAAAATAGTGTCCCAGGCTGCAAATTCCAATGATACAATGGACATACAAGTAAGTTCAACGGCCAAGATCATGATGAATGTTGGGTAACAAATGAAACCAATCTTGCTGTATAACACATTTTTTTCCTGCAGGATTTGTTTTTGAAATCGACTTTGGATTCGATATTCAAAGTCGGATTCGGAGTTGAACTAGACAGCATATGTGGATCAAATGTAGAAGGCAAGGAGTTTGCAACTGCCTTCGATGATTCGAGTGCTTTAACCCTCTTTCGATATGTCGACATCTTCTGGAAGATCAAGAGATTTCTGAATATTGGATCCGAAGCTGCATTGAAGAAAAGTAAGAAAGTGGTTGACGATTTTGTTTATAAGCTGATTCATAACAAGATCGAGCAGTTGCGCGACTCAAAGGACGATTCTGCAGTAAGTGAAATACAGCAACTTAGAGCTTTTATATGAATAGATGTAGAATTTTGAGATACTTTGTATCCTATGGGATTATGCAGATGAAAAAGGAAGACATTTTAACTAGGTTTCTCCAAGTGACTAACAATCCAACATACCTGCGAGACATAATTCTTAACTTCATAATTGCTGGCAAAGACACAACGGCAGTCTCTCTGTCGTGGTTTATATATATGCTTTGCAAACATCCCGATGTTCAAGAAAAAGTTGCGGCAGAAGTGAAGGAGGCGACTAACTCGACGGAGGTCGAAGATATTGCCGAATTCGCCACTAGCCTGAGAGATGAGGCTTTAGAAAAGATGCATTATCTTCATGCAGCTATAACAGAAACATTAAGGCTCTACCCTGCAGTTCCTGTGGTAAGGAAATTCGCCGTGAACCTCAAATTCTCTTACTGGAACTTCTTAATTCATTTCCGGGAAATCGATCTGCAAATCACTTCAATTGCAGGATGCAAAGGAATGTTTGTCTGATGATACTCTACCTGACGGGTTCAGTGTGAGGAAAGGAGATATGATTGCTTATCAACCTTATGCAATGGGTAGAATGAAGTTCATTTGGGGTGATGACGCGGAGGAGTACAGACCGGAGAGATGGCTTGACGAGAATGGCATGTTCCGATCAGAAAGCCCTTTCAAGTTTACAGCTTTCCAGGTATGCAAGAACATGCACTTCGGCACTTCACAACTAGTTCCATGCTTTGATCACCTTTATGGATCTCAAATTGTTTCACTGGTGTGATTTCAGGATTGAATATGTGAAAATACTGACCTTTGTTTTCTATTGATCAACAGGCAGGGCCTCGAATTTGTCTGGGTAAAGAGTTTGCTTATAGGCAGATGAAGATCTTCTCAGCTGTTCTTCTCCGCTTCTTTGTGTTTAAATTGAGCGACGAAAATAGAACCGTCACATACAGGACAATGATCAATCTTCATGTAGATGGGGGCCTTCATGTTCGTGCATTTCACCGATGTCTAACTTAAAAACCTGGTCTTCACTGCTTATTTGACCAAGGATTTCATAGTTGGCTGGCTCGATTCGTTGTAGCGGACAATGGCACACTTTAAATATGAGTAGTATGTGAAACCCGAAGCATTCCTTCTTCTAAAGAAGATGATATCAGGAACTGCTAAATAAATGAAAATAAGATGTTTATGCAAGAATTTGCAATTGCATCGAACTAAACCATACATGAATGGCTTATAGTAATTCAGGTCTTCTTCCCGACTTTTAGCAGTATCTTTAGCTTCTCAATTCAATTATATACACACGCATATATAACATAAAACGAGAAAAGAACTGCCATATGCAAAGCTATGAATTAATTATAGGATATCTGTTGCTATAATTCAAAAAAATCAAGGACACCGATTATCTCTAACAAAATTGAGCCGACTAAACAGGATGATCACTCATACAAGTGGACAGAGTATATAGTTTAGCCAGCTGAAACAACTAGACAATGTCAATGGATGCATACACTGGAAGAAGAACGAGTGTTGAAAGAAGTATCATGTAGTCACCGGAGGTAGTTTAGGTGCCCCTGGTCTTGAGCTCCATCCTTTGCGACTCCTATAGGCATCAATAGCCTGTAATCTAAGCCTTTCCTTCGAAGCATTGAGTAAGATCTTTGATCCCTGCAAAAGTAAAAACTTCTTGTAAGGACGTGAAAAAATCACTAGTATTAATGTAATATCAAAAGATTAAAGATTACCTTGGGTACAGTAACCAACTTCGGCGGAGCTTCGACAACATCTCCAAACTTTACGTTCTCTCTTCCAGGAAACTCTAGGCTCTCTTCTGCATTCGAAGTCTTACGCTTTTTCTTCTTTGCTTCAAAATACCTACACAAGGATCAAACTCTTGTAAATTATAAGTAATCTAGCCCGCAAAAGGCATTAACATAATGGAGCAGATCATATAACAAGTACAAAGGCATTGTCTACCATAATCTATTGCAGTTTCTAGATTGAAGTCCAAGCTTAAGTTCTACTGTAATTCTATTGCCAATTACGCCATGAAAAGACAAGGAAATGTTACTTTTTCTTGTGCTCCCGTCGTTTAGAGCTACCACTTAATTTATCCACCGTTGTTTCAAACCGGAGATCGGTAACTTGATTCCTCTTTCTTTTCTTGTTTTTCTTTCCGCCTTTATCACTCCGCATCGTATCTTCCTCGTTATCTGAATCTCGGAGTTTCTTGAAATTCTTATCATTACTTCCATCTTTGATCTCATTAGCTTTTAACTTATTTTCATTTACCGCTCGTTTTTTCTGCATAATAAGAATTACAGTACTCGAATGTAAATCTCAATCGACTTGAGATTAAAACAGAACATAACTAGTCAATTCAAAAGATAAATGACTCACCTTCTTCTCAGCATCCCCTTCTGTTGCTTTATGTTCACCTGGAAAAGTAAAGAAGATGAACATGTTAAGAGGTGGAAGGAAAGGAGAGGAAATAAACTAATAACGAAAAGAAAAGTGGCGAGAGGAACCGAGAAGAGAATCGGTTGTGAAGGACATGATTTGGCGGAGTTTAGAAGGTAGAGCCTCGACTTGGGAGGGATCAGGCGGCGGCGGGAGTCTGGCCGGGCCACCATGAGCAGCTCTATAGTTTTTCTCTCTCCTTCTCCTCCCTTTGCCTCCCATGTTTGTTTGGGGTTTTTTTCGATGGAACCCTAGCCTTGAAAGAAAGGAAAACGGATATTCTTAAAAGATGTAAATTTTGGGCTTAATAGTAAAATTGGATCTTAAAATATACCTTTTTTCGCAATTAGACATCTAATTTTTCTTGGTAAAGAATTGGTATCTAGGCTAAATCAGTGAAATATTATTTTTAAAAAAATGGGATAATGGTTTTTCAAAGATTTACTTTAGGTTGTTTTTTTACGGTATCTAAAATGTAAAATATGTTTTTTTTTGGGTGATACAGTAATGTAAATTGGGGTTTATGTGCCCCTATCAGCTAACATAAGTTCATGCAGAAGAACCGGCTCCGCATGCAACCAAGCTTCCCCCGTCGATGACCGGCGAACCAATGCGCAAGACGGTCCGCAACCTTGTTTCCTTCTCTACCAACCTGTCGAACCCTAATCTCCCAATCACGACACAGTAATCCAAAGATCATATCTACCACCACGTCCCCGTGCAACATCGATGACTCGTTCCGCAGGATCCGTATCACGTCCGTGTTATCCGACTCAACCATAACCTTTCGTAAACCTAAGCGCCATGCATGAGAGAGTCCATCATATACAGCCCATAATTCCGATAACAACACCGAGCAACTGCCTATCCGTCGAGCAAACCCAAAGATCCACTCCCCATGCAATCTCGGATCACGCCCCCGATCGCCGCCTCACGGTGCGTTCCTCTGACCGATCCATCGGTGTTGAGCTTGCACCAACCCAGCGGTGGACTCTGCCATGAATCCACGCGTAACCCTCTTCTCGGCGTGCCTGTAACGCTCGAGGCGGTACTCTCAAATTCCATCGCCAACTGCAGACATCTCTCCACGATATCTCCCTGGACAGTCCCATCCGCAGCAAAGATCGTTTCGCACCGTCTCTTCCAAAGCAACCAACAGCCTACTGCAAATCGGGTAACCCATGATGATCCCCTAACCGGAAAATTGCCGGCATTCCTCAGATTATACAACAACCAATCATCCAAGTCTAGCACCTCCAACGCCTGCATCGCAGCCCCTGGGATTAGCTTCTTCCAAAGTTCTTTTGCTGTCGCACACTTCCGTAACACATGGTCATCATCTTCATCCCCTCTTCGGCAAATACAACAACCCTTATCCGTAGCGATCTTCCGTCGACATCTTTCCACATTAGTAAGGAGGCTATGCTTCATCACAAGCCACAAAAATACACGAACTCGGAAAGGGAGTTTAAGTTCCCATACCAACCTCCATTTATTAGCAGCGGTGGTAGTATGGTCAGCAGCGGTGGTGGTATGGTCACCGGTTAATACTCTATACGTCGATCGGACGGTGAAGCTTCGTTTCTCCTCCCAACGGTAGCTCGGTATATCCTCCCCAAACCAAGGTCTCGGCGGTTGAATTGCCTCCAACCTAGCTAATATTGCATCCGGTAACACAGTTTCTAGGTATCGCCAATTCCACAAACCACATGACGTCACCATGCACCTAACCGGCGTCGGATCGGGCATAAATGATGGAGGACACCGATCGATCAAAGGTCCGTCCATGTCCACCCAAGTATCGTACCAAAAATCCGTACTCTCACCATTACGCACATTCCATAAAATACTCCTCTTGACCTCGCCCCAAACCATATCCAACCCCTTCCAAAGTCTCGAGCAACGACTTCTAGAGATGCTTGACGGAACCAACTCACTCCACCCATATTTCTCTTTAATAACTTGAACCCAAAGTTTACTTGGTTGGGTTAATAACTCAAATCCAATTTTCATAAGAAAGGCGTTGTTTTGGGTTGCTAAATCTTTAAAGCCCATGCCACCGTCCAATAGCGGTTTACGCATAGCATTCCAATTAACCAACGAAATGCTTCTCTTCTCTCGGTGACCGCCCCAAACAAACCGACGAATGATCCTCTCCATCTCAAGACAAACTCCTTTCGGTAGTAACGTAGCTTGCATCACATAGGTAGGAATTGCTTGAAGAACCGCTTTTGCCAACGTTATTCTCCCCGCTAGTGATAATGTATGTGCCACCCACCCGGGCAATCTTTTCTCCATATTATCTAGGAGGTATGCATACGTGGCCTTGGTTACCCTATCATGCAATAACGGCACTCCCAAATATTTCCCTAGATCCCCAACAACCTCAAATCCCAATCTCTGACCCAATTCATTACACCTATCCGGAGCACAATTTTTAGAGAAAAAGATCTGAGTTTTCGCAACACTTACCCGATGTCTTGAACATGCACAAAAATTCGATAAAACCTCATGGATTACACTCATTTGTGACATATCCGCCTCCGCAAACAAGACTAAGTAATCGGCGAAGAAGAGGTGTGATATCCCTCTCCCATTCCTTGTCAGCCTGATCGGTTTCCACATCCGAGCATGTACCTTCTCTTCAATGCTATGGGCTAGGCGTTCCATGCACAACACAAATAAGTAAGGGGAAAGAGGATCCCCTTGGCGAATACCCCTCGACGGTCTGAAGGTATCTGTTACATTCCCATTCCATAATACTTGCATCGAAACAGAGCAAACGCACTTCATGATTAGTGTGATTAAAGTATCCGGCAGCCCGATTTCTCTCAGAGTATCCTCGATGAAGTGCCATTCCAGACGATCATACGCTTTCTCCAAATCTACTTTGATTGCCATAAATGCCTTCCTACCACTCTTGTTACGCATCGAATGAATTATTTCCTGGGCTAAAATGATGTTATCAGTGATATGTCGCCCTGGAACAAAACTAACCTGGTTTGCCGAGACCCACGTAGGTAAGAACTTCTTCAAACGGTTAACCACTGTCTTTGTAACAATCTTATACAATACCGTACACAGACTAATGGGTCGGAACTGACTGATCAATTCGGGCACTTCTACTTTCGGTATTAGCACAATGAGGGTTTGATTCAAACGTTCATCCAATGGAGCACCTTCAAACACACCTTTGACAAACTCAAAAATCGACTCACCTACCACATCCCACTTCTTTTGGTAAAAATCCGCATGGATGCCATCTATACCCGGAGCTTTCGACGGATCCATCTCGAAAACAACCTTCCTTACCTCTTCCACGGTTATCTCCTCCGTTAAGGGAGCCATCTCCCGTGCGTTAAATCCATGGAATTTTCCAGCCGGCATCCTCACCGTGCAGTCATGCACCCCGGCCGTGAACAGCGTCTGGAAGTACTCCACTGCATGCGACTGGAGGGTTTGCTGATCATAGCACCATTGATTCCCATCCAACCTAAGTGCATTAATTGAGTTCCGTCGACGGCGGACAAGTGTACTAGTGTGAAAAAACCGCGTATTCCTATCCCCATCCACTATCCATGAACTCCGGGATTTTTGTCGCCACAGGCTTTCCTCTTCCTTTAAAACTTTTGCCAGATCCAGCTTCAATTCTTTCTCCAAATCAATCAGAAAATCCGAATCCCGTTTGCTCCGAGCTAATTCAATCCCTCGAATACGAGCAAGAATGAGTGTTTTCCGGCGGCCTATATGCCCATACACCTCCTTATTCCAATCCGCACCCTTTGTTTGAAACTCAAGGACATTGTCAAATACGCATCTCTCTTTCCGCCATACCTCGGTCACCAGGTTGTGGAAATCTGGGTGTTCCGTCCATGAAGAGAGGTAACGAAAGGGTCTAGAAATTCGATTCCCATGCTCAACCCCCGTCTTCAACATAACCGGGCAATGGTCCGACTCCAGTTTCGGTAAGTGAAAGATGCTCGACTCCGGATACTCTGCAAGCCAAGCCTCATTACAGACGCAACGATCAAGTCTTTGTTTCAAATCCCCCCTCTCCCATGTGAAAAACGGACCGTGAAAGCCCATGTCAACCAGAGCCGTATCAAATAGAAAATCTTTAAACCTCTCACAAACTCCAACCCTATTAGCCGATCCTCCCTCCCTTTCCAGGGGACTTGCTATCGCATTAAAATCACCTCCTAATACCCAAGCCTCCCCCTGTGTAGGTGCAAGAGCACCAAGTTGATTCCACAAAAGCGCTCTCTGACTACTATTTGGACTCGCATAAACAAACGTAACGAAACATCGCTTACGTTGACACACATCATAACACCATCCATGGACAAACTGTGAAGACACCGCTACAATATCCAGTTTAACCGTTGCCTTCCATAACACCCAAATCCCTCCTGAAAAACCATTCGCCTCCACTCTAAATGAACAATCAAACCCTGACCTCCGAATGAATCTATCCGCCTTCGGACCACTAATACGCGGTTCAAACAACGCAATCACATCCGGTCATTGAGTTTGTACCAAAAGCTTAAAGCATCGATAAAATTCAGCGCTAAGCGCTCCTTGCACATTCCAGAAAATAACTCTAAACATAGATAATAAATGGGGAAGAAAAGAAACACCTTAGGACGACATGTTCCCGCCCGAACCACTCTCAAACGTCGTATTATCTTGCCATTGCACCGACCCATGTTCATTCCCATTTCTCGAAGACGGCACCCCACAGTCATCCTGTCCACCTTTCAATGCCGCGTCAAGTTCCGCCGTCATATTGCTTATCCACGCTTTCAGAACCGGCTTCGGAGGCCCACGCTCATCTCTTTTCTTCACTTTTAACCCCTTAGCGCCCACATTTTTTGTCGCTAAAGGATTTTTCGGCACATTTTTAACCGTTTGTTTCCGTATCGCTCCCTGCGGACCTCGCCCATTTGCATCCCGCAAAACCTCTTTCTCCCCTTTATCAAATACCCGGACTACCGTATGACTACCCCCCTCCAGAGAGGACTTCTCTACAACAACCTCTTGTGTGGACGCAAATCTTCCAGCATCATTCGCAACCTCCATGCGTTCCCCACCAACCTCTGCACGTCCATCCATCACCTTCCCCGTGCTACTCTCATTCACGCCCAAGCCAACCGCACCACTGCTGGTCCCACCCGATGAAACAGCCGCCACTCCTCCTGGACCCTGCACCCCGTTGTGTGCCATTCCCGCTGAATCACTTTCTCCCTTTTCCAAACCATTCTCCACAATGCATTCCTCAGCAATCTCCTTACTTTCATTCCCCACATCTCTATCCTCCTCAATGACTAACACATTAAAACGGGAACCCGTAGCTCGATTCGCTATCTTCCTAGCATCCCCTCCCTCAATACCACGATTAGTTACATTCGTCGGCTTGCGGCGGCGAGTTTGGACTTGCATCCATGGGCCATACATCTCTTTATCATTCGCTTCTCCCTCCACTCTAGGAGATGAGACAGACGACGAACCAGTCGCCGTAATACCTTCAATTCCACATACCTCCTTTTGATGTCCATACTTCCCACACTTATAGCATATGAGTGGTAATCCTTCATACTCTACATCCTGACGGAATCCATCAATAACCACTCCCGAGAGCAGCGGCTTATTCAAGTCGACAACAATGGCAAACCTAGCAAAACGACCCCTCTTCCCTTCTAGTGTATTGTAGTCAATCCGAACCACATTACCAAACATACCAGCAATCGCTCTGAACATGCTCTTCGTGTAGTAACGGTACGGCAGTCCCGGAAGTCGTGCCCACACCACAATGTGCTGAGGATAAGCCTCCGACGTAGAAAACGACCTAGACCACGGTTGAACCGTAAGATAGCTACCATATATGACCCACGGACCACCAGAGATTACCCTATCATAATCCTTTTCCAACTCGAATCGTACCAAATAATATTCATTATCCAGGTCCACTAGTTCAAACTTTCCAGTCGGCGTCCACAATGCCTTAACCCTAGACAATAAAGCCCGATACCCAATCGCCTTACCAAGTAACCGTACGATAATCGAGCACGCCAACTTCGCATCTATCGAATCATGTACGCGATCCGCAAAATCGATCCGCGGCAACGGTCCTTCAAAATTGATACGGACGTCCTCCTTCATTAGAACCACGTCAAGATCTTCAATCAAGGCGCCAGATCCTTCCTTCCCGGCTACCATATCTCGGAAAGATGGTTTACTGCCCACCGGAAACGAATCTGCCTGTCTCGGTCCCTCTCCAGCAACCTCTTTGTCCACCGCCTCTTGCATGCAGACATCACCATTATCTCCTTCCACGCGAAACCCTTCTCCCGTCTCCTGTGGATTCTCGCTACGACCCCTCTTCGATTCCCTCTCCACACCCTCCTCTAGCGGCAACCCTGACCTCTCAAGACACGCATGCACCGTCACCGGCGCTACGTTCTCCGGAGGTTTGCCGGTAACCCCCCCATGCGGCTCCATCCAAAAACGCAAACCAAAACCCTAATTCCGAAACTTGCGGAGCGTTTTCCCTAGACCAAATGAACAATGTAAAATATGTTTTAATATTTGACTGAATAATTATTTTAATTTTAATTTTTTTTAAAATATTTTAATCCTCAAGTCTCAATATTTCATTTTGAGTTAAAATAGTTCATCTGTGAATGAAAACTGTCAGTCAATTAACATTAAATGACTTAAAATGACGTAACAAACATACACGTAGCAAACATATACGATAATGCATTTTGAGTTAAAAGGGAACGTAATTCGATTAAAGTAAAAGGGGTCCGACCATGCACTTGGAGTGCAGGAAATAGAAAGACAACATCAGACATAAATCAAGAGGTAATCAAGCGGAGGACTCGGTATCCATGCAAAATCGAGCAATGTAGAGGAGATACAAAACATCTGAGGCAAAGAGCCTAACTAGGACCGGGGCACGCAGGCCCACAAGGCAAACAAGCACCAATCAAAGCAAAAGAAAAATTCGCCACAAGACGACCTCGAATCAGAGAGGGCGTAAAGGAAATTCATGTTCGTCTGGGAGAGCTCCATCCGGAGGCAGACTCCCAATTCCATAGTGGGATTGGACCTTGTCACCAAAACCGCAACAAAACGTAACCCTAGCTGATCTGGCTTCACAATCCGGACAACTAAACTTAAAATCGACAAAAATAAAAAGAAAACATCATCAACCATAAGTCGGGCCCACGTCGATCGGATCTCATACGGAGGGTTTGACCCGCCCGAATCCCATCCAAAAGTAAATACCTTCACATCTCGGGTTTCAAAATCTGTCCAAGTCCCAACAAATCTCCCTATCCCATGAAATAGGGGAATGCTTGGCCTAATAGGGAATTTTTTTGAAAAAAGAGCTGGGTAGGGATATTTATGGAAAGGTCCCATAAAAATGATGGAAATACCCCCATCCCTAAGCTCCACTTTGATCCATCCATTTGCAATGTCTGCCCCTACTAACCAGTCCCCTGCCGACGGTCGGTGCTCAGTTTGGCGAAAGCTGGGATGCCGCGAAGCCGTCCACTCGTCGGCGTAACGCCGACGCCCGGCATATCGGCGATATATTCGCCCTGAGCTTCTTCCCTCAAAAGCTAAAAGGTTGGCAAGCAGAGATGCCCCTTGAGAGCAGCCGTTCCCAGATATACAGGGTAAAAGGGGTGCGGGAGATAGGGGTGTTCATAAAAAACCGAACTGATGTATCGTATCGAAAATTCCAAAAAACCGGACTAAATGGTAAGTAACCGAACCGGAAAATTTTAGTTGAAATGGTACGGTAACTGTACCGGTAAAATTAATGGTTAAACGGTACGCTAATGGTTACATTTTTTTAAGAAATGGTTAACCGAAAAAACCGCCAATATTTAAAAATATTATAAAATTTTAGACTTTTAACCATTCAATTAGCCCAAAGAAAAACTTAGTTAATTTTACTAAAATTTTGTCCCCTTTAATAAGCTCAAAAAAGATAATAAAAAAATTTATTAATAATTTTAAGGTTTATCTAATTTAATAATTTACTCATACAGTCATATTCTTAATCTCTCTGACAACTCTTTCTCTCGCAAGCTCTATATATTCAACAATTGAAGAATAAAGTTTGATACATGTTTGTTTGTTTTTTAATTTTTTAGCATCAATTTATATTATTGTGCAGAGTACAATATTAGTTACCGACAAAGATAGTAATTCCATAATGTTTCACTAAATTTAAAGTTTTCTTAATGTTCGATATAGATTCTAGCCTATTTTTGTTTATATACTCAAAATAGTATTTTGGTTTATTATTATATTATCCATAATTGAAATTCGTATTGATTGCATGACAAAGTAGTATAGTTCTAGTTATATGTTATTCGAATATACCGACACTTGAAGAAATAACTTTTTGCTATATTATGCTCTTGAGAGCTAAAAAATATAACGTTATTTGTATTTTTCAAAAAAAAGTTAGACTACATAATAATAATTTTAAGCCATATTGATATGCAGTGAATATATATTGAATTAATGGTTAAAATTTATTTTTAACTAATATTTAATTGCATGGTCTAAAAATTAATATATTCTTGTTTCTACAAAAAATACTAATATTATTTTTAAAATTTTCTTGTTTTACTAATTGTGTTATTTTGATTAACTACAGATGGAATCTAGCGTGGGAAATTATGATGTAGTGAATGTTAATTCAGGTTCTGATTTATTTGATGGTGTCGACATTATAAAAGATGATGATAAACTTGAAGAGCTTCCTCCAAAAATGAGTGAGAAGGCTACTGGAAAAAAACGACTTAAATGTCCTGTGTAAGTGATTCTAAACCCACTATAAGAAAGAGAACATCACCTTATTGGACTCATTATGATGAAACCAGTAATCCTACTGTTGTTAAGTGCAAATATTGTTCCAAGGAGATTACAACTAGCTTTGCAAATGGCACAAGTGGTTTAAAAAATCATACACTAAGGTGTAAGAAATTTCCTGTCAATTTGAATAAGAAACAAAAACTACTTGATTTTGAGTGTAAACAAATTGTTAACGATGACGGAACTGTTGACATTGTTAATATTCCAAAGTTGTGGGTGTTTGATAATGAACTTGCTAGGAAAGCTCTTGCTAGAATGATTATTGTGGATGAGTTGTCCTTTAGTCATATAGAACATGAAAGTTTTCGTCAATTTTACAAAGCCATGAATCCTGAATTTGTTGCCACTTCTTGTTCAACTGTGACTAGAGATTGCTATGGCTTGTTTATTGATGAGAGGAAGCAATTAAAAAATGTCTTGAATAGTTTGAATTTAAGAGCTTGTCTTACTACCGACACTTGGACTTCATGTCAGAATTTGAGTTATATCTGCCTTACTTGCCATTTTATTGACAATTATTGGAAATTACATAAAAGAATAATTAATTTTTGTCCTATTGCTGGTCATAGTGGTGAAATCATTGGCATGGCTGTTGAGAAATGCTTGATTGATTGGAATCTAAAAAATATTTTGACTCTTGCAGTAGACAATGCTAGTTGGAATGACTTGGCAGTTCAATACTTAAAAAGACAGGTTAATCATTGGGGGGAAATGTGTACTAGAGTCTAAATATTTACATATGCGATGTGCTGCTCATGTTTTGAATTTAGTCGTAAAGGATAGTTTAAATGAAGTTAGTGTATCGGTCTTGAGGATTCGTACTGCTGTGAAATTATTGAGGTCATCCCCAGCTAGACTTGCTCAATTTAAAGCTTGTATTGTAGAAAAAAGATTGCCAAACAAATATCTTATGTGTTTAGATGTTGATACAAGATGAAATTCTATTTTTTTATGCTTAAAAGTGTATTGAAACTTAGGAAAGCATTTGATAATTTAGAATCTAAAGGTGGACAATATGTTAGAGAGTTTAAGAAGTTTGGTGGTCCACCTAAGAATGATGATTGGAATCATATTCCTGGCTTGCTTTCGTTTTTGAGTATTTTTTATGATGCTACTTTGAAGATGTCTGCTTCTCTTTATGTGACTGGAAATTGTTATGTGCCTGAGATTTATGGTGTTGAATTTTTAATTTCTGACTATTACAACAATGATGATGACAATGTAAGAAACATGGCACAAAAAATGAAACTCAAATATGATAAGTATTGGGAAAATGTTGATAATATCAACATTTTGTTGTTTGTTGCATTAATTTTGAATTCTAGACATAAATTACAATATGTTGAATGGGTTATCAAAGATTTTTATGATTCGAAAAGTGCCACAATGCTGTGTTCGAAGGTTAAGGTTACTTTTCGTGAATTATTTAAAATGTATGCCTCTTCTCTACATCAGCCATTGAAGAATGCATATGTTTCTTCTTCCACTTCTTTCACACCTTCTTCAGGTACTAGTTCTCAACCTTTTGACCATTTGGGGGTAGACTTGATGCCCAACAATTTTTGACATTGAGATACAAGATGAAAAAATGTACATTTGGAGATATTGAGAAAAAGAATGAACTAGAAAAATACTTATCTGATGATTGTGAACCAATTGAGCCCAATTTTGATATTTTGGGATGGTCGAAGGATCAACAAAGAAGGTATCATACTCTTTGTAAGATGGCGAAGGACCTACTTGCTATTTCCGTTTCAACAGTTGCATCTGAGTCTGCCTTTAGCACGGAAGGTCGAGTTTTAAATTCTTTTCGCACTTCTTTGACTCTTAGAATGGTGGAAGCACTAATTTGTGCTCAAAATTAGTTGCAGACATCTCATGTTCCTCTTTCAATTGAAGAAAATTTGCTTGCATTAGAGGAGTTGGAAGATGATGGTAAGTTTAATTTTTTTTTTGTTTTTATATTTATGTTTTGTTTTTATGTACAAAACACTAATTGTTATGAAAATTTTTATTATGCAGAAATGAAGGATTTGACACTAGAACAATCTGCATTTGTGATTGATGAATTATTTTTTTATCATTGAAGAGTGAAGACAGAAGAACGAACATTCTTATAATTATTTTAGATTTATTAATTCAGCATTTTTAAGTTTTATTTTTTTATATAACAATAAAGGGAAAGAAATAGATATTTTTCTATTACATTTTTAATTTATTGTTAATTCACTGGCAATATTATTTGCTTGACACTTTTAGTTTGCTATTTTATAAAGAAAAATTCAATTTATTGTTGGAGTTGTTGATTCAATTGTTGATGTAAAATGGTTCATGGTTAACCGAGTAACCATACCAAGTAAACCGATTAACCGCTTAAGCGGTAACCGACTTAAACGGGACGGTAATGGTTCATTAAAATGTTAAACCGAGAATTTCGGTAACCGTACCGATAAGCTATGGCGGTACAGTTAACCGTCCATGAACACCCCTAGCGGGAGAGGTCCGGCAAAAAAACCAGAGGGCTGAGACCTGAGCCGTCGTCGACGTGAAGCAGAGAACTGCACCGTCGCCGACGAGAAAAGACCGGGCAGCGCACCAAACCCCAACCAGTACGGCTTCAGCTCTTCCCCAACGTTAACCGCGGTTCTGAAACGCGCGTGCAGCAGCCGTTCTAGCTCCGGCACAAGAGATTCCGGCGGAAGAAGAGACTGCCCACACCGGCTCTTTCCTTTGTTCCAAACCAGCCACGAAAAATAACACCACAAGAAAATCACGAACTAGGGAAGTACTATCAGAACCGTTACCATCAGAAAAAGAGCACCGGCGCAGGCAACCCTGCCCGATATTTTCTGATCACCTGCTGGTCGGATTGCACCTAAAACACTTAGAATGAGCCTGGGGGTTATCGGGAGGAAATTTCAGGAAAGGCGCGTGGGGCGCGTTGTAAATAGTAATTTATGAGTTAGCAACTTAAGGTGGTAGGATAGGAAGGACTCGGGCATGAAGTTCAAATGCCGATGATTTGGGCAAAAATAAAGTGGAAAAATAAATTTGGAGTCGAAATCGAGTACATGTGCTGATAAAATTGTCAAAATCGAGGCCAGTTATAGACGATTTTAAGAATGACTAAACTAAATGGAAAGCAAAATCAGGTAGGAAGCAGAATGAATGAAAATAAAATAAAGGCTTAACTATAAAATAAATGATCAAATTATGTTTTTAATAGGTGTTTAAAATATTATTTAACTGAAATAGGTGTTTAAAACTTTATTTTTAGCTGAAATAAGTTCTTAAAATTTTATTTTTGGCTTGTTTTAAAGTCAACTGTGGCGTCTACTTTGGCACCTATTTTAACAAAAAAAAAACTTTATGCATTTATTTCAGCCAAAAAAAATTTAGGTACATATTTCAGCCAAACATAAAACTTTAAGCACTTATTTCAACAAAAAAACTACTACAAAAAAAACATAATTTCTTAAGCCTAAAAGTTTACTATGCCCAAAAATTACACACATTTATATGACATAGACACAGAATCAATTAATAAAAGATATTAGAGTTAATTAAGAATAAAGATTTTAAACTTTAAATATTAAATTTATTTTTTTATAAATTTATATATCAAAATATAATTTATTATTTATTTACAACATGCGTTACTAATATTTATCTAAGCCGGTGGAAGTCAATATCCTGGAAGTAACCTAACGAAAGATACATAGTACCATTATTAAAGCTCCGTACCAGAGTTGACTTAAAACTATGTCAACCAATGTTCTTCTCCCGAGACTTCTACCACTTGTGTCATTAATATCTAAGTTGAATGCTTCAATCTTTTAGATTCAAATGTCAACGCCCGTATCCCACTTGTTTGGGTTTTTTTTTTTTAATTAAGTTTCGCAAAGAAGAGAAGACTTTTGAACCTACATTTGTATTCCCCTCTCTTATATCACATCCCCAGTTTTCATTTTCACTAAACTCCATTTCCTGGAGATATTTCTGTTTGGATCCCGGGAAAATGGCGATGGTTTCTGGGTTTTTGATGGGGATGATCCTCGGGATTTTGTTGATGGCTGCATGGGCTTATATGATGACGTACCGAAGCATCATGCGAATCACTAAGGTAATGGATCAACAATATTTACAGTCTTAATGTATATATTGTGTTGTTCAGCTATGAAGTACGAGTACTTTAATCTAATGACGTACCACGTATTTGATACATCTCGTATCGCTGGTATATAGCGTACGACTTTGATACTCGCAAATATTTCATCTTCTTATTTTTTTTTTCATTTTTTCTTTCTTTTCGACTTTCTCTATACGTATATAAGCATGTGTGATGTTATGTCACTTATGCTCACATAATTTTTTATGACTTTTTATTTTTACATTCTTTGGATATAAAGTTTATTTTATATTTAACTCGTTCCCTATAATTTTGAAAATTATCATTTTATGTCTCCGTTTTCGTACCCGTACCCGTATTCATATTCGTATTCGTGCAACATAGTTGTTTAAATCAGGGATTTAAACATCAGTCTACATTCGTAATAACGATTGTTATATAGCCGTTTCGACACCGTTCGAAATCACGATACTCGTAACCGTTATGTTCGCAATAATATATATTCTTTGAAAAATTCACGACTGTGATACCTGCAGTGATCATTTAGTAACATTTGTTATGTCCGTAACAACCATAACCTCTTATTGAGACATATTCAACTGAATTCATCACTGTGTTTGTCTCCCGTGACAGGCAGCTTACATAAAAGCTTTTAGTGCTCTCAACAGGGATGATCTTCAAAAAATTTGTGGTGACAATTATCCGGAATGGATATCATTCCCCGTCTATGAACAGGTCAGTGAAATGGTGACAAGTTAATTACTACTACTCCCAACCCTATGTTAAGCTTCTATGAGTTTTGATATCAAGTTTAAATTTAATTTTTTTCAAGTTTAAGATCAGAGTTTATAGTTACATTTGATTGCTCGGGTGAATTTTATGTTCAACGTTCTTGCTTTTTGTAGAAAACATCATTTGTATGTGTTTTCTCATTTTAAAATACATATACATTTATATATTAATTATTAATATGTGTATGCAATCTATCAAATAAAATGATATTGAAAAGATAATATATAAGTAAGAAACTAAACATTAATAAGAAATCATATAAACACATTTGGTCAAGTTTAAAGGTCGAACACATATTACAAATAAAAAAAATATTGATAAGAAAAGTACGTAGACGAAATTTTATAATGGGTCACTTGTCAGTATGTGGAGGGAAAAAAGAAAAATGAAAACTGTATATCAACTTGGAGAGTGAGGACTATTTTAGTACAAAGATTTTTTTAGCTCGACAAAATACTTTTATTAAATAAATAGATCTGAATTGTATGTCTCATTTAAAATCTTCCTAAACTTAAATGAAGAAAAATAATACATACAACCAGTTTAAGCATTACAAAACCCAAAAGAGGCTTTACAAAAACTTGACAATTACATAATCAGCCACACTTTAAAGGTCCTAAAATTTAACAAAACCCCAAACTATTAAATACGAAAAAGGTAGACAAAGATGAACACTAGATTATTTAAGCAAGATTAAAGAATTAAGTCATGACGTTGTGAATGAAGTAAATTAAATTGGGAGGATCGTCCCTATAATAGACATTTGTAATACCAGATCTGGATTAGTCAGCCAATGAATTGAATATCGGTAGTTATACATTTTTTAAATCTTAATTGCTAAGGCATTAATGTAAAAAAAAATTAGAGGATTTAATTTACCTAATTTAAAAATTAATAATGACCAAAGAAGCATTTAAATAAAAAATATGGAGGTCAAAATTTAATTTACATAAATATTCTAAAGAAATACCTTATACTAAAATAAATATTTTTTTAATAGTCTAAAGGTGATTACAAAGTAGTATCTGTTCATAAATATTTTTAATATTTTGACAATGCACATATACCATGTAGACAAAACGATTTAAACTTGTGTCTCTTAGGATGAATATCATCCGCTTTTCCACTGGAACACTTGTAAGATTCTACTTGAAGAAATACCTAGACATTGACTTTTATTGTCTGAAATATACAGTATGCTGTATAGTTGCTGACCACCGTATGGTATGGTTGATCCTTTTCAGGTGGAATGGCTAAACAAGCAATTAAGCAAATTATGGCCTTGTATAGCAGAGGTAAGCTACTTATGCTTAGCGATTAGTTGTTATTCAAGAAGAGTGAAGACAGACTAGTAAAGCCAAAGAAGCTAACCATCGTAACCAATGATTTTTTTTAACTATCGGTTTTTAACTCATTCGCCGACTAGTTCAGATCGGTGTTATAGAGGCTTAATATAACTATTATTTTATGTTCACAATGTCAAGACTCGAACCCCTAACTTCGCTTAAGGAATCTAAATTATAAATATATATAGATAACTTAATAAGCTCATTTGATGTTTTGTGAAGTGAAAGAGTTTCACCTGTTTGGTATTGAACATAATGGAAGCAAACCAAGTTTTCATGTTTACAGATGTTTTGTTTTGTTGGAAATGGAGGTGTATATGAAGAGTGAAGTATGTTTAAAATGGCTTCTCGTAACGAGTATTCTGTTTACAAAGTATTAAGGCAAAGGTTCATTAATGTTCTACTTTCAGGCAACATCTGCAATGATTAAAGAATCTATTGAACCACTACTGGAAGAATACCGACCTCAAGGAGTTGCTTCAATAAAGTTTAACAGATTGTCTCTTGGCACTGTTGCTCCCAAGATTGAAGGTATGACTTGATGGAGAATGTAACCTCATTTTACTTGCTTTTACATGGTAATTGGTATAAATATGTGGTGGATGGGGAGGCTCGGGGGCAGAATACTTCTTCTATTAGATTTTGGTTCAAAGTAGGAAAAAAATGTTATGATGCACCGCCGTATATTTTTTTGTTTTGTTTTCACAAGCGCCTTAATTTTAGGGTTAAGGAATTCAATTTAGGGTTTAGCTTTTAGGGTAATATATTAGGGATTTAGTTTTAACCTATAAACACTAAATTCTAATCACACTACCTAAATTCTAAATCCTTAAATCCTAAACTAGATCTCTAAGCCCTAAAACTAGGATACTTGTGAAAACAAAAAAGTTTCCACGACCAGTTCATGGTATAATTACCCAAATAGGAAGGAAAATGATTTGATGCACTCAGGGACGGAGCTAGGATTGAACTATGAGAGGGGCAGACCAATTAATTTTGAAATAATATGGTTTTAAAAAGTAATTAAATCGTAAAAATTAAGGGATTTTAGGTTTAATTTTATAAATTTTAAATTTGAAAGGTCTCAAAAAGTAATTAAACTAGAAAAAGAGGGAGTCAAAGTTTAATATTATTAATTTTAGATTATAGGGTCCTAAAAAATAATAAACCATAAAAATTTTGGGAGGGGCAAAGAAGAAAAAAAGGGCTTAATTGCAATGGTTTCAAAATTATTAGGGACTAAAATATAATTAACCCATAAAATTTAAGGGAGCAATTGCCCCTCCCACATTGTATATAGATCCGTCCCTGGATGCACTGATGGTGGAAATTTTTTGTTTCCACAAGCGCTCTAGTTCTAGGGTTTAAAATTTTAGTTTATGATTTAGAATTTAGAGGTTGTGGTTAAAATTCAAGGTTTAGAGTAACATGTTAGAGGTTTAAGCTTTATTCTATAAACACTAAATTTTAATTATAAATTTTAAATTTTAATCATAATTCCTAATTTAAATAGATTTCTTGGTATGTAAGTTTCATTTGTAACTTTATAAATAGATAAATCGTGATTTAAAATTTTAAAAGAGCGCAAACAGTTTAACCGCGTAAACTCATTTCTCTAGTAATTTTTTGATATTTAAGAAATCTATTAATTATTTTTGGATCCTCTTTTTAAGCAAATTGTACCCGCATGATCACTTATGATGGAATGTGTAGGTATTCATGTTCAGAGCCTAAAGAAAGGTCAAATCACAATGGATATTGATTTTCGTTGGGAGAGTGATCAAAGTATAATTTTAGGCGTTGAATTGCCACGCTCTTCTACTTCAATACCACTTCAGGTTGGTGCTTGAACATTATACCGTAACATACGTACAAATGTTCCCATCTTTAGAGTTCAGATTTTATGACATGATGCAGTTTAAAGATCTTCGAATTTCCACCGTTATTCGTGTCATCTTCCAACTTACTGAAGAGCTCCCTTGTATTTCTGCTGTCGGCGTTTCTCTCCTTTCTGAGGTACCATTAGCATGTTGATTCAACTTTTGCTATAAAATTATATGTTCTAATTCCTTTTTTTCCAAAACCAATCAGCCAAAGCCTAGAATTGATTTCTCCGTGAAGGCCGAAGGCAGCTTAACAGCAATTCCAGGGATTTCAGACATGATTTGTCGCATCTTGAACGTTGTCGAAAGCTTTACAGCAATTCCAGGAGTTTCAGACATGATTAATCAGAGCCTGAAGGCTGTTGAAAGCTTCAAAGCAGTTCCAGGGATTTCGTCCGTGATTGATAACACCTTGGAGGCTGTTGAAAGCTTCAGGGCAGTTCCAGGAATTTCACACATTATTGATAACACAATGAACGTCGTTGATGGAAGCCTAACAGCAATTCCAGGGATTTCGGTACCTTCTTTAACATGTTCATACACTTTGATTGTTTCGATACTTCGATACGCTCGGCGCTTTCTAATATTGCAGATTGTTCCACTTCTGTCATGTTCTGTAGAATGTCGTGAATACAATTGCCACACACATGCTTCAATGGCCGAAAAGAGTTGTTGTTCCAATTGGTAGTGTACCAGTTGATACAAGGTAAATTTGGAACTTCTGACAACGTTGTTCCAAGTTGTGTAATGGTCATAAAGGGGTTTCTTCTTGTTGTTTATGCAGTGAATTAGAGCTTAAACCAGAGGGGAAGCTGACAGTTAAAGTAGTTGAAGCTAATGATTTGGACATGTCTAACAAGTCTCGGCCTTATGTGGTTGCCTACATTCGACCTCTGTTCAAGTTCAAAACAGAAGTCATCAAGAACAACCTGAATCCTATTTGGAATGAAACATTTGAGTTGATTGCAGAAGACAAACACACACAGGAACTGACCGTCGAGGTTTTCGACCAGGGCATAGTGCTCGCCAAGAGATTAGGAATTGCAAAGTTTAGTTTGTCTGAACTGGAACCCGGGAAACAAACAGAGGCTACTCGTACATTTAAAGACAAAGATAACAAGAACGTAGGAAGTTGCACCGTTAAGGTACACGTTTCTGGTCGGTAATACCATTGGAATGCTACATTTGGGTATTTTTATAGGTAACTTGTTTTTGTACATGCAGCTTTTGTACCATCAGTTTAGCAAGGAGGAACAATTGGTTGCTTTTGAAGAAGAGATGAGGGCATTGAAAGAAGTTGGGGTTAAAAGAAGCATGAAGGTTGCACTTAACAAAGCGTTTCCGTCGGTCGGTTATCGTGTCGGTAAGGTTCGTAAGGTTGGCACTGGACTGACCAACGCCGGAAAGTTCATCGGCAAGACTTTGACTCAGGGCATTCCAACAAAAGTGGAGCCTCAACTCACTGAATAGCATCCAAGAAACTGGTGGCGCAAAGCCACCTTGAGTTGAGCATGTGAAATTGGCCTTACGGTTTGCAGTATGCATCATGCAATTATTAAGCACAAACTCCAATTACACTTGTTCGTTATTCTTTGCTTCCGTTATTTTTGTTAGTCTGATAATTGGTGTTAGAACATTTTATAGGAACAATAACATTTATAAGATGATTCACTTGTAGAAAATTTTCCAACAATAGACAGAAGACAACACCTCAAAATCGCCAATTTTTTGTAATGGAATATGTGCTTATTTATTTAAAAATATTTAAAATAAAATATTCGGATCAAGAAATCTGATCAATTAAAAATTAAAATAATAAAATAAATTAACAATAATATAGTAACGAATAATTTTGTTTTAATTCTAATTAACATTAAATTTAAAATTTAATCTCAAATTTATTTAAAAAAATTGATCACAGTCGACCTTTCACTCCCAACAAACAAGCCATGAGGGCATATATATTTTAATGCATCATAATTTTCAAACATTTTAACTTTGCCTGATTTTTATATGCATAGTATTTCTAAGGTATTTTTTTATACAATATCTAGGTTATCAAAAAAATTATTCTTAAATCGAAGAATATTAAATATATTTTATTTTTAAATAAAAAATTAAACATTTAAAAATATTTAATCTTATACATTTTTATATATTATTTCGATAATAATATTAGTTTAACTAAACACAATTATTCCAATAACCTTTTTAGAAGCATTACAAAAATTATTATATTTTATTAGAATATTTAATTCGTCTATAAACAATAAAATTCTTAAATTCGTCTATAAACAGTAAAAAGAAAAGACACACACATGAACCTTTTTTGATCAAATAAGACTTACTTCGCATTAATAAGACCAGACCAAAAGCCCTACAAGCACAACCGAAAAGGAAACAAAAACCAACCTAAAACAGGAAAGAAACCAGCAGGACAACCTGCCAACCTGTTCCTTCCTTCTACACCCAAAAGGGGAAAAGGGAGGCACGCAGGCCCCACACCAAACAAAAAACAGACAACCAAAACAGGAAACAACAACCAGGCCACGAAATCGGCCAACCGCACCAACGGTGATCGGGGAGGAAATCCCAACGATAGACCGAAATAAAAAAGCAGCAACCCGCCTGAAGCCAACGAGAAGCTCTTTGAACACCCGCCAAGCAAGACTCATCCGGCAAGAAACAAAACCAGATCGCCGCCACCCGCTGTTGATCACAATCCACCGTTGAGACCGGAGAGCTCTGTCCAGAAGCAGGCTTCCTTCCATAAATGGATGGTCCTTATCATGACACAGAGCAGTAGATATCATCGGCAAGATAGCCGATCGATCAGAGGATCCTTGCTCCGTCTTGATAGGGTTAAATCGAAACATCCTAGAAAAGCCATACAACAAAAAAACAGAAGATCTCGTACGCATACGGGATCAACAAAACATCCGATAAAAATTAAAGCAGAAGACCATGCAAGACCAACTGTGGTAAAACCGTTCTGAAACCAAAACACGATACGACTAAGAGCGTGAGCAACCGAGAGGCAATGCCACACCATTCGAGCCATTACTATATCGTTAAATCCTCTCGGGTCCCATCCAAAGCAACTATCCAATAAAAATCGGAGCCTGTCAAGAACCAAAGTCAAAGGCCGGGTGACAACGCCAGATCTCCAAGGATTTGTACACATCCAGATCCCATAAAAAAGGGATTTGTTTGACTTAAACAAAGTAAAACTGACCCCAGATCCACAAATTTCAGGTAGGTGGTGTGAAAGGTTTCCAAAACAGGACATGTGGGTCCCTTGGTTGAAAAGCCTATACAGTACGTGAAATGACCATTGTGCCCAAACCATTGTCTTCTTCTTCAAAATGACTACGCTCAGTTTAGCCGATGAGAGGCCGGGCCGGATTCCGATAACCCGACGGTCGACGTAGAGACGGTCACTCTGAACTGAAACCTCACCAAACTTGTGTCTTTGCGAGCCCAGTACCGTTTGTTTCCTTTTACTCCATTCTCCACCAACGTGCAAGACCAGCGTTAAAAAGACACAATAGTTTCCGGCTAGTAACACCAAGAGCACCCATGCCCGCTCACTCCTCAATCCACCCGAATCGAAGCATTCTTCAGCCGAGGAAGAATTAAGTTCGGGTCCATAACAGAGGAAAAACACGTGAAAGCCACCAGAACCCAGATCTTTAACCCATCGGTTGTCGAAGGGAAAGTTGCCGGGGAGGGGAACAGTTGGCCAGGGGTTGGGACGGCGTTTTCCGTGGTCAACAGTCGCCGCGACGGCCGCGAAGCTCCTCGCAGCGGTTAAGGCGTCACCAGACACCAGAAGGAGTCTGTAACAAGTTCCAAAGTCAGACGCAACCGTGTCCCGTCTGTGAGCCTCCCTCTTACCTCCACCGTCGAAGCCTCTATGAGCAAACCACCAGTCAACGTCGTCCCCTAAGATGCCGACGATCAGCTGGCCACCTGCCGGCGACGAAAGCGCCCGTGCATCGACCAAGCAAAAGGGCCGGCTCCGATAGATCAAAGGGATTGTCTGAGGCTCGGATAGCTCTGGGGGAGGAAAGTTTGGCGCACGTGGGGCGCGTTCACTTTCATGACTTCGACCCTGACACACACATGAACCTGTCTATAAACAAATTTAAAAAAATAAATAAAGTTTAGGCCATTTTCTTCTACCTATGAACAATCCACCCTTAGACACTTAGTGCGCCGACAAAGTATCTTGTATTATTCAAAGACGGGCACAATTGACACCGTCTATGAACAGTGCCTGAGTTTAATCCAGCCTGCTTGGTAAGTTTGGTGTGTGACACAGTGGGCATAAATTTTTGTATGCATGGCATGTACGTATGTAGAGGGCTGAGTTGGCAGATTTTTTCTTGGGGAAGGGTGGGTGATTTAATTTTTGAATGAATGATGGTTTTAGGGTGTTTTTAAAATGTATAAGGGTAGAGTCTAAAAATGTTTAAGTGTTATTAAAGGAGGGATAGGGGTACTATATGGGAAAATTTATTTTTTGTGTTAAATAGTTAAGGATGGAAGTAAAATTTTGAGTGAAGAAGAAGAGTAAGAAGAGATTAGTGAAAAAGTTTTGAGTGAAGAAGAAGAATAAAAAGAAATCAGTGAAGAAAATATTGTAAGTAGATTCTTTTTAAAATTTTGTTTTTATTTGAGTGAGTTCGTTTTATTTTGTATATTTGATATAATTTTAATTTTATGCATGTAGTTTTATTTAAGTCTGTTCAAATTTTATGCATGTAGATTCAAAATTTTTAAAATAAATTTGAAATATATTTAAAATAATTAATTTAGAAAATTTTGATTTAGTGTATTTATTAAAAAAAATATTCGAAAAGAACTCATCCCGATGTTAATAACGAAATTGAAAATTTATTATGTTCATTTTTATTTAGTATGTTCATTTTAATTTGTGTATTCTGATTGAAAATTTATTTGTGTTTTGAACATGTAGAGAAAATGAGCAACAACAACACATTTATGATTATTGTCCATTACAATGTTCAAATGGTAAAAATTGATGCCAAGATTGTATTTGAATCTGAAAGCAGTAAGAAGATGAGATTTGAAAAGGAAACCACGCTTTGAGAAATGAAGGAGAAAATATCACAGAAAATTAGAAGAGAGATTCGTGGTTTGCGTTACCAGTGGTTGAAATGTGAAAATCCAGTCAGATATTGTGCAATCAATTTTCAAAATGCTGATGGTGTTGGAATGATTATTGTAGAGCATGAATCTACGGTGATTCGATATATCGAGTTGTTTGTTAAGGTGCATGATATTCCCGACCTATTTAGAAACGTCGTTGGAGAATTTGCCCGAATGGATTACAATAATGAGATTAATATGTCTGAAGGCAGTTTTGTCTCAATGTTGGGTAGTGGGACATCAGGTGCATTTCATACAGCCGAGCCTTCGACATATAGTTTATCATACAAGCCAGATGTTGATCCAACTGTTGATGCTAATGTGGAAAACCTACAAGGTCGATAGGGAGAAACACTTGACGATTCTAGCGAAGTTGAAGATATTGATGATTCTGATTTCTTCCCTTGATTAAATATATATTATCCAAATTCAACTTTAACTAAGATTTCAATATATATTGATTTGAATAAAATTATATTATTTATACATTAAAAGAGTCGTCATTACAATAATTATTTTCTTTTAATATTTTTCCAATAGTTAAATTATATATATATATCAAATATATATTAATTTAACTAAATTCGTGTACAACAAATTTGGACATATATAATTAATTTAATATATGCTCATTTCAACTGTGGGTGTGACCTTGTAGGTTCATGTAACGTTAGTAGTAAATATTAGATCATTTCTAATATTACACACAATGAGTGACATCTAGCAGTATGTCATTGTCACCTAAGTTACAAGAAATCATAATTCGACATAACCTCTTCGTGATTAACTCTTTTTATGTATTACATCATTTTTTTATATCTATATTGAACACAAGTCATGAAATAGTCACACTTGTATAGTTCATATAATATTTCTTGATATCTTGAGTAGAATATTATAAATGAATAACTATGATATCTCATATCAACGTATTCGAGCATAGTCATGCATTTCTAGTCTCACTCAATTAAGTGGCCTATGATATTACTCCTATTATGTAGCAGAGACAAACCATATCTTGATCAACCATATCACACTATATAGATTGTGACATATCCAATATCAGTTTTTATAGTGTAGTCAATTATGACACATGTTTGACTGTATCAAAATATGTCACTCACGATGTTGAAATAATGATGATCTCAAGTCTGAGGATCATACATATAGTTATCATTATGAGCAATGTTGTGACTGTCACATAATAATCCAAGAAACATGCTCATAGCAGGTCAGTCTAGTATGTTGTTCTCTAACACATATTTATGTATTGATTTTGACATCTTCATGTCAATGACAACACTTTGTTATCAATCAACTACATATTAGTCTTAATGCATTATTATTGTTCACGCCCACAATAATACTCGGCTAAGGACATTTAAGAATACTCATATTATTCTAGGGACTTTATTATAATTTAGTTTATTTACGCACGCAGAATTGTAACTGAAAATAATAATGGCAATGTTTTTTTTTGAATAAACAAGGTAAAATAAATATCATTTATAATCATCTTATGATTGGTCTTTAGGTATACTCTAACAATGGGTATAAACCAACGATATCAAACCATATATTATCAGAGAAGCTCAGGCCCATTGTTGGTTGTACATATGTAGGAGTCGGTTCTTTTTTTTCATATAATTGTCGGCGTTACTAAGCTTGAATTTGGCTCCCATGTCGTTGGCCATCCTTCGAGATTTCTACTATAGACGTTTGTACTCGCAGATGCTCCCACTGCAGTCTTCGGTGATTTATTTTTGCCACCATATTTTTTATACCTATGGCATTCGTCTCGTTCATCGACAGTGATTAAGTACGACTTTTCATGAGCACGATAGTACATCATGTACTTTAAACTCTTAAAATTAAAATCATCAACTTATAATGGACTACGATACGTCAATGATGAAATTATATCATCTCACAAAGTAATGTACTCGGCGTGAACGATTTCTCAATTTGTATACGGCCTATCGCGTCCATCAAAGGAGTGAAGAAAGTAATAATCATGTGGAATGCGCAGAATAGGCTGGTGGAAGCCAAATTGCCTAAGCACTTTATCTCCGAAGTAAAACTCCACAATATGAAAATGGAACGGTAATGTAACACTACACCATAAAAGTGAATCATTCTCTAAATATTTCGGTAGATATATGCGGTCATCGTTGTACGGAATCTAAATAAACTGTGAAAAATAATTATTTTTAATAATACATCTAACTAAATATAAATAATACATTTAACCAAATAAACTTTCCATTCATGTACATGTTCTTAACAATACAAATCGCAGATCTAAAAAATTTGACGTTGTTGTGCGTGAATCCCGTATCATGCTTTTTCTCGCACCATCTACATACAAATCACAATTATATTCTAAAAACAAGTAAATTGAATTTAAACATGCAACTCAAAATTAGGATATTTACCTTGCAATGAGAGGAAATAATATTTCTGTTCGAGTAATTAGTGTAAAAAAGGGAAGTCGTTGTCACGCTCAAGCTTATAATAACAACAGACATCCACCAATATTGCTTACCCTCTTAGCCCTTTCTATTATAGCACTCTTGCACAACTCATAATACAAGTGCGCTAATATGGCCGATCCCCAACTATATTGGCCACTAGCTTCCCAAGGAGTATCTAAAAATGATAGATATCGTACACTGACCAGAATGTTAGATTTATCTGGCATCAATATCCCTCTAATCATCTACGGAATATATGCTCGACTAACCTTGTAAATCTCATCAACTAGACTATACTGATTGAGTCTAAATTCACTTTTCAATCAACTCATTTCATACAAGACTCTTTCACGTTATTTTCATATGGCTCCTTTCCAATGTACTTTTTGCAAATTTCAACAATAGAACTACTAGTACGCTTGATCAATGGCTTTCTGTTCACCGACATTTCAATAAGATAAACCACGTCTTCTAGCGTGATGGTGCACTCTCTACAAGGCATATGAAATGTATGCGTTTCGGGCCTCCAACACTCGATTAGAGCGACAATTAATTCGGGAATCAGCCTGTTCTCGCAAAGGAATGTGGCATGATAAAATTCCGCCATCTTCAAGAAATCCAGGACTCTAGTATCTAGGTGACTTTCTACCATGCACATATGATGTTTAAATGTTTCCTATGTATCCTGTAAATAACACATTATTTAAACATAATTATTAACAAAAATAACACAGAAGTGACCGATTTCGTAATAAATTAATTTTAGAAAAATGTACCAGCTCATCAACCTTAAGGCTGCTAATGTGTCGATCTTGTAAATGCAATAATGGAGCTTGCTCAACCATCCTACATGACAAATAAGAAAATATTAGTAAACCGAAACTAAATCTATCACTTTAAAAAATAACAATCATAATAAAATAAAAAATAACTCGGATAATCTTATTTTAAACTATCCTATCAAAGATTTTAATATTTGAAATTTAATTTTTAGTATTAAAAATATAATACTTCCTATAAATAAATTATGATAATCATAAATAAATAAATTACTTACTATTTTTACAAATATATTTAATCAATATTATCATTTTCCTTCTTTCTTACTTCTTTTTTCCTATACCTCTAATATATGACTAATGAATCTAAATTAAAAATTAAATTATGTACCTTCTTATTTTCTAATAAATCAGCAATTTAACGTTTTTTTATTTAACCACCTATAAATAAATCTAAATAAATTAATTAACAAAATTAACCTAAAATATTCAAATTATTATATTTTCTTTCAAATCTTCACCTATTTAACACAAAATATTCAAACTATATTCTCTCGAATTAAAATTAAAAATTCAAACATCAAAATAAAAATTATAAAAATATAACAAACTTAAATTAAATAATAAAATACAAATCTACTCACTATATTTTCTTCTCAAATCTCCACCTATTTAACACACATTATTCAAACAACAACTTCAAATTTTAAACAAACAAATAACTTAACTTACTATATTTTCTTCAAATTTTCTTCTCTTCAACCACATATTTAACACAAAAAATCACAAACTTTAATTTAAAAACACAAAATCTAATTTTTATAATTACTATAAAATATAAATTACAAATAAAATTATTCAAATAATAATAAATTTCAAAAAAAATACTTACTCTAAATAAATTTTTTTCTCCAATCTCCAAATCTTTTTCTCTCTCTTCTTTTTCTTTTTCAAAATACTTACTCTAAATATAAAAAAATCTCCAAATTTTCTTCTTCTTCTTCAAAATATTTTCTCTACACTATTTACCTTCAACTCCTATTTAATCTCACAAAAATTCAATCTCAACCACTCACACCACCTACCCAATTAAATCCCAACATCCAACCAACCAATCATAAACACTCTCAATTTACGAGACCCACATTCATTTTTTTCCATGCATGCAGACTGCACGCTGATCACTTTTCATGCATGCAGACTACACGCTGGTCACTCCCAATTTACGATCAGCAAACATTGGGGCAATGTTCATATACGGTGCCAGATGAGCCTGTCTTTAAACAGTGCTTGGACGTCCGAAATCTTGCTACGATAATTTTTGTAAATTATTCATAGGCGGATCCACATGGTCAAAATTTCTTTATTATTTTTATTGTTTATAAACAAATTCAGATGAGTTCGTCTTTAAATTTATTATTAATTTTACAATATTTGTGGAAATAAAATTACATGTACAATATGTTGAGAAAAAATCTCAAAACAATATATACGTAAATCTTCCTAGCATGTATTAACAATAATATATAAATTAAAATAATTATATTTTACATCCACAAGTCAAAACTACTAAACATAAAGCTGCTAATCCGATTTTAAAAACGATAAAAAAACGTTTAATATCTGAATTTCATAAAAAAAATAATTTAACTTTATTTTTTGAGTTCATGGTAATTCTAGTATTTTAAAAATTTAATTTAGTCCTTAAATTTATATTCATTACGTTATAATATGTGAAGTTTTAAAATTTTCAATTTCATCACCTGATTTTTTAAAACTATTTATAATTTTTTAGAAATATTTTTACAACATATATATGTTTTTAGATTTTAAATATTTTTATATTTTTTGGTTTTCATGTGATATAATTTCATAATGACATGTCATCATTTGAAAATTAAATCCAAATTGAGAAAAATGTCAAGTTTTGAGACTAATGTGAAAAGGTTTTGGGGACCAAATTAAAACAATTGTCAAATTTAGGGACTATATATTGCTTTATTCCTTTAAAAACTCCGCAAATACAGTTTCCCGTTTTTTGGAAATCACGATTCTCAGATATTTATTTAATTCGATTATTATAGAAAACAAAACCGACAGACGCGTATTTAGAAAAACACGAGAAAATTAAATGCGGAAGATTAAAAAGGCAAAGAAAATAGTCTCTCCATTGTCCTTTCTCTTTCATTGATCCTCATCCTGTCCGCCCATGGCCTACACAATTTGATCTTTCTGATTTCCGCTCTTCATTTCCAGTGTCAACGGCCACACACAATTCATTTGATTTTGATGTTTTTTTATTTATTTGAAACCGATTATTACTATTTTTTTAAAAAATCGTGAGATTAAATCACTATACTCAATAATTTGGAGTAAGTTTCACAACGAAGAGAGGAGGAGTTGAAGTTTTTTTTTAAACGTAAATTCGTTTTCCTCTCCCTTTGCCGATCTCCAATTTTCAGTTAACTTTGTTTCTCTTTTTTTTTTGCTGTACGCTTACTATTTGTTTTGTAGTTTTTTTTGTTTATTTCCTGAAGATAATTTCTGTTTGGATTCCAGGAAAATGGGGCTGATTTCGGGGATTTTGATGGGGCTGATCTTCGGGATTTCGTTGATGGCTGGCTGGCTTCATTTGATGAGGTACCGAAGCACTAAGCGAATCGCTAAGGTATGATAATTTCTCTATTTAAGTTGTTCGTCTGTGTTACTGCGTAGATTTCTTTGTGTAGTCCAGTTGCTTATTCCTTCTATTAAGTCGATCGCAGTTGGTTGAACTTCTTTTCGTTTTGCTATTTTCGTTAAGTGCTCAAATGAGTGAAAGAAAATTCTTAGTTGTTGAAAATTGGTTGAGTAAATATAATTTCCCTTGTATTACAAAGCAAGTTACCAACTGTGGCCAGGTTTTCAACTGTTTGCTTTGATTTTTGCTTCCAACTTTAGTTTTACCAGTGAACTTAAAATTTGTAGTTTAGGTGCTTGGAACTTAAGAATAGCCTGAGTTGAAAATTGTGCAGAACACTAAGGCATTTGCTATAATGTCCATCAAGGCCAGCAAGGCGGAACTAGACATTTTACTTCGGGGGAGGGGACGATTGACGAAAGTAATATTGACAGTAATTTATACTAAGGGTTAAGATTGTTTGGTACTTTGGTTTAAGTCACAAAATTTACTAAAGATTTTTCAGCGAATACAAAGTGGTTGGATTAGAAATTCCATTTCGAGTTAAGATCCATAACATGCTTTTTTGACAAATCATGTATATGTGACTAAAAGGAGCAAATGTAGATCCATAACATGCTTTTTTGACAAATCCTCCACTAAAATTTTCTTGCAAATAAAATGAAAGAAAATTATAGTATCCGACCTTGGCACTTGACATACTGAAGAAACTCCCAAGAAATTGAGCAAATTAGTAGGAAATTTCCTTTGTTTATAGATGAGTGTAGGAGTCTAAGATGCTAGGAATTTAAAAAAGAAAATTAAATTTACATGTTTATGACTTGTATTTATGGAAATTTAAGTGGCATATATAAAATTTATATTTAATTTTAACAATTTCAAGGGAACAAATAAAAATTTAAAATATTTTGAGGGGGTCAAGTAAATTTTTTAACATTTTTAAAGGGCCTAATGATATTTTCTTCAAATTTTGGGCGAGGAGGGCCTCCGCTGGCCCTCATGTAGTTCCGCCTCTGAAGGTCAGTGAAGTAGCGAACATCATATTGTTTTATCCAACCAAAACCAACACGGAAAAATGCTGTGTTTTGAATTAATTTTAAGCTATAGTGAACTTTTAATTTTTATAAATAAATGAGTTAGTTGTTGGAGTCTATTTTTGGATGTCCCTGAAGGAACCATGTATCGGCTGAGCATCCTCTATGATAAGAGAGAATTTATTTTACTATTTCCATTCTCATTTAAAATTTGACTATACATGGGTGTGCACTGTGCAGTAATAAGAAACTTAACATTTTGTGGTGGCTATTTCTTCTACTGTCCTATGTTCTCATGGATTGTGTTTACATTTATGATGCTTTAGAGTTTAGAGTGTTTGATGCAAAATTGTGGGTAAAGTATTTGTGTTTTATTAGGTAATTGATCTACATTTTAGTTTGTCTTTCACTGGGGTTATTAAGATCTTGTAACTAATTCATTTTTTTTACATTTACACGTTTGGCTTTCTGGATGCCTATTAATCAGTATACTTGTCTTGCTCTGACAGGCAGCTGATATAAAACTTCTTGGGGCTCTAAACAGAGATGATCTGAAGAAAATATGTGGTGATAATTATCCTGAATGGATATCTTTCCCTGTCTTTGAACAGGTCAGTGTAATGGTGTTAGATTAATTAGTTCTCCTGTTAACCTTCTCCTAGGCTACCATGACTATATAACTTGAAATATTTATGCACTTGATTCAACTTGAAGAAAACCAATTTTCTTTTCATCCACTTGTAAAAGTACAAATTTTCTTCTGATGAAGTTCAGAATATGATTTGTTTGTGCTGTATGCCTGGAACATATTATAAAATATTTTCTTTTTCTGAGTCACTATCATATATGCATCTTTAAGACTTGGTACCTTATACTCGAAGAAATATCCTAACATTGACTTCTATGATCTATAATATGCATATAAAAAATATATGCATCTTCTTTTTTTTGCCAAAAAATACCAGAACATCTGCAATTCTGCATGTGTTAGGCATAGAGAAAAGGTACATTCATTTTTGCTATTTAGACATTCAGTATTGTTGCTTACGATATACACCATGGTTAATCCTCACAGGTGAAATGGCTGAACAAGCAATTGAGCAAATTATGGCCTTCTGTAGCGGAGGTAAGCTGCTAGTTTTTTGCAATAAGATTTATAATAGCTGTTATTCAAGAAGGCTGCAGAGAGACTTGTGACTATGCTATTGAAGCCAAAGAACTTAGCACTGTAGCTTCTGTGTAACTGAAGGTTTTGACTTGAAGTCCAGAATAGATTAGATTCAGGCAGCTTATTCACCTCTTTTGATGTTCTGTGAAGTGAAATAGTTTTACTTGTTTTGTATGCAATTGTAATCAAACTTTTTTGGTGGCAGATAATCATAAACCTACATTAGTCCATTATATCTCATGGTCATTGAGCCAAAGGTTTCTACAATGAAGTATATTCTATGTATTAAGTATTGAGCCAAAGGTTTATTAATGTTCTATTATCAGGCAGCATCTGCGGTCATCAAAGAATCTGTTGAACCTCTCTTGGAAGAATACCGACCTCCAGGAATTACTTCACTAAAGTTTAGCAAATTGTCTCTTGGCACTGTGGCTCCCAAGATTGAAGGTATTACTGGTGGAGAATGTGACCTATTTTTGTTTGCTTTTTCTTGGTATAACTGCTTTATCTTTCAGCAAGAATATCTAATTACAGTTGATATGGGCTTCTTTCCAATAATGGTGGTTCCCATGTTTGCAAGTCCTATCTCATAAGGAGTCCTTATATACATGCTAGACATGCATCATATCTATATGCATGTTTCCTTACTTATATCAGTTATTTACATTAAAGAAACTTTATATCTTCTGAAGGAAAAAATGAGCTTCTTTAGGCCAGGATTGTCCAATTGCCTTTCTTATCTGTCACTTTTTCTAGTTTGCTTTGTCTTCTTTTTAGTTTATTCAACACAGATTTCCCTTTCTCCATAGTTGAACTTATGCGGAGATGGTCTGTGCCTACTTATATGTCATGAAGGGGCACTTAAACTTGGTTGTTCTGTAAGGTGCTTAGGCTAGCAGACTCGATATATGTATGAGATGGTTGGTTGAGGTTACCAGGGGCCACTTTATTGCTCAATTTATTTTCTAGAGTTCTATAAACTATTTCGAAATCCTCCTTTTAAGCATTTTCTACCTGCATGTTTACTTATGGAATGTAGGTATTCGTGTTCAGAGCCTTAAGAAAGGTCAAATCATAATGGATATTGATTTTCGGTGGGGCGGTGATCCTAGTATAATTTTAGGTGTCGAAGCTGCACTTGTTGCTTCAATTCCAATTCAGGTTGGTATATCATCAACCTGTCAAAATTTTCAAGTATATTTATTTTAATTGTAAAACATAATACGTTTGCCATATTTGGAGTTAAAATTTTATAACGTGAGACTATGAATTTACTATCCCTCTGTTGTTCTGTAATGCAGTTGAAGGATCTTCAAGTTTTCACTGTTATCCGTGTCATCTTCCAGCTTGCTGAAGAGATACCTTGTATTTCTGCTGTAGTCGTCGCTCTCCTTTCTGAGGTATCATTAGAGTATACTAATTTCACGTGTACTGATGTTTATATAGTTGTTTTGGTTGATAAAACTGTCCAGATGTTATCTAGAAAAAAATGGTTAATTTGCATTACATGACTCATGCAGCTTGCTATGTTGTAAGATTGTTTTGAATCTGATCCTTTTATTAATTTCTGAACAAAATGGTGTTATTCATGGTTTTAACTGGTATAGAGGAGTACAACTCGGCTTACACACAGCAAAAGTCATATGAAAACAATATACTTAAATGACTAATCAAAGCTCCAAAGCATGTGAAGTAGGAAGTTATTTATGGTCATGATGAATCTACTTAATACTTTTTGTCGGAATCACTAATTCCTTTTCTAAAATCAATCAGCCAAAACCTAGAATTGATTACACTCTGAAGGCTGTTGGTGGAAGCTTAACAGCAATTCCAGGAATTTCAGATATGATTGATGTAAGTTTTTGGTTTTTACTTCCTTAACACGTTCAGACACTTTGATTGTGCTGATATCTTATATTGTTGATTGCTCCACTTTTATTGTATTTTGTAGGATACCGTGAATTCAATTGTCACAGACATGCTTCAGTGGCCACACAGAATTGTTGTTCCGATTGGTGGTATACCTGTTGATACCAGGTAATTTTTAGACTTCAGTCTATGTGCTGTTTTCCCGTTGCAGGAGGGGTAGTGGCAAAATGTCGAGGAAGAAAAGCCCAAGTTTTGTATTTGTTCATTTTGGATTTCAAGGATTTCTTGATATGCTGGATGAACATCATTTCTTCTTTTGTTATGCAGTGAATTAGAGCTTAAACCAGAGGGAATGTTGACAGTTACAGTAGTCAAAGCTAATGATTTGAAGAACATGGAAATGATTGGAAAGTCTGATCCGTATGTAGTTGTTCACATTCGACCTCTGTTCAAGCTTAAAACGAAAGTCATTGACAACAACCTGAATCCTGTTTGGAATCAAACATTCGAGTTGATTGCAGAAGACAGAGAGACACAAGAACTAACTGTAGAGGTTCTGAACCACGTTCTCTGTTTCTCTTTGCTTATCATGTCATATTACATTTCTACTTGGAAAAAAAATGAGATTTTACTTTTGATTCTTTTGTCCTCCCATTACAATTCATTATGGCTTCAAACAGGTTTTTGACAAGGACATTGGACAAGACAAGAAATTAGGAATCGCAAAATTGCGTTTGATTGAACTGGAACCAGAGACGCCAAAGGAGGTCACTCTGAGCCTTCTATCCTCACTCGATACACTTAAAGTAAAAGATAAGAAGGACAGAGGGAATTGCACCATTAAGGTACACATCTTTTTTTTTATCATTTTCTATGGCTTGTGTTCAGGTGCCCGCATTATGCATGCTTCTCATGTCATTAAGTCCATTTATATGCTCCTTTGACATTCTTTTTTATTCTGGTCTGGTTTCTCGTTTCCTGATAGATATAATTTTTCTCTGTACTCTCAGGTTTTGTACCATAAGTTTAGCAAGGAGGAACAACTGGTAGCTCTAGAAGAAGAGAAGAGGATCCTCGAAGAGAGAAAGAGATTGAAAGAAGCTGGAGTTATAGGAAGCACAATGGACGCACTTGACGGAGCAGCATCGTTTGTTGGATCTGGTGTTGGGATGGTTGGTACAGGTATCGGCGCTGGTGTCGGTGCCGGAGTTGGGTTTGTCGGGAGCGGTTTTGGAGCCGTTGGCAGTGGACTGAGCAAAGCCGGAAAATTCATGGGCAGGACCTTCACAGGGCATTCCAGCAAGAGAAGTGGATCCTCAACTCCAGTGAATAGCATCCAAGAAAATGGTGGTGCAAAGCCACTACAGTGAATATGGCCTTTCAATTTGTAGCCTGCAACATGCAGTGATTGAGCACAGCACAGAACCAGTTATACTTTGTTCATTACTCCTTGCTTCTGTTGGTCTGGAATTCGATTTCATAAAATATTTGTTCATTCTCCAACATAGTGTTTGTAACTAAATATGTAATAGTGGTTGGAATAACTGGTTTGTCAACTAATCTCTCAGGTCTATCATGGGAAACTTGTGTGTCGATTGCCAAGAAGTAGCTGTCTCCAGGTAATATGATTAATTCTCAACTCGATTTTGTTTGATTTGAATCGTATTTTATAAACTCGGCTCAATCGACCCCTAAACAGATGCATATACATGTTTAATTAGGTCTAATTGTGATTGTTTTGGGTAAGAACAAATATTATTTTAATTTTGATTTGAAAGCAGTGTAGCGGGCCAGTTCGACTTCGTTTGTTAACATAAAAACCATATAATAAAATATACTATTAAAAGAGAGAAAGAGTGGCAGTAGTGGGACTGGCATGATCTCAGTCTCTTCACTTTTCCTTTTTCAACTCTACATTACATTGCAAGCTGTAAGCTTTCCTTTTTTATTATTTTTACTTTATGTTTTTTACGGTTTGTCCTTTTACCCAGGTGATATAAAATGTCAAAAAAACTACGTCATCTCATGTATCAAGAATAGTCTTATTTTTATAGTTTGAAAAATAAAAAAATGCAAAAAAATGCCAACCGGGTCATTAATCTATCCTCAACAGATGCGTGATATTTCTTGTTTTGAGTGGAACAGACAGATGTGTGATAGAATGTATAGCATGACGTTGCTTTTATATTTGTCAAAAAAAAAAACTATGTTATTCACATAAAAAGGCAAAAAGATTAAAAAATTATTATTTACTAGTTTCATCCTTAATGGTCAAAACCTTAATTCATGTTATAGAGGATAGCAATGTAAGATTTTTAATTAATCTAATAACAGAAGTACAGCTTTTCATAAATTCCGGCATTGGATTGTTTAAATTGTGATAAAAAAAAAAGATTTTTTATATGAGGTAAGTTAAATATTTATTGTATTATAAAAGGATTTTTTGAATAAAAGGTTGGTTTACTTTTGTGTGCACTGGTGCATTTCTGTCATGTTACAAGAAAAGTATTTGCAATTAAATTAAAATTCAGAACACATAAAAATGTTATATAATTAAATAGGAAGAAATATATATGTTTGTTGTATATGTTTATAAAAAATCGTTTAAATTAAAATTAATTAGTACTATAATATTATAAATATTTACAATAAAATTTGAACAGAAATTCAAACAATTTAACTCAAAAAATTCAAATAAATTTTTATTATAAATAGAATTATTCAACTCGATCAACTCAATTTTTTTTTACTTGACTCGATCTAATTGAATGCTCAACCCTAAGTACATTAATAAGTGAAATGTTTATTCGTTATTATTAAGGTTTTTTCTTCCAATAATATAAGTCAATCAAGCTTTAATTTCTAAAATAGTATTGAAATAACATTATTCTTCAAAATAGTTTTTATCTTCTTTTCTAGATGATGAACTCAACTATGTTGAGAGTCAAATTCTTCAATGCAATAATTAATGATATGGTTTTTTCAATGTATTGTGAAGAATTCAACTATCTGTATAAATAAGTTTAGTTAATAATAATTCAATTATAAATTTCAGTTGTTTCTCGTATTTAAAGTACAAAAAAGATTTTTCAACAAAAAATATAAGAAATACAATGTAGTCAAAGTGGAGTTATTAACAAAAAATACCCTAAGCCTATTTTAAAAATTAATATTATTTGTTGTTTGAAAAATAAAAGAAAAATATTATTTCAAACTATATTGGATTAATATTTGTTTGACTTAAAAAACCTTATACATAATATTTTGGTAATTATTTATTTTAAAAAGTAGCTTTACGAATATGGATGGTAATATAAAATTTTAATTTTTTTTTTAAATGAACAGTGTCCAATAGGTCAAACCCAGTTAAGCCGTTTGTCGGTGATAAAAGTGCTGTACACTGTTTTTAACTATAAAAAATTCAAAATAATAGTAATTAAAGAGTTGAAAATCCAAAGAAAACAAACAAATACCAACAAAAGACATACAAGCCACGACTCCCATTCCGCGCGTTGCACATTCCCAGTTCCTTATCCCGCCATCAATGGCTTTCACAAAAGACAAAAACAACTTTTGTTTTTGTAGACCTCGATCCCTCGTGACCCCCACTCGCCCCATGTTCATCACAATGGCGCGTTCCATATACGCTCATCGAATTCAACAATAATAAAAAGGATAGTTTTATAGTAGTCTCTAAAATTTTAGAATATTTTCATTATGGTCACCAATTTTTTCGTACTTACAATATAATCATTGATCTAATTCGCTTTCACAATTGTCACTCCCATTAAGAAAGGCAAACAAGCAATGCTAAAGTCTTATCCCAAATCTCCTAATTTTCCAAATTAAAAATTGTCACAAAAGTTAAGTTTTTAATGAACAAAATGGTTGTTGGTTAATTTTAACGGTGGAAAGTTTTTTTTTTATTTTCAGCTCTGATGATTTATAGTGACAAGTCGAAAAATTTTAACCTTTAATTCCAATTAAATTGTTGTATCCTTTCATCGTTGTTTCTGTTCCGTTTGATAGCTTCTTTCGTCAAACAGATAAATGAACTATTCTTTTTATTTTTATTGTATTCTATTCAAATTCTTAAAAAAATTGATGTTCTCAAATTTTAATTAAAACTAAAAATTAAATTTATTTATTTATTATTGTCAACTTGATCAGGTTAAAATCGAACTATATTAATCTTTTGACCAAACAAAGCCTATCCACCATTGAAATTGACCAACAACAACTATACTCATTAGAAACTCGACTTTTTACAACGGTTGTCAATTTGAAAATTTAAGATTTCTTAATGACAACTAACGACAAAAACAAGTCCGAAAAACAAAATAAAAATTTTGATAACAAATAAAAACCAACTAAAAAATACCGGTGTAGTTTGAAAAATTATTCTATGCAAAGGCAGTGAGAACAAATAATTTTTTTTTTATAAGTGTCATAATTTTAGGTTTATGGACTCAATTTAAAGTTTAATGTTTAAATGTTTAAGTGCACTAGTTTTAAATTTATGGGTGTGATTAGAACTTAGGGTCGAAAGTTAAAATTTAAAATTTATAAGTTAAAACTTAAATCATTAACTATATTATACAAAACATAAATCTCAAACTTAAATCATAAATTCTAACTATAAATATTAAATTTTAAATCCTACCAAAACAGTTAAAAGCCTAAAATTAAGAGAGTTTGTAAAAAAATTCCGTTTCCACCGTAGGCTAACGCATTTTCCCGTGTGATTTACCCTATAAAATCTACCACCCCCATCAGCATCTCATCGGGTATCGCTTAAATTGACATTTAAATCCATGCACCCAACGGTCACCATTAAATTCGTGACTCTCCAACAATATTCCGACACGTCAACGTTCAAATGCATACAGTCTCTGTCACCCAACAACACACCCTATTTATCCTGAAATAATAATAAAATAAATTAAAAACAAAACAATTTTCTAGTACTCACTACTCAAGTCAGTGGCAGAAAAATTCCTCTTCTAAAGTCTGAATGACGAAGAAAAACAAAAGAAAGCTAAATGCAATCCTAACTTAGCTTTGGTTTCTTCTTTATTTACAATCATGCCATCACGGTTCTCGCCTCCAGAAATCGCGGCGGAGCCCCCACCGCAGCACCACCGTCACCTGCTTCCCCCACTCCTCGCTGCAGCCGTGACCCTAACTCTAATACTTTTAACCGTCTTAACCATCTTCATCTACCGGAAGCTCTCTCGCAACCGCACAGCTCCGTCGGAATCTCCAAGCCATCATCACTGCCGACGCTTCTCGTACTCACTCCTCCGCCGCGCCACTTCCTCGTTCTCCCCTTCCAACCGGTTAGGACACGGCGGATTCGGATCGGTTTACAAAGGAACTCTCCCGTCGTCAGCTCAACCGCTTGCGGTCAAAGTTATGAACTCGACGGATTCGTTACAAGGAGAGCGTGAGTTCCACAACGAACTCTCTCTCTCACGCGCCTTGGATTCTCCCCACATTGTTCCCCTCATCGGCTTCTCTTCAGATTCCAGGAGAAAAAGGTTCGTTCTGGTTTACGAATTAATGGAAAATCGGAGCGTGCAAGACGCGCTCTTGGATAGAAAATGCGAAGAACTGATGGAGTGGAGTAGAAGATTTTCAATTATAGAAGATGTGGCTAAAGGGCTTGAGTATCTCCATCATTTCTGTGATCCGCCGTTCATCCATGGCGATATTAAGCCAAGTAATATTCTTTTGGACGGAGAATTCAAGGCCAAGATTGGTGATTTCGGTCTCGCTAGATTGAAAACAGGGGATCTAATCGAAGGGCTTGAAGAAGGTGAGGTTTTCAGGAAAAATGATGCCGTTGTAGAAGATAACGGATCGATTTTAGAAGAAACAGAGAGCTTTTTAACCGGTATCGAAGACGGTGCGAGCTTGACGGTTGCCGATAGTCATAGGTCACCGGAAAGTTGTGTGCTTAGAGTTTTGGATTCCGAGGCGTCGCCGGCTTTGTCACCGGAGATGGGACTGGAGAAAGGGAGTGTTTTATCGGAAGGGCTCTCTGATATGGTCAGTGTAGAAAGTGGGAGAGATTTGGTTAGTAATAAAAAGGGTGTTTCGAGAAGAGATTGGTGGTGGAAGCAGGATCCTGGGGTTGGGTCTGAGTCAGGGCGAGTTAAAGACTATGTAATGGAATGGATTGGGAACGAGATTAAAAAGGAAAGACCCAAAAATGAATGGCTTGCTTCTCCGAGCTCAGTCGATAACATTAACGATTGCAAGGTTTCGAGTTCGAGTGTCGAGCAGAAGAAGGAAAAGATTCGAAAGAAGGAGAGGAATCGGAGGCCGAGAGAATGGTGGAAAGAAGAATTTTGTGAAGAACTAACTAAGAAGAAGAAAAAGAAGAAAAGAGGGCTTAGTTCGAGTAACAATGGAGAACTCTGGTGGCAAAGAGATGAACAAATGGTAGAAAGGAAAAAGAAAAAGAACAACAGAGGCAGCATTGATTGGTGGTTAGATGGATTTAGTGGTGAATTCAAAATCGGAAGAAGAAATAGCCAAGATTGGGCTAGTGCCGATATACCGAAGAGCGGCGGGATCAGTAGTACGCCGAGTATGCGAGGAACTGTCTGTTATATTGCGCCCGAGTACGGTGGTGGTGGTTTGCTTTCGGAGAAATGTGATGTTTATAGCTTCGGGGTTCTGGTCTTGGTCATAATATCCGGCCGTAGACCGCTCCAGGTCACAGCATCACCGATGTCCGAATTCGAGAGAGCAAATTTGATATCTTGGGCAAGGCAACTGGCTTGCAATGGGAGGCTTTTGGAACTAGTTGATCCTTCTATTCACTCACTGGATAAGGATCAAGCATTGGTCTGTATTACCATTGCATTGCTTTGTCTACAAAGATCACCAAGCAAGCGGCCTACCATGAAAGAGATCGTGGAGATGCTTTCTGGTGAGGCAGAGCCACCACATTTGCCTTTCGAGTTTTCGCCTTCGCCGCCATCGAATTTCCCGTTCAAGCCCCGGAAGAAGGCTCGGTGAGTGTCAGATTCCCTTAGCAAGCATTCTGATTTAACTGTAGAGATTTAGCTAGTTGTAGGTCATTTCATCATTTTGACATTATCTCATAAATGTCACTTTTTGCTTGTTCTGTTCTTCAATTGCATTCTTTCCTTTTTAAAGGTGTTCTACAAATATATTGCATTTTTCACTTTTTCGACCGAGATGTTACCTTCCTTGATTCAAATTGCTCTGTTCATGTGCGCTTAATGGAGATAGATTGCCACTTTAATGCAGACCCGAAGCTTAATTAAGTGTTTATTTTGCCCTATAGGCCCCAGTGTGTGTATCCCTTTCCCTTTGTCTTCTACCTTTTAGAAAGTAGCTGGTTTTTGTTCCGAGGATCATGCAATTCAGTAGCGGGGGACAACTCTTGGACCCAGGCTTTTATTTTGCATTATGACTGCAAAGTCACATCGTTTCCGTTATACAGTAACGAAAAAAAAATCCAAACTATTAGGTCCTGAACTGATAATGAAGTAAAGTGAAGCTCTACCAATGTGTGTTGATTCTAGTTTTCTGTAGATAGAGAAACAATGCCGATGTTGTTCGACTAGGAATTTAGTCGGGATTCAATGCGACTACCGGATACACGTGGGTTTTAGTTCAAAAAGACGAATTGGATAAAAGGTAGGGGGGGGGGCGTCTCTTTTGTCACGTCACGCGAGTTCGCAACTGAAACATGCGTAACGATCTGCTTAAGAGTTTCTTTGTAAAATTTTGGTCTTTTTTAAAAGGCCACTTAATTTGGCTTGACCGTTGGAGATTGAGAAAAGGCATCACATTGAAGCTGATAAATTAATAGATGACATTCTTACCCCAAGATATATTTTAAGGAATAAGAATATCCACCAATGTGAACATTCATATGAACCGTGAACTTTAAAAAATATTCCAAGATGATAGACTTTCTATAGATAGCTAGGATGTAGTGGGTAGCTTTCGACCTGAGCCGCTGATGTAAATTGATCTCGGCCATTCATTGTATGGGGATTCAACTATAAATAAAGGTTTTCACTTCATTTGTAATTATTCATTTCTTGAGTAATATAAGACATTTACTTTAAACTCTTATATTGTGTTCTTAAGCGTTCTTATCCGTTCTTCTTTTGTTCTTGAGTTGTCTATCTCATTTCTTGCTCCCTCTTACAATGATCCAGAGTTTTTAATGTTTAATAATATTTTGATCTTTTTAATAAAGTTTCAAGGCTAACTTGATCGTTTGTCTCGAGAACATCGAATAAGGTTATGCAGTTTGTTAGGTCGAAAAAAGAACACCTTGATGAAAAATAAACCAGTCTGAAAAGGCATACAATCTATAACTCAAACAGTTGATACCTGTTTGAAAGCTCCATCCGGAGTCAAGTTTCATTTCTCGATCGAGTAAAGGATCTTGTCAATAGAGATACTAAAAAAGTCAAACTAAAAGCATGAGACACAATACTGTTGGAGAAGCAAAACAAGAACAGGCTCCGAAATCGCAAAAGCGAGCGGCACAAGCTAACAACAAAGCAAAGAAAAAGTACTACATAACACCAAGGATCAAATACTAATTGTCTTAATATAGAAATGGATCGATTGATCTTTGGGAAGGTAACAAGGGAAACACCAACAATCGAGCCTTTCAAACCGAAAATAACATAATCAAAACAAGTTATTTTATTTTTATTGAAATCTGCATGTAAATCTTCGAGAAATGGAAATTAAAATTTTGTAATAAAGTTAAGCACTTTTAAATTTAACCAACTTTGAGCCTTAGCTCCAGTAGAAAGTATTAGGCAATCTATATATAAGTGTTTACGAGGACAAAAGAATACAATTTAATGATTATACTTATAATCGTACTTACAACTTAAATTTGGTTGATGTTTTTTTACCGCCAACTATATTTGATTTGTTGTTCCATTTGAAGGTGATTTTCATAATGTATTTTCTTTACAATTTTGATGAAATCATAGTTTGACTGACATTACTATTGTTGTAACATATATGAGTGATTATAATTTAAACATGTCTAAACACTTGATTTCTTTTTAAAAATTTAACAATAATAAAAACTACTATATTTTATCATAAGTAAAAATAATTACAAACAGAATATACTCTAAACCGCAAAGTAATCGTAAAAAATGAAACAAGTATACATTAAAACTCAATAAAATGAAAGCAAGAAAAAACAAAATTTATCACTTTTTAGCATAACTTGCTCAGTCTTCGAAATAAAATAAAACAACCATTTACTTCAACTAGAATGCTCCTTAAATTATATAAATTTATTCGTTTCAAAATCTTGACATATCGACCAACAACCATAAAAGACCATCAAAATCTAAAGAGACTATTAACATTCTAAAAAAAACTGCCACAAAAATAAATACTTCACATACCTACTAAAATTATCAATGGTCAACACAATAAATTCAAACCTTTATAATTTAGTTTAATTCAGTTATCTTTAATATTTTATTTGTTTTAAAAGGTAAAATTAGTCGGACAATTTAATTGTCAAAAAAATTAAAAATATAATGTTCTTCAACCCATATTTTAAGAAATAGGCTAAAATCTATAATATTCGTGAAACCACGCTGTGCACCTAGCGTTGTGGGACCTCGCCATCTTCGCATGACGTTGTGCATGAGAGATGGCACATAGCTCGCCTGCTCTAGCCAGAACTGCATAGCAGCTGATAAAGTGGCTTTATCAGCTTGATAAAAGCTAATACTGCCCTTATTGCGGAACGCCACCTCTGGGTGGCGTGGTCTTATGTGCCATGTATGCACATGTCCAACTTTCACGTGAAAGATGGTTAATTTAATTTTTGTGTGTGTGTGTAAATTTTGTATCTGTATATATATGTTATTGAAGAGAAGGGGTATGTATAGGATTTGAGAGAGAAAATGATAGAGTTTGAGTTAAAATTGAGAGAGTTTGAGTTAAAAATATATTCGAAGACGGTGAAGATGGTTGAAGTATTTTTTTTTGTAAATTTTTTCGATTTTTCAGAAGTAAGTAATTTGTTTGTTTAGGTCTGTTATTTTTTTAACTATAGGGGGTTTGGAGATTTTTTTTTCTGTAATTAAAATATATTCGAATAATAATTATTTTATATTGCTGAAGGATTTAAAGCATATATTTACACAATTTATCGTCTAATCCGATAAGTTTTTGTATTTTTAAATTGTAATTAGTTTTTTTTTAATTTTTAATGTTGTTGTTACATGTATGTAGTTTTTAAACTGTAATTAGTTTTTTTGAATATTTAGAAAGAACAAGTTCATCAAATAGATTTTTTTTTGTATTAATTTAAAAAAAAATTATTTATATGAATATAAATTTAAAATATACAAAAATTTATTGAATTCGACGCGTATAAATGTAGTATAAAGACTTAAACTAATAAAAATAATTATCATTCAAATATATCTTCAATCACATAAAAAAAGTTCTACAAACTCTAATTAAAAAAAACAACATATTAATTAAAAATAATTACTTATGCATGACTAACCAGCAACAGGACCTCGCCATATACAAATGGCGTGTTGTCCCACATCTGACCAGCTCAGTCAAAGCTGCATGCCTGGCTCGAGGCAGGCCTGACTTGCTGAGCCAAAGCCGATTAAAGGCTATCTCCCCTGCACCTCGTCATATGAAGATGGCGAGGTCCCACAACATCATGTTCATACGATGTGGTCCCACGAGTACTGTAGATTTTGATCTATTTCTCAAAATATGGGTCGAATAATCCTATAAACTTAAATATAACTTTAAAGTGGATTATCCGACTATTTTTACCGTTTTAAAAGAATAAAAAAATAAAAACAATTATAGTGTCTTTTAAAAATCGAATTAACCATTATCTTACTTATTTTTTTAGTATAGTTAATTCCGTTCGAATTCAAACATAAACTATATAGACAGAGACAATCTTTTACCGTATCGAAAGCCTAAAATTGAAATTCCCAATGAACTTCAATTCAATACATCAATCGATCCATGTATCCCAATCAAATTTAAAAAATTATGGAATGGACCGACATCAACCCACAACAACTTTTATTAGTGGCAGTCGCATGCCACATTTATAACTCTCTCACCTAAAACTAAATACACAAATACATACATATAAGTAGCCAACTAAACAGGCAGCGCACTACCTACTCACTTCACTACTTTTCACCTAAATCACCACCATGTATTTATTACATTCATTCACCAATTAAACACTTTATTTTTTTCTTTCTTTCATGTTCACTATATCTAAAATGTTTTATTACATGGAAAACATTTTTTGAATTAGATATTCAAACTATTTTTTTGTGTAGATTGTAATAATATTATTGTTGAAAAAAATAATTTATGATCTATATTTATTTTTATGATCTATTACATTTGTTATAATAAAAGTAAAAGTCGTTACGAAAGTAAGTCGACTTCACTTTTTTTATGCATAGAGTTGACTTCACGGTGACTTCTAAGAGAACAATTATAACTTATCACTACAACTATAAATCGTAAAATAAAAAAAATAAAGTACCCCGCGTCAAAAAATAAAAAAATACAACATAATATCTAAATAATTTTCCGCTATTTTCTTAAATCATCTATACTATGATGGGTACTCATTTTGGGCCTTTTATTGTTTTTTAAAAGGTGACAGAAAACATCACATGAAAAAAAATAAAAAAAATAAAGTACTTAATTCAGTAAAATTGTATAGTTCAAGGTTTCTTTTGCAATAAAACTGTTTAAAAATATAATTACAAACGAGAAAAATTTTAATACACATGCCGCCACATATATTTAAGTTTATAAAAGTCTCTTAGTTTTAGGGGTTTAATTTAGGGCTTAGAGTTTGAGTTGTAGAGTTTATAATTTAAGATTTTAGAATGTAGATTTTAGAGTTTGGTGTTTAATTTTTTAGGGATTAGATTTAGTGATTTAGAATTTGAGTTTATAGTATAAATATGCATGGTTTGTGTAAAATTTATTTTACACAGCTGTGTATAAAAAAATTAAACAATTTATACTAGGGTAAGGAGAGAGGAAATTGCTCCTAATAATTTTAGAACCCACAACTTATAAAAAAGTCGGATGATGTCAATAAAAAAATTTAACCGTTTACTTTAAAAATTGTTGGCACTTGTATATCAAAATTAAACCCTTAAAAATTATGTATAATAATATTTATTTATTTCCATAATAAGTAGTTGAATTTTGCAACAATCTCCACCATAGGTGCTTCTCTCTTATCTCTATTTCGAAACAATGGAAGATCAATCGTCCACTGCAACACCATCCATGGATCCCTACAAGTTACTCAGAATCGTCCAAAACTCGGACGGCTCGCTCACTCGGCATGACCATTTCCCCACGGTCCCAGCAACCGAAGAAACCTGCACCGAGTCCAACTCATCTCAACTCGCTCTCTTTAAGGACATCCCCCTAAACCCCAAAAACAAAACCTTCATTCGTCTCTACAGGCCGCCAACTCCACCTCCGACCACCGGTAATAAGCTCCCTCTCTTAATACACTTCCACGGCGGCGGCTTTATCATCTTCAGTGCTACATCTCGTCCTTTCCACGATGCATGCTGTGTCAAGGTGGCTATGATCCCAGCCGTAGTCATCTCACTCGAGTACCGTCTCGCGCCGGAGCACCGCCTTCCGGCGGCGTACGACGATGCGATGGAAACGATAATGTGGGTGCGGGACCAGACGGTGGATATCGACGGATGTGATCCGTGGTTAAAAGAGTACGTGGATTTTTCCAAGTGTTTTTTATTCGGTTCCAGTGCCGGTGGCAACATGGTTTTTCACGTTGCATTACGTGCACTGGACACCGATATCTCGCCGGTGAAAATCATCGGGCTGATAATGAATCAGCCGTACTTTGGTGGGGTGGAAAGGACTGAATCGGAGAAGAGATTCTTCAATGACCGGATCTTGCCTTTACCGGCTAATGACCTGATGTGGTCCTTGGCTTTGCCAAAGGGAGCTGACCGCGATCACGAGTATTCCAATCCGATGGCTGCCGGCGGGTACCTTAAGGAGAAGCTTGGACGGCTGCCGCGGTGCTCCGTGTACGGGCACGGAGGGGATCCACTGATCGACAAACAGAGAGAGTTGGTGAAGATGCTAGCGGCGCGTGGGGTGGACGTGGTGGCGGAGTTCGCGGAAGGAGGTTGCCATGGGATAGAGATTTTGGAGGCGTTGAAGGCGAAAGCTCTGTTTCAGAGCATCAAGGAATTTGTCAACACCACTTGTCTGTGTGTTAATGTGGCTGCTGCCAAATCAAGCTTGTGAGGATGCCGTGCTGGCAACATAATTAATTCCAAATTCAAATTTTGTAATTAGAGAGTAGTATTAGTGAAAAATTATTACATGATTCCAGAATACCACGTCATCTATGGTCCTTATTCACTAAAAATAAATTACATAATTTTTTTTCATGTCATTATTTTATTTATAATCAACTTCTATATAACCACTCACTCCCTATTTACATTGCTTAAAAAGATGAAGATTCATCATTAAAAAAAATAACATGGAAAAAGACAAATTATGTGGCTGATTTTTAGTGGGAAAAAACATAAATGACGTGGTGGTCCGAGACCATGTAATAATTTTTTGGTATTAATGCCATTGGTACATGAATCATGATCCAAACTTAATGCAACAAACTCTCACTTTTGAAACTTTCTAAGATTGACTCCAAAGAAAAGCCTCCACTTTTTTTTTGACAAATAAGGTATGATTTTATTAAACAAGATAATCATATATCGAGATTATTCACGTGTCTTATTAAAAAAATTTAAACCTAATCGAACAAAAAAAATACACATAATAACACATATTAAGCTAGATAACAGGAGAAAGCCAACTAGCCAAGCCACTAACAATAAAAAGCCTCCAAATCTTGTTTGATGTTCAAAAAGGTTTTTCCCTTATTCTCTTTATAATTTTTAGCTCTTTTTGAAGATGGTCAATTTCCTCATCCCATACTTTGATGTTACCATTCGAATGCTGCAACAATTTTACCTTCTAGTCCGGAAGCAATCCAATAGTACAACATCAATTACATGTTTTCCTTTCAACCAATTGCGAGAAAATATTAGTCTGGGACATATGGGTCAAGAACATCTTCCCCTCGAATCGAATATAGATCTCACTATTTAAAGATTTAAAAGAGATCATTGAAGGATATAGAAGTTTTTTTTTCTTTTTTTTTTTTTTGTAAATGCAGGACAAACATCAATTCGTAGATGATTTGATTTGAGACCAAATCTTTTCATTTTAAATGCTTTGTGAACAATCAAACTAATCTTTGAGACCGACAAATATTGGTAGATCCTTACGCACATATAAATAAAAAAATATTTAACGTTTAAATATGCTTGATCCCATGTTCTCTTATATATTATATCAATGATAATTTCAATTGAACTAAATTCAATGGACAATTATATATAAAGCTAAAAGGATACCATATCAGTAATATCATTTTGGGATGGTGATATATGTGTAAAAAAATAACTGAGATTCATCATGTTCAGGAGAAATTTGGAGAATAATTTAAATAGAAGTTAATATCTAGAATGTAGGGGATAGGGGTGATAATGAGCCTGACCGGCTCGCGAGCTATTCGGGCTCGGCTCGGTCAAAGCTCGGCTCGAGTGAGCTCGACTCGGGCTCGGGCTCGGCTCGAAACCTTAACAAGCCGAGCCAAGCCTACCCAAGCTCGGCTCGAAAAGCTCGTGAAGAGGCTCAGAATCTACATATGCACTAAAATAAATTATGTGTTTGTATTTTCTTTCATTAGTTGATTGTATTATAAGAATATTTATTGATTATTTGGATTAATCTAATGTTTGGCACTTTTTCCCTTTTCCGGTCATTAAATTTCGTCTGTGTTGGTTATGAAAAGAATTTTTAACGAATATTTTATATATAAAAAACTATAGAAAAAATTTTCATTTCGAGCCGAGCTGAGCCCAATAAAATTGTTTTCGAGCCGAGCTCGAGCCTAAAATTCCGAGCTCGGCGAGCCTCGAGCCCGAGCCGGGCCCAATTACACTGTTTCCGAGCCGAGCCGAGCCTGACCAGGCTCGGGCTCAGCTCGGCTCGTTATCACCCCTAGTAGGGGATGTTGAAGAATATTTGGGGATACATGTCATTTTCTACGGTACACGAAGGACCTCGCCAAGGTGGTGAGGTCCGGTTTTTTAATATTTTTTTCTCAAAGGATGCCACCTGCAAGTGGCGAGGTCCCTCTGTTTAATATTAAAAAAACAAAAAAACGCCACCTGTAGGTGACGAGGTTCCCCGCGTACTGTAAAAAATAGTCTATATGCCCAAATATTTTTCAACACCCCCTATATTCTATACATTAACTTTTATTTGACCTAAAAATCCAGCAGAGCCTCATGCTAAAGGGGCATGCAATAGTCTTCACCCAAACTCGAGAAAAATATTTTAAAGTTCCTTTAAAAATAACTTTTAAATAATATAAAGGTAATATTGCACTCTACCCTTAAATTGAAAAGCTTGCTTTGAAATTTGTCGAGATCGTTTTTAGATTAGAAAAATGAAGTGTTATGTTTATTAAATTATTTAAAATTAAGATCAAATTAATCGAATATATAAGTAATAAGGACAAAATGTTTATTATACAAAGCACCCATTTCAATTTTAATGATATAGTAATTTGTTTTTCACAAAAATTTATTTTAGTATTTGGGTGACTGAATTGTTAAAAAGAGAAGTGCTATGTTTGTTCCTAAACTTATAATTGAGTGATTGAATTGTTACTTTAAAAAGAAGAGTGGCATGTTTGTTATTGAACATATAACTAAGTGACATGTAGTGTAATTTAACCTTCAATAAAAGAGAGTATTTAATCCGGTAGCCCGAAAGATTTTCGCGTTTTCCTTTTGGCAGTTCATTCGTTTCCCTCAAAATTTCATGGCCTTATAACTAAGTGGCTGTTTCTGCAATGTCATTCTTGTGCAGCATATTTCACTGGTGTTTTTGGTTAGTGTTTGGCTTACTTTGAAATGAATAAAAGTATAGATAGAAGTATAAGCTAATGATGCCAATTAGGTAGGATTCATGTACCTAGGGAGAGGGTAGAATAAGCACATTTTAGGGTATTGCTTAATTTAATTTGCAGCTGTAAAGTCGCCTATTCTTGTTAATGGTTTTCTTTTCCCCCATAATTTTTGTTTCTAATACGTATTTTCTTTGCAGGTACGTTTTAATGTGCATTCATTTCTTACAGCAACGTAGACCTGCTATCCTTCCATGCTTGCAGGTGTCTATGCTTTTTGCTTCCTATATTGGTTTATTTAGTATGGCTCTATTCTATCAAAAAAAAAGTGGAAAAAATGGCTCCATTAGGTTGTGTTTCTACCATCGGATATAATGCGTATCCTTAACCGTTATTGCAGTCTACAACATAAATGAATTCTTTTGTAGATGTGAATCTCATTTAGTATGATGGACAAAAACGCTTCTAATTCGATGACTCCATTTGTGCAGCAAGCGAGAAAAAAGACTGGACAAGAAGGATCGGCAACGACCGTCATTTAATCTGCATAGAGGATCCTTTCGTGGTCGAGTGGTGGACAAGTTCAGCATTAGAGTTGTAAGAGAAGAGTTTGAACGCGCGGCTGACATCATGCAGCATGATCCAAATCCTTGGATCAAGATCAAGAGATTGTAAGCTCTTTGGTTTGCTTAATCTTGAAATTTTGGCCTTGGGTCCAAAATATGTTTGATTGATTGATAGTGTACAGAAAATTTCGGCATGCCCCAAGTATACAGATTATTAATTTCTATATCATATTACTTGAATATTATCAATTATTAAAATAGATTAAAAATTTTCTGAGCAAACGGTATTTTTCTGAGCAGTGGGGAATAATCGGTTGCTTTCTGTTTCCGCATAATTAGTAGATGTGGATTCTCCGTATCTACCTAAGTACTGTAGATTCAGTTCAGCCGTCTAAACCTAACCTAATTGTTAACCCTAAATCCAGGGTATCGTATAAGCTAATAAATGAAAAGGAATTTGCACATTAATTCCTTCAATACTAGAGTGAGTATTTATAATTAATGATAGAGTAATAATTTTTTTAATAAGGTCTTTTTTTAGGGTAAAAACTTTAATTACTAATTAGAGGTTTGTTAATCTCAATTCCTAACAAATGGTGTTTTAGTTAAACTGTGTTTAGGGATGGCAACGGGGCGGGGCTGGTTTTTGGTCGCCCCGGACCCGCCCCGACCTATAAGATATTACACTCGACCCCGCCCCGCCCCGAATTAAAATACTAATTTATCCGACCCGCCTCGACCCGTCCTGAAAAATTTTAAAAAATTTAATTTTCGCCGACGGTAAATATTAAATTCGACCAATCTTCCACCACAATCACAAATTATAGTTTCAAGGAACTTCAAACTTATATAAAAAAAATAAAATAAAACCAATTTTAAATTATCCACAGGTTAAACTACATATTTAAAAGAATAAACTTGAATCATTGACTGTTAGAATCGAATATATTAAAACTTGAACATCTAACAAAATTTTACAATAAGTACGAACCAAAACAAAAAAATAGCTTAAAACTCATAAAAGTGTTTAAATATAATGATGTTTTTTATAAATATAATAAATATATATATAAAAATATAAAAATGTACCGGATCGGGGCGGAGAATTTCTAACAAATACCCGAACCCGCCTGCCCCGACTTCATGCCTTTCCCGCCCTACCCCGATCCCTGAAATTTTAGAAAAAAATACCCAGTCGGATCAGAGTCGGGGCCAAATATTTTTGCCATCCCTAACTGTGATTTCAACATCGATAATACCTTGTTAAGAGGAGAGAGTGATATTTATTGAGAGCTGGATTTTCAAGGACCGAATGCTTTTGAAAAAAATAGGATTACTATAATTTATTTTCAAAAATATATGCATTGTTATTTTTCTTCTTTTTATTAGCTAACCGAGAAGGAAAACAAAGGTTCAAACCTCAAACATGATTACATGTAAAACAAACGCATATGAAAAAGAAAACAAAGCAACAAATTTGAGTGTTTATAAGGGATGTAAATACTAATACAATACTAAATCCACGGAGCCATTGTTCAAAAAATACAGTGGACTCAGCACTCAGGTTTCATATGAGATTCACCTATTCTTGTCTAAATGGAAAGGGTCGACATCGCATACAATTCGTAAACTCGTTCCGATGGAATGAGCACTTAAGGAATGAATTTAATGAAATACGAAGAAAAATAAACAATGTGGAGTGGAGAGAAGAAAAGTAACAGACACAATGCCCACACCTAACCACCTTCATTCACTGAAGTTACACTTGCGAAGGTAGGGATGATCGTACTTGACGTACTTGGTCCAGTACGGTCGATATTTTGCCATAGCCAAATCCAGCCAAGGTTTCATGTTGCCATTGTAGTGGACAACTGCTGCATGTTCGATTTCTCTCGTGTGTACACTTGGATTGTAGCCGAGGCCAAGTACGTGCCACGACTTCTCAAGCGGATGTGTTAGACCATAAAATGTGATCAGACCCGGAGGAAGTGTCCCAAGCTTCCACAATGCTCTATCTTCATTCTGGAAAACATTTAAACAAAAACAAGAAAAATACATCAACCATCCTAGGTCTTCTTAGTGTTGACAGTGATCTCGAGCACAATTCAGCATCTTAGCAATAATAGTAATAATTAACCCTAATACAATAACTTAGCACATATGACTAAATACATGTCCGTTACAATATAAAATGATGATTGGCAAACAGTGGATTCGACCCTTCAACCAGAAAACCGTTTCTGTATGAATGCATGAAGGTGTGTGTGTGAAACCAGATATAGTGTTGATCATAGACTAACCATATTTTGCCACTTGTGGTATATGCCAGTGATATCCTTCTTTTTCCACTCCTTGAGATCGAACATATTCATTCCGTATGCCCACCCACAAGCATTAGGATCAAAGTTTTGTGAAATATGAGGATTGGAGAAGTTTAGGTACTTGTCAAACCGATGAAAGCTTTGACCACAAGTTTCTACAGCGCCATTCACTTTTCCATGGAGATCCACAGACCACAATCCAGTCAAGTCTTTCTGGACAACAACATCATCATCAAGAAAAAGGATCTTATCTAACTTGGGGTAAACCTGGGGCAGATAGAACCGCAAGTGATTAAGCATTGAGAGATACTTCGGGTTTCGATACTTCAAGTTTGAAGATCCAGATGTGGTTGGATGATCTGCCTTGAAATAATACTCCTTCATTGAAGCAGTCTCAAGCTGACGTAGTACAGGGCAATAGGATGAATTAAGCCACTTGAATTCATCAACGTTTTCAACATGAATGGTGGCTTTTCCGGGGGGATTCAACAGGAACCACATGTTCATTGCTCCAAAGTTAAGTTTATTGGTAACAAGATGGAAAACGTGTTTTGAAGGATCCTGCCATACCACCAAGAAGAGAACAAAGTCAAGAAAGCACATGAGGCTCAATTCCTTAGCAGAAAAAAATGTCTAGTGATAACTTCCGATTCTAGAAGTGCAAAAAGGAAGAGTAATCTAAGTAGTTATGCACAATAAGTCAGCTTATATCACCTTGGCATTCATGATAGTTGAATTGACAACAACTGATGCAGCCAAGACATTATCAGAGAAGAGAGCATAATGGTAGAGATTTGGATTTTCCAAATTCTCACTTCTAGGGAACTTTCTCTTCTCTAAGGGGAGGAGATAGTATTCTATGGTCAAACGCATCGACAAGCAATGGATTGCATAGGGAATGGTTTTGGCAGCTAACTGACTCAGGAATGTGCTCTGTTTTTTCAATCTCCTAACTTGTTCATCTGATGTCTGAAGCATTTCTCTGAGCTTTCCAGTAACAGACTTGCAATCATACAATTGATCTCGTGCTTTGGATAGAACTTTACTCATTGCTTTAATTTTCTCAGGTGCACTAAACAAAGTTGCATCAAAACACAAAATTAGAAACTGCCATAATCAACGGGAACAAAACAGGAGAAAACATATACTGCAGCGCTCAGTCAAAGAGATCAAAGATCCAATATCCTTTTACCTACGAGGCAGGTCAGAAACAGATGTAGACTCTCCTAAATCATGATGTATCTCTTTCAGCCTAATCTGCAGTTCTTGTTGCAAGTCAAGCTTATTTTTCAACTTTGCTATACTTACATAAACATTTGCCATTATAATTTGATCCCTCATCAAGCGCACTGTGGAATCAGGCTTATCATTCTCATTTTCTCTCCTCCATATATTGTATTTGCCCAGAACTGCAGAGTCCACGGCTTTGGATCGTTGAATGGCAGAATTTTCAAGTTTAATAGTAACTTTCTCATCTTGTTGCACAAATTCAGCAGCCCTCCTCTCACGTCTATCATTCCTAAGTTGCTGCAAGGTAAGTAAAAACCCCTTATATCATGAAATTCTTTATAATATTAAAGCACACAATGCATCAAAGATGGAATTACCCTTCGAAGTATTTTAGCAGGTGTATCGTGTGTATGATTATCTGCATGGAACAGGCGGATCAGCATGAACAAATTTTCAACAAGCGCATTATGCATAGATTAAACAGAGAATATATTACCATCTAGAAAATTCCCCTCTTTATCTTGAGAGATTTCTTGTTTCAATTCGGCAGCCTTTTGGTTTGAACATGAGAGAATCCAATAAACATCAATCAATCAGCAACTAAATTTGGAAAACGATACAGAAAAAAGGCTGTAAAAATAGGAAAGTGTCCAAATACATGGGACTGGTAAGGTACGTCATAACTATGATTCTAACCTTTGAAACAGCATTATCCTCAACCAAAGTCTCTACCCCAACAACATCCCATGACGCAGACAAATTGCCTTTTCTAAAAGAATCAAGACTTAGTGGCCCCAAATTAGCTGTGCTTGTAGTTACAACATCAATAACCTAAAATTGATTTAAGTGTGGCATCATACAATTGACAGTTAAAATCCAACACTTGTCAGAGCAAGAAACGTTATAACTTCTAGATTATTCTCCAACATTCATTTACCTCCTCAGTGAAAAGGTTTTTGATAGATTGAAGAGCTGACCTTTCTCTCCAATCAACTGTCTGCAAAACTCAACCATTTGAAATCAATAAAGTACACCATCAAGTTTTCAATCAAAGATATAACCAATGTAAATGGAGAAGCATATGAATAAGCAACCTGTTTGCTAAAACCGCTTTGGGTACTATTTTGATCTGCACAAGAAACAATAATTGGTACAAGATCAGATAAAATCAAGTAGAAAACACCAAAATGTTTGAAAATTGAAAAGTTTAGAAACCAAATAGATAAGGACACAATTTATCTCATATCTCAATTTAGAACCATAAAGCAACACAACAAACTTTAGCTAGGCTCGTTAGTTGATTTGTTTCAACAGAAATCAGCAGGGTTTTTAGCTTGGAAGTTCAATTATAACGCAAATGTGAGTTGAAGTGAATCAACAAGTTTAGTTAAAATTGAAAGTTCCAAGAAACACCTCATCACCGACAAATGTAGTGTAACTGAAGCAGGACAATTTGATTTCAGAATTTTCTAATCAGATCAGAAGTCAAACAAAATTTTGTAATCACTAACGAAAGCTCAGAATCAATTAAAAAAAGTAAGGTACATTTCAATTTCTATCAGAGTGAAAAAGACATAAAAGGCGACATGAGATCTGCTAATTTCTACTTAAAATGTGAGGCGGAGAAATAGTTATAGAAAGCTTAACGAACCAGAAATAGAAAGCACTCCACCGACAAAGAAAACAAGTGGCGCGAGAACTGAGAAGAAAACAAGAATGGCAATAGGCAATCGAGATCCAGAACTTCTGCTCCTTTGTACAGCCACACTCGAACTCGATAGTCCCCGCTTCAACGCCATTGGCTATCAAAGCCTGAGAACAACAAAAAAAACAAATGAGCAAGCAGCAGATGCAAATCCGTGGAAAAGCTAGTAGTAGTGGCAATCCACAGTAAAGCAAGAACAACACTAAAGTGCTAATCAAATGCTTTTCATTAGAACAAAAAACAAGGATTACTATTACTTAGCGTGTAGAGAAAGGGAAGTGTGGCAGTGGAGTGGAAGCTTTTAACAAGAATTTTCCATCAAAAGACTAAGAAATTGAAATTTTGGATAAGAATGTGGTAATCTGATTTCCGTAAGCAAACAACAGATAGAATTTGGGAGATAAAAGTATGAACAGATGATCTTCAATTACCGCCCAGATTCCCCGGCTTTTTCTTCTTTCTTTATCCTCTTCGCTTCATATATTTGGGGGTAATTGTAATTATAAGTATTATCTTACTGTTTGTAACCAAACGCTTACGATGTCGTTTTTACCGCAACCTGATTCAGTTGACCAATGCACGCACAACACGTGGCTGATTAAACTTATAACCACCCCAACTGCTTATTTGTATTCTCCCTCTAAACTCAACAGTAGTTATGATGAGCGTAGGACTCAATTTATAGTAAATTATTCGACTCTTATAAAACTACCAAAGAGCCAAATTATGCTTTAATATTTTAATACCTAATTGATTTTTAATATATATATATGTATATTGAAGTTTTATCAGTTTTAATCACAATTATTAGTTCAAACTTGAGTACATAAAATATAAAACAAATCTAATATCATCCAAAATTAAATCTCAAAATCTTATATTATTCATTTTTAAGATGTTTCATTTGAAGTAAAGTATGTGCAAGTCTTATAATTAAATTGAAAAGGTGTTGAAATATTAGATATGATTAGATTATTTGATAAATATAGAATTTAAAAGATAACATAGTTAAAGAAATAAAAGTAAAATATGTTAAATTGTTCACCAATATAAGTAGGTCACTTAGCTATTTAACATTTTTCATTGAAATTTTTTGGTGTATAGTTATAATTTTATATTATTAAACATTTTTAAAATATTAAATTATTGAAATTATTAATCTTCAATAAACTGAAAATTAAACCCTCAGTTTGAATTAAATTGATTATTCAATTTAGGGTTTGTCTTGATTAAGCTCGATGCATACTTATGAAAAGTGTTGATATAATTTGAAATTGAGTCAAATTAACAAACAGAAGATAAACAAATCTCGAAAGGCTAAAGTAGAGTAGAAAATGACGATAAACCGAATGTATGTAATTTTTTTTAATTATCTACATCCAAATACGCATGTTTATCTGAAAATCTGAATTTATTTTTTCTCTACAAATTATATGAGATAGTTAAATATTGTTATTCCTTGAATAGCCAAAAAAAATCAAATAATATGTCGGATATCTGAATCCACAAAAATCTGAATTCAAATCCCCTAAATTTTCAAATAATCAAGGTTTGAATCCAATTAGAAACAAACACATACTCCATTTTTGTAATCTAGAGTTAGATATTGATATCTGGATCCAAACCAGCACAATTAATATGGATTAGATAATGATTATCTAGGATGTTTATCTACATCTGCTCTAAACATATAGCGGACAGTAATTTTTGTAATATTTTAGTTTGGTTACATGGTAGTATTTATTTTTTTATTTCAGAACGTACACACCGTGCATACAAGCTACTCGAACTCATGTCTCCCAAGGATAACAACGGTCCTTTTTCCACTGGATTTATAGTTCGAATCTACTAAAAATAAATTGGATATCTAAATCCACAATCCAAATTGCCATCCTACACTAGGATAGGAAGAGACCATCTCAATCACTATAAAGCTTAAAAATTGCAACAAATTCTGACATTTCAATACTGCCATAAAGTTTGAAAAAAATTATACCCAAAAACCTCAAGCTACATTACTAAAATTTTACAAGGACCATTCCTTTTTCCAACATTTTACAAACTTCAATCATACAGTACTAGCATCTTCTTGATGATTTCTTAACATAGTAGGATAACTTAATGGGGGTAATGGCATTGCAGCACTTCCCATACCCAAGTCACTTACCGGACAGTAGAGAGCTCGGCTGACATGATGGCCACGTCTAAGTAATCTCCAATCTGCATATCGTCAACGGAAAGATTAATGACAGAGCTTGAGGATGGGTAAGAGAGTAAATGATGATGCTGCGAGGGAGATTTGACCTACCTCGAATCTAAGTTCGTTCAAAGTTTTGCTGTCATCTAGTCGCCTCCCATTGCCATAAGAAAAGGTCTTACCCACCTGATCAAGAAATAAAAGTTAAAAGACACAATAATCCAAACATTTTTCACACGAACAATTCATGTATCAACTATATAATAAATGCATTAAACCACACCATATTCAAAAAGGCATTTCTCTATATAGAAATTCAATTAGATCTCATCATAAGTTCATGAGTTTTACTATATGATGCAAGCAAATCATTACTAATGTGTTATTAGTCTGACAGAGTTTGCCCTCACAAGGTTGTCTAAAGCCAAGATACAAATTAACCTCAACAAGTGATCATAGGACAAAATACACACTGAACTCAATTATTCAAGTTACATGGAGAGAGAAATAAATCTAACCTCTCTCACCACAAAGCGACCATTCTTGTCGGGATATACAAATGCAAAGGACAGTCTTGCATCTCTTCTCCTTGCTGCAGGAGCTACCTCCTTCACCTGTAAAAGAAGTAGAATCAACAGGGTCAAAAGACTGACGAATAAATAAGAGAATGTTGCAGATAAAATTACCAATAAAGTTGATACAAAACAGGCAATTTAACAAACTACATTAACATACCAGATCAGTCAACTCACGAAGTGTAGCATCCTTCCATGTATAAATCTGAACCTCATCCTTGGGCTCCTTACCTCTCACTGCAAAATCTTCTTTAGAATGATGACTACCAACCTGTGGATTTACCAATGAGTTATCATAAGTTTGTAGAACTTTTCTATATGTAAAAAAACAAACATTGCATCAGGACAACATTAATATTCTACTTCTACGACTTATTATGGCCTTTCGTTGAAAGTATACCTAAACAGATGCTAACAGTTAGAAAAGCTGCAAACTTCTACCAACACAGTACCACTTAGAGAGCATAGACCACACAGACAATGAACTGAGGAGCAACTTATTCCATAACACATGTTTTTCTTATCCCAGAAAGACAAAAGTCCACACTAATGTACATACGATTTTAGAAAATTGCTTATCTACAAAAGCATAATGGGAAATACAGCTCGAAGAGGAAGCTCCTTCTATTACATTGCCTAAATCTCTTGCAGATTACAGCTCTTGCCAAATGCCAGGAGCATCTTCCCAGTCAAGAAAAACTTCACCAAGTTTGCTTGACTCTATAAATGTAATTTCAAATATACTCCATAAACCAACTTTACCAACAACAATGTTGGTTTCTATGGCTCAAGGAACAATCAAAGTTATGGGAAAATCCAAAATGATTAGTAAGTTTTACCCAAGATAGCAAAGGTAATGACAAATTGGCACTACAAGGATCAAAAAAGCAGCTTGAACATGTAATCGAATTATTAAGATATGAAAACAAAGTCAGAGAACATACCTTAGTGAAAACTCGAAGCAAGAGAGGACAAGTCTGCATGAAAGGAGGAAAAGAAATGCTCATAACCCAAAATATGGGGCTTAGTGATTTACACATAATTAGAACGAAAAAACATTAAATCAATTACGAAGAAAAGCTAAGCGGGTAAGCATTAAAAGACAATTAAGTTACAGTACAATCCCTATGCAACAATCACAGATTTGCGATTCCCAAATCAAGAATGCGTAGATTAAGAGCTTTGAAACCCTAGAATTTCAAATATTAAGGGTTATAGAAACAGAAAAAAAAAAACAGAGAGGGGCACCTTTTCGCGATCAACAGGCTCAAAGCGAGGGCGAGGGGGCGGAGGCGGACCTCTCGCCGATGGTGGGAATGGTCTCCCGCCCTGCCGCTTTTGTGCCTCTGCTGCTCCCGCCATCTTTCTCCCCTCTCTGTATCTATCCAGAAGTTTCTATTCGCAGTTTGTTCTCCCCGGTTACTGCTTCTAAAAAGCACCGCCGCGCTTAGATGTCACCCGACCTCGCCATTTTTGAGCTGACGGTGGTATATCTGGAAGGTAACTCGGGTTTGGGCCCGATTGGGAGCAACTCACGTTATAATTGCCAGCATTTTGGGCTACTTGATTGAAACTATTTACAAATTATAACCAATGCTTATTGGGTTCAATAGGAAGAATTTTGCTGTCCTTAGGAAGAATTTTGCTGTCCTTAAATAAAATTTCGAATTTGAATATTGTGACTAAAGAATAAATGTTTTTATTTAATAACCTCTGATTTTTTTACCTCAGTCATAAACAGAGATTTAAATTACGATTGCGATCGCGTCGTGTTTATTGTAGTTGCATACACAATGAATATATTTGCGGTCATTGTAAGTATTGCAGTCGTAAAATTTTTAAAAGACATATATTATTGCGGATATAACGATTGCAGGTATCACGATTTCAATTAGTGCTAAAATCATTATATAACGACCGCTATAATGATCGTGAATCACTATTTAAATCTCCGGTCGTAGAGTTAACTTCCTAACTTCATGTATACCTCTAAAACAAAGAAATTTACAATGAGACAAACTTGAAACTATATGGAGTATGATATTAAAAAAACAAAACAAAACGAAAGTGTCCTATATCATACATTCATCGTCCTTGAGAAGTGTAATTAATTTCACTTAAATTTATGTGACTATTTAGTTTATTGTTAAATTTATGTGACTATTTAGTATATTTACAAATCTCAATATATTCACAAATAGATGGAAATTGTCTGTCCCTTATCATACCTCCTTTTATGCTCCTACATTAAAATAGTAGGTTTAGGGTTTAGAGTTTATGATTTAAGGTAGCAGTTGTGGTTAGGGTTTAAAAAATTAGAGGTAGGGTGTATTTTTTAAGGTGTAGGGTTTATATGTGAAAATTAAAATTAAGGTTTAAAATTTAATTTTTTAAGTGATTTTTAGTGTGGGACATAAAAAGTGACATAATTAGGGGCAGATGGTTTTCACCATTCACAAACCTGACATTTTATCAAAAACTCTTAGTGTATCCGTACAAAACCCATTTTACAAGCAAAGTTCTTAAAATGGTTACACCTCTCACAATATTTTTTCCCATAATTTCAAATATTAAGGGTCTGTTTGTTTCACTGAAAACTGTTTCCGAAAAATGAATTCTGGAAAATGAACTACAGTTGTTGGAAAACTAATTGCAGAAATCATTTTCCGGTGTTTGAATGATGTTGTACAATTCATTTTACACTGTTTGGTAGAGTTTTCTGAAAATTTCATGAACAATCCACAAACAAACATCGATAATGGTAAAAACAAGTTCCAATCAAAACATGGTTTAATGTTTAGGTTAGGGTTTAGGGTTTAGGATATCATTTATGGTTTAGACTAGTATTTAGTGTTTATGGTAGCATTTAGGGATTAATATTTAAGGTATAGATTTAGAGTTTAGATTAATGTTTATGGTTTATGTTAGTGTTTAAGGTTTAGGGTTTATGTTGGTGGTTAGGGTTTAGGGTTTATGATTTAAAGTTTTATGGTAACATTTAGGGTTTATGATTTAAGGTTTTATGGTAACATTTAGGGACTAGGGTTTAGTGATTAGGGTTTATGGTAGCATTTAGAGTCTGGTTAGTGTTTAGGGCTTATCATTTATGGTTTAGTGTTATGTTAGTGTTTATGGTTTAGTGTTTAGCTTTTTAGTGTTTAGGGTTTATGTTATCATTTAGAGTTTAAGGTTTATGTTAGTGCTTAGTGTTTAAGGTTTAGTATTTATGTTAGTATTTAGGATTTGGGGGTTAATGTTTATTGTTTAGGATTTAATGTTTATGGTTTAACATTTAGGGTTAAAGGTTTTTAATGTTTAGGGTTTAGGGTTTAAAGTTTAGGGTTTATGGTTTAGTTTTTATGTTAGTATTTAGGGTTTAGTTTTTATGTTAGTATTTAGGGTTTAGGTTTTAAGGTTTACGGTCTAGGTTAGTATTTGTAGAGAGAATGAGAGGAAGGAAAACGACTTACCGAAAATCAATGAGTAAGTCATTTTACACTAAAACAAGGTCTGTTTTCCATTGACTGTAATTGGTTTTCCGTTGACTTTTTCATTTTCCATGAACCAAACAGCGGAAAGTTATGAAAACGTTTTCAGGAAAACCAATTATAGGGAAACAAACAGACCCTAAGATGTACTCTGTATTTAAAGAGTTAAATATTTGATCACTAAGAATTTTCATTTAGTAAAACTTCTTATTTAATATAAATATTTACTTCTTAACTAAACCTTACCAATAATAATTCAAGTCGATGCTTAATGATGATCGATCTTCCAAGTTGTAATTTGGTCCATAACTTGTATCAACAAATGGAGTGAAAAAATAAAGGGGGAAAGATTCAAAATCAATTAGTACCAAGTTGTAGGAAAATAGTCCCAATTGGAGTAAGTACTATTTGTTCCACCTCCACCCCAAAGGATGGTGAGACAGAGCATGCTTTAGTGCCAAGAACTGAAAGCTCAGCTGATGGTGAAGAAGGGGCCATACCCAAAAATGGAAACTTGTGCATTAAAAAAGCTTTGCCCCAACAATCAAAGCTTTCCGCAAACGGCAACCTTTTCTAACCACTACCATCACAGTCGTATTCATGCATTAGAGAGGTCCAAGGAAGTACAATATTTTATGTGGTCCGTCGCTGTCTTTGTGGGGTTAGTTGGACCCACTGGACGGGAAATTATTATCCTTTACTACTCATTTGCTTTTAACCCGATTCAACGGCGGATTCAGAATTATTTTTTTGAGAATTGATATATGTTAAAACATATCAGGATAATTACAAATTATAAATTTAATAACTAATTCATAAAAATTTTGAAAATTAAAATTAAATACATAAACTTTGAAAAATTCAGGGTAAACACAGGCCCACCCAACCTTTAACGTGCATCCGCCACTGACCCTATTTTTTCTTTGTTTTTTTTTCAACTATGTTCTGATTTGATCCACTTTGTAGTAAAATTTTAGTGGTGGGGTTTGTTTCTTTATTAGGGTTTTTTCATATGTACATTGCCATGCTAATTATATTAATTGTATTTTTAGCAAGTTTAGTTCAACCCTGTGATAACTAATAAAGGGGGGAAATTGTATAAAAAGAGTGATTAAAAGTTAAAACTGGTGATTTGAATAAATACAACTTGTGAATTGAATTACCAACTTTCTTTATGTAAACAAAAATGTCAAATTTCTTTGTCGTTTAAGTCGTTGGTGTGGGTTTAAGCACGTATTGGCCTAAAACTAAAAATTATCGAGCATTGTTTATTTTGTGAATTCAAGTTGTACTAATTTATTTCCCCCGCAATTTTACTCAGAAAATTATTCAATTGTACTACACATTTTTTTAAGAGTTAGGAACTTGGTTCATATTTTAAAAATAAAATATGCGAATTTGTGTAAAATAAATTTCTATACAACATGTATATCAATATGTTAAAAAAACATGTGTATAAGAAAAACCTCTTTTATTACTCTACAAGAAAGTTATACTATTAATAAATATATGTAATATTGTGGTAATTCAGCTTGTTTCTTAATTATGCGATTAGGGTTTGGTCCAATTCAACAATGGAAGGTATGTGATTAGGGTTTGGTCCAATTCAACAATGGAAGGTGGGAGTGGTTGACCGTCACACTATCTGAAAATTTTATGTTATCTTATAATTTAGATATTTTCTTTATAACTTTATAATTAATCTATTTTCGTACTTCTAAAATTTTGTAATTCTACACTATTTATATTTTATACACAATCTACTACAAACTCATATTTTTTAACATAAAGTTATGTATCTGTCTTAGGGGTGAGCAAAACTCGACTCGAAAAAAATTGATATTTTTTTTAATTTCGAGTTATTCGAGTCAACTCGAAAAAATTTCGAATTCGAGTCGGTTTGAAATTTGCCCAACTCGAAAAACCGAATTTTACATTTTTGCAATTTAGTCACTAATTTCATTTTTCTTCAATTCCTCCTTCATTTTAAGTCCATTTTTGACCAAATTTGAACCACGTATTCCTAAACCAGCGTAGAATATGTATTTATCTTCATTTTATATTTTTGAAACTAAATTTCACATTTTTTCAGTTCAGCCCCTTAACTTTGTATGATTTCCTCATTTCTTCAATATATCCTTCGTTTTAAGTCAATTTTGACCAAATTTGAACAACATGCTCCTAAACCAATGTAGAAACTATAATACATATTTAGCTTCAATTCATATTTTTAAATAAAATTTCTTATTTTTGTAATTTAGCCCCTCAACTTTGAATGTTTCCCATTTCTTCAATTCCTCTTTCGTTTTAAGTATATTTTTTACATAAAATTAAATCACATGATTCACTAACACTATATAATATCTATATAACTTCAAGTCATATTTTTAACAAATATATTATTTGTTCAATTTAACCATTTAACTTTATATTTTATTCAATTTGATCATTCAACTGATTTTTTTTTGCAATTTTTTTCTTTATATCAATTCATTGACTCATTTATACCCCCACCAATGCTTTATCCCCAAAAGTTCCTTATTTAAATATAATATTATAAATATATTTTATAAGTTTAGATGATATTTTTATTAAATAACATTACAAATCTTACTTATGCATGTGAAAAATAATATGAAGAAATATATATATATATATATATATACATATCTTATATGATTAAAGAAAGCCGTTTAAATTAGAATCAAATCATACTATAACATGATAAATAATTACAATTAAATTTGTATAGGAACTCGAAAACTTAACTCGAATAGAAAAAATTTCAAATTAAGTTCAGGTCGTAAATTATGACGCGTCAACTCGAATAACTTAAATTTTTTTAACTCGACTTGCTCGAACGCTCACCCCTAATTTTTGTTTGTCTCTTGTTTGATCTCTATTAATGAAAAATCATTATTCAAAAGTGACGTGACAGGAAAAAAAAAAGAAATAGCAGCTCACCTGATCCCCCACTTTGTCCTTAATTTTAAGCTGTATGTGACGGATCATGCACTTTAAAGCCATAAGGTGTTCCATTATTTTCAAGTGTCATTTTCTTCGTTAAGGGCATGCCTCACGAAAGTGAACAAAAACTTTAAATGGTAGAGATTTAAATTAATTTCATTTGTTGATTTTTTCGTTTCTAAGAAGTTTCGAATGATTAACTAATGATTAGGGTTGGGTTATACCAATTTTAGGTCAAGTTACATGTGTATGAATTGTTTAATTTATGTAGATGTTTGGATTATCCTTGCAATTCAACAGTCAACAACTATATAAAATTTACATTGAGTATGTTTGATTCGTGAAAAAGATAATTATTATGGGTAATAATTTTTTTATTTGGTTTAAGAGGGATTCCCACTATAAAGTATTATTCTTTTTTCAATAACGCTCTTTTCCCCCAAATATACATAGGGTACGTTTTTAGGGCATCTTTTTGACAATGCACATATACACCTTGTAGACAAGGTGATTTAAACTCGTGTCTCCTAGGATAAACATCGTCCGCTTTTCCACTAACACACTTGTTGGGTTACTGATTAGTTATGGTGTAAATTTATTAAATATTTTCATTTAACATTAGTTTAATATATAAATGATGTTGCATATATTTAATATATTTTTATTAATATTGTATTTATGATGTTTCTAGGGTTATATATGAGATTGCATGTTGTTTGAGAGTGAATGTGTTACGAGTTGATTTTATTAATTTTATTATTTGATTTATAAAATATTTTTAATCTTAAAAAATTTAGTAGGTTAATTTATTTTCATCATATTTTACTACTTTTATATTTATTTTAATATTTACTTTAATTTATTTGATAAATGGTCAAAAGCAATAAAAAAGTTAAAACTTTAAACATATTAAATGTTTGGTAATTTGCGGTTTACAAAATAATTAAAAGGGAAAATGATTTGTAAATATATATATTTTTAAATAATTTAATATATTAATTATATTATAAATATATTTTTTTTGTTACAAATTTTAGATAATATAATGAAAATAATTCTATAAATTTTCATGTAGATATTTTAAATTAATAACTGAAAGTTTAACTTGTTAAAAAAGAATATATCATAAGGTCAAGTTATTAAATTTTGCTTCCAATAAATCTTATATTGCTCCAACCAAACACAGTAAGTTTATATTTCTACTAAATAAACCAAACAAAAAAATGTAACATTCTAGTAACGTGTCAGGTAATGTTATATTCTAGTAATTATATTTCCAAAAGTAATCTTACATTTTGTGAACCAAACGCTCCTTAAAAGTAAATGATTAAAAACTCTCGGTTAACGTATTTTCTTCTTTCTTAGGTTGCAGGTTCACGTCTATTAAGAGCAAAAGTTTTCTTTGTTAAATAGAAACAATTCAAAAAAAAAACGAGTGTCTAAGGAAGCTTTGACTCCCCAAAAATTAAAAATTTTCCTTTTTATCTTTTTTTAAATTTCTCTTCAAACATATAATAACTTTTAAAAAACAAAAAAAAAACATTTTATTCACCCAATTTTTATATAAAAAACTTTTATAATTCTATGGTTGACTCTACCTGACAAATTTGACCCGAGACTCGAGCTTCAAACCGATTTACCCGACCCGAAACTTAATATAGATCCGAACATGATGGTTTAAATTTGTTTTGAATTCAAACAAAAACTGAACTGAACCAAAACCGACCCGAATTTGGTTAAACCGAAAATTAACACGAATCTAAAATAACCGAAATTGATTAAAACCCGAACCTAAAGTAACCAGAACCGAAAATCAACTTGAATCTAAAGAAACCCGAACTCGATTCGAACTACTCGTTTTACACCTCTAGTTGAATCCATCAAAAATCAAAGTCAAAATTTCCCCCTAGACTAAACCCTTTATTCCAACAGCTCATCATATTTTATAAAGTTAAGTATTGCTTATCATACTTCTTAAATATAATCCGTTTGTCACATTTAAAATTAATTGTTCCCTTCTAATATTCCTAACCAAATACCTATCCTATGATAAAAAAAACCAAATACCTATCCACCTGCAACTTGTTTTAAGTTTAGGGGTAAAGTATTTAGTATATCAATTATTATTAATTTTTATTTCGATCACCAAATTAATTTTGACAAATTTATTATTACGTTTGTTTTTTTCTTAAATTAATCAGCAGTAGTTAACTGAAAGAAATGGTGACGTGGTATGATATAAAAATAATTTTAATCCAAATCTTATATATTTCATTATTTAGGTCTTAATTTGGAACAAATCATCAAATATAACCCTCATTTAAATATTAAACAAATCTCAAATTCACCATTTTCTCTATCTCCTCTTCTCGGGCGAAGCCAACCTAATAACAATAATTTATTGGGTTAATTACTGGGATGATCACTTATGTTTCCCCCTAGTACAGAGTTGGTCACTGATTCTAAAAAACGTTCAGTAAGATCACTTACGTTTTTGGGACGTAAATTTTTGGTCACTCAGTCATTTGTTGTCGTTAACCTTTGACTGGAGGTTGATCTGAAATAAAAAAGGGTAAAATACGTAAACCATCACTCAACTTTGCTTCTCGACTTATTTTGGTCAGTGAACTTTAAAAACAATCAATTTACTCACTAAACTTTATTTTTTGACCTATTTTAATCATTTTGAATTATTTTATTAATATTTGGGTATGACTTGGCATATTTTATTATTATTAAATATAAAAATAAACTATATTTTTTATTATGAAATAAAAAAAATTAAAATAAACCCCCCTACGCTCAAACCTTCACCGACCACCCACCCTTTGCCGGCGTTACCTCACTAGTCACCCACCTATTCACTAGCGTCATTCACCTCTTCGTCGGCGTCTTTCACCCATTCGCCAGCGTCATCCATCCATAAATCCCAACAAAAAATTTCACCCCAAATCGCCTCTCAACCCTTTATCGACACCTCCAACTTCTCATCAAATCACACTTTTTTGATGGTTTCAGCACAGATCCCTTCCATATCAATTGTCGTTCATAATCCAGACTCAAAAATCAATTCAATTTCAAATTTCAATTTCGTTTATACATCTAAACCTATAAGCTGATTGCAAAGTGCTTCTCGTAATTAGGTTTGGTTATTATCGTCCACAATTGCCGGCGAAGGTAAACAGAGCTTTTCCCAAAGTTTGTTGCTGCTCCCAACACCTCCACTTGAGATGCAAATAAGGAGAGTGGCAGCAAAAGCGACGCAGAAAGGTTTGAAAAGAAAAAGTGGAAGAAGATGGATGTCAACAGATACTATTATCATTTATGTTTTCTCACTTAAAAATGCTTATAGAGCTTTGAACTTTGCTGCAGGCACGAGGATTATGGACAGAAGGCAAGCCGACAAATGGGTGGGTGGCCGGTGAAGGTAACGCCAACGAAGGGCTGGGTGACCGGGGAGAGTAAATGTGGTTTGAGGTTTTGAGTGTGTGAGGGATTTGAGGTTTTTTATTTAATAATAATATAATATAATTTATTTTTATTTTAAATTCATTTTTATATTTAATAATAATAAAATGTTTCAAGTCATAACCAAATATTAATAAAATAATTCAAAGTGACCAAAATAGGTCAAAAAGTAAAGTTTAATGAGTAAATTGATCGTTTTTAAAAGTTCAATAACCAACATAGGTCTGAGAGCAAAGTTGAGTGATGATTTAGGTATTTTACCCTAAGAAAAAAAAGATAAATTACCTAGACAATCCATAAACTATTACTTCACTCTTATTTTGACCACCGAAATAAAAAAAAATTGTATAATTTCACATTTGATCCTCTACATTTACAATTTTTTTATTTCTTCTTCATCTAACTCAATCTCTAATTTTCTACTATATTGATCCTCATTTCACACCGTATATTATAATTCGTCACCGTATATATCCATGTTTCAAATAATATTTGTAATCCTCAACTCAGAATTTTTAATCTTTCAAAAAATCTAGAAATTTTGGAAATTTTACAAAGCAGCCCTCATATCCCTAAAATTACCCAAACCCCCAAATCGTTGCCGCTTCTACCGTCGATCGCTGCCTTTGACTACACCCCTTTGGTCGTCGGAGCATGGCGGTCATCTCCCAACACGACGTCACTAAAAACGGCTTGCAACCGAACGTCAAATGCTAAATCGATGTTCGGCTGGCACGTCGTTCACCATTTTCGGTGATGTCATGTTGGGAGAAATGACTGCCAAGCTTCGACGACTAAAGGGGTATTGTCAGGACCGGCGATCGCTGGCGGAAGCGGCGACAATTTGGGGGTTTGGGTAATTTTAGGGATTTGAGGATTGTTTTGTAAATTTTCCAAAATTTCTAGATTAAAGATTAAAAATTCTGAGTTTTTTTCATTAGATTGATTTTTAAAAATAAAAATAGTGCCATGTGTCAAGCTTTGATTGGTTGATAATTTTTTAACACCCCTTTAACGGCCTGGCACCTAAAATTATAACAGTTGAAACTTTAGGCACCTATTTTAAAAAATATACTTTGGGCACCTAAAGTTCAAAACATGTATACTTTACACCTATTTTCATTTAAGTCTTTCGAATATGCTATGTAGACATCGTTGCACGTAATTGGGCATTATTTTATATTGAACCATATTAAGAATTACAAACATTATTTGAAACATGGATATATACGGTGATGGATTATATATACGGTGTGAATTGATGATTAATGTAATAGAAAATTAAAGATTGAGTTAGCTGAAGAAGAATATGGAGGATGGTGGAGGAGAGAATAAATAAAAAATGTAAATATAGAGGATTAAATGTGTAATTATACAAATTATTTTTATTTCGGAGGTCAAAATAAGAGTAAAGTAATAATTTAGGGACTGTTTAAGTAATTTATCCTTTTTTATTATCTCATATCAGCCTCCCGTTAACATTTAACAGCAACAAACGACTAACTGACCAAAAGTTTACGCCCCGAAAATGTAAATGACATTATTGGTCGTTTTTTCAAAACCAGTAACCAAGTCTGTACTGGAGGGAAACATAAGTGATCATACCCGTAATTAACCTTAATTTTTGTTGTTGTTGTTGTAAAAATCAATATATCCACCACCAATAATAATAATGTAATAATTAATTTCCATTATTGAACAAAGTAAGTTCAATCCTTGTAGCGGTAGGCTAAGGCTTGTGTAAAAAAGAAGAAGATGTTGTTTAACTGTTACAGCTTGGGAGTTCATCATCTGTCTTTATTAATGTATACAAATGTTCGACCCTTTTTAGTGTTATTATTTATATGTAACACTAAGAAAATAAATTTAAAGTTTATGGTCAAGGTTTAGAAAATTAAGTGTATAATATATGTGTATTATTTAGGATTGGCTTAAATGAAAAGTAAGTGCATAAAGTATACTACTTTTGAACTTTAGGCACCTAAAGTATTTTTTTTGTAAAAATAAGTGCTTAAAGTTTAAAAAGTTATAATTTTAAGTGCCCGATTATTAAAAAAAATTATTATCCATTTAAAACGCGACACATGATATGAATATTGATTTTTTAATTATTTTTAAATAAATTAAAAAATGTAAATATAGAAGATTAAATGTGTAATTATACAAATTATTTTTATTTCGGAGGTCAAAATAAGAGTAAAGTAATCGTTTATGGACTGTCTAAGTAATTTTTCCTTTTTTATTATCTCATATCAGCCTCCCGTCAACATTTAACGGCAACAAACGACTAAGTAACCACAAGTTTACGCCCCAAAAATATAAGTGATCTTACTGATAATTTTTCAGAATCGGTAACCAAATATGTACTGTAGAGAAACATAAGTGATCATACCTGTAGTTAACCCTAACTTTTGTTGTTGTTGTTGTCAAAATCAATATATCCACCATCAATAATATTAATGATATAATAATTAATTTCCATTATTGAACAAAGTAAGTTCAACCCTTGTAGCGGTAGGCTAAGGCTTTTGTAGAAAAATGTCGTTTAACTGCTACAGCTTGGGAGTTCATCAACTGTCTTAATTAATGAATACAAATCTTCGACCGTTTTTACTGTCATTATTTATGTGTAACATTAAAAAAAAATTAAATTTAAAGTTTATGGTACTTAAAGTTTAGAGAATTAGGTGTATGATATATGTTTATTATTTAGAATTGGCTTAAATGAAAAATAAATGCTTAAAGTATACTAATTTTTAATTTTAGGCACCTAAAGTATTTTTGTTCGTCGATTTTCGGTGACAATGAGTGGGGGAAAAATGGTCGGTTGGGTCCGGCAGTCGAAAGGGTGGGGCCATCGCCGGCGGCCGGCGGTGGCAACGGTGAGGATTTTAGGGGACTATTTTAGAAAATTTTAGAATTTTAAGATTTTTTTCGTAAAATTTTAAACTATTAAAAATAATTTAATTTAAAGAAATTAAAAATGACACGTGTTGAGCATTGATTGGTTAAGATTTTTTTAACACCCATTAACGGTCAGGCACCTGAAATTGTAACTTTTGAAACTTTGGGCACCTATTTTTACAAAATAATACTTTAGGCACCTAAAGTTCAAAAAATGTATACTTTGGACACTTATTTTTGGTTTAAGCTTTTAGGATTTAGAGTTTAAATTTTAGTATTTTTTTTTGATCCATTAGTATTTAAGTTTAGGACTTAGAATTTAATTTTTTTAATGTAAGGACATAGAAAGAGACACCGGAAACAGACGAATTTTTTTCTTTAACAATACGGGTTGAACATATAAGTATGGATTATTAAGGGAAATAAAATAATAAAAACTGATGAAGAAACAAAGATTGGAGGACCCCAAATTTCTACTGCTAACAAATATGTTGTGGTTTATTTGATTTTGCTTGTGCAGGTAGGTAATAGTGTAAACTATATTATTAACAGCTACAGTACAACAGAAAAGGAATATGGATTCTCCCAGTCTGTCGTTTTCTCCACTCCCTAAAAATACACATTTCCCTTTTCAAACTTGGGAAACAAGCAAAACGAAAACAAATATATATATATATATATATATATATATATATATATGAAAGTTAAAACTTGTAAGCTACAATTATTTCCCAGTCAAGGAAACAGCTTACAGCTCTAGCAACAAAGGAATTTACCATATTATAGCAACTACCATTGTTAGATGGTTGTCCCTTTTATGGCATCATGGAAGCAACCAATGCTCCGATCAAATACGACAACGTTTAAGATCTCTCCGCGTTCGATAGGACACGTAAACCCTCATTATAATTGAAATAGAGTTAGATTAAACCTTTAAGAAAGTCAAGTTCTTTCAACATTTTTCTTTCATCTTTAAGACTCGAACCTAAAACTTTGCTTAAGAGACATCAAGCTCTTTACTACTAAAGGTGTTCATGGCCGGGCTGAGTCTATCTACGCATGAAATTAACAGACTTCATACTTGTCCAAACCCGACCCAAATCATGGGCTATAAATTTTGTCTAAGCTCGTCCGTATTTGTAAATAGATAAGTATATTTTTGACCTGCTTATCTTATTTTAACTTCTAGAAAAAAATATAATCTATTTTTATTTAATACTTAATAATTTTTATATATTTTTATGATTTTATACATGGATAACGACTTGTTATATTTATTAGTACTTGACTTATAGTATTATATATTATTATAGATTTAATTTTACATTATACAAATTATATAATATATTAAAATAGAATATTAAATGGTCTACTTTCTAAGCCTAATATACTTTTAACCCCTCTCGAATTTTGAACGAATAACTCAACCCTTAAACGTAATCCAATACACATATTGTGTAGCTTACACAGTACTTTATATTTAATGGTTAGAGATTTAATTTAGAATTTAAGGCTACAATTTATAGTGTTTAAAAAATTAAGTTTAATTTTAGGGTTTAAAGTTAGAGATTTCAAATTTATTTTTAAAGAGAAAATATGCAGACTTGTGTATTTTTTACGCAACATTAACATATGTATAAAAAATTGCTCTATTCGTTCACATCCCATTTTAGTCCCCTAATTAGCCGGCTTCCTACTTTTCTCAGAAAATATTAATGGAATTGTTGCTTAAAGTAATTAAAGATGAAACCATATATGTTTAACTGATTATGAACTAAAAATAAAAAGGCTGCTTCTGGCTAACATACAATATTCCAAGAATTACATATGTCAAAATTGTATGTTTTTAATCTCATTTTTGCCATTTTCCTTGCTTCTTTTCCAAGTAATTTGCTTTTCTATAGATTAACTGAAATTAAGACTTAATTATCTTCTCTAATTTTGGTCCATTCCAAGTATGCAATGCAAGGGACAATACATATGATTAGTTGGGAAAGACACTGTCTGGTAGTAATTACTAATTCGTTTAGGGTTTTGATATTTTCAGCAATGTGGTTATATATATATATGTTTCTAATGATTGGGGAATGAAAATGTTGTGCTCTTTGAAACAAGCAATTTCTTTTACATTGGACGAGGACTTAAATGCAAAATGCTAAATATTTAGCATTGAAAAAGTTTATTTATTGCATAAATATTAAAACATTTTTTCTTAAAATAAAAATAGTTAATATAACTTTAAACTTGAAATTTATAGAATGGGTATGTGATTATCTTGCCAATAATGTACTATCAACCTAATACGATGTATTCACAACCCTAAAATTTGAGTCTTGAATTTGTTTTAAGGAATTTAACGTTTCATTCTTATTTGAGTTAATACAATCTTGATTTAATGAAAAAGGCTGAAGATTTGAAAATCTTAAGGTTTCGAATTAGAATCTCACTCCTATAATATTACGTGTGAATTTTTATTTCAACTTATGTAAGTTTTATTTAAAACTATTCTTAGCTCAAGTCCGAATGTATTCGAATTATTATTTGAACTCTGCATAATAATGTTTTATTTTGGTTATTAATATCAAATAATATTAATTATAATTTTATTTATATTTGTAATTGAATTTGTCAAGGAATTGCAAATGGAAACCCAAATTTTCAGGCATTGGAACTGTTTGTTTATTAATATGGAATAATGGAGTAGTGGGAGCATCTATTTGGTCCCCTGACCCCAAATGCACTCCAATTATGTACCCATTAGCATTCACACTTCCAATTATTTATTTATTTTAGAAATTTGAGATAGTCAAGATTTATCTTTAGTTTATTAAAATTTAAAATTAAATATTTTTATTAGTAAATACTTAATTGTAGCCAAATGAAGAAAAAAAATTTATAAAAAATAACATAATTGTTTAACGCAATATAATTTTAAAAAAGAGAACTTGCTGGCATGCTGCAGTTCCCAACATCCTACATCTAGTCAAAATATTTATCCCACTACAATCATAACTAAATGAAAATGACTTTTTTAAGAAAATGAAGTATGTTATACATTTTCAAAGAAAAAGAAGGCATAAATTTCCTCTTAAATTCAGCGTACTTAAATTAATTTAATGAAAATATACCGATTGAAATGAAACATAAATTTTAAGAAATTATAACTATGTTAATTGAATTTAACTCGGTTGATATATCGTTGTTACAATATACCAAAGGACGTAAGATCAAAGACTATACTTAGAAATATATAAATTGGAATGCAACATAATTTTTAAGAAGATATAATTACATCAATTGATTCAAGTGAATTTTTTAAAACTGAAAGATACCGGTATAATTAGGGATGACAATGGATTCTGGACCCGACTTGAATCCATAGATCCAAATCTGTTTACAGGGTCTGGATTCTAAAATTTTGGATTCAACGAATCCGAGCAGGATTTGAATCTTATGATTAAAGTACGGATCTGAGTCTGAATCTGACACTAAAATCTGAACCTGGACTAGTTTACTCGTTTTTAGAAAAACTCATCTTTGATTTTAAAATATATAAAATGACATAATAGCTTTCAGAAAGTATATAAATATTTTATAGAGGGAGACGCCCAAAATTTTCTCTTTGATTAGTTGTTGTTTGTTTTAGGATGATTTAAGTATCAATGAAAACTAGCACTCTAAGGAGGTAGAAGTGCGGTACTCGGCTTGCGTCAATTGAATGTTTCATGATCTATATTTTTAATGTTTATGTTATTCAAAAGATATTTGTATAATTGTGTTGGAGTTTTTTTTAGATTTTAGTTTGTCGTTTTTTATTATGTTACTAGTTGTATTGAACTTAATCTTTCCTCCATTGGAAATGTGATGTGAAATTAGTCAATGACAGTTTTATTACGTTAAAAATAAGTTGAATGATTATTTTTTTAACAAACTCGTTTTGGACCTGAATCCGTGAGATCCGTTGGATTTGGGGTTCCAATTTTCTAGACCCGCAGATCCAGGGCGGGTCTAGATCCAAGATTTGAAAATGGGTTTGGATCTGGGTCCAGCTGGATTCGGTCCTGATCCGGCGCGTTGCCATCCCTAGGAAGAATAACGAATAAGACAAAATGGTAATATCATAACAATAATACAAGGATAAAAAAAATTGCCCATTTCGGTGCCCTTTTCTATACCAACATTAAAAAATTAAATTTTAAGTCATAATCATAAATTCTAAATATTAAATCATAAACCCTAAACCCTACAAAATATACCTACCCCTAATTCCCTAAGTCCTAACATTAAACCCCTAATTTTAAACATTATCCCTAAACTTAATTTTTTTTAATATGGAGACATACATAAAGACACCGAAAAGGGGTAGGAGATTTATATTCATAATACAAGGAGTAACTGAGGAACAAAAATCATTTGTCCCATTTTGGTGTCCCTTCTCATGCCCCAATATTAAAAAAAATTGAATTTTAAGCTATAACCCTAAATTTTAAATCTTGAACTCTAAACTCTAAAAATATATCATACATCCAATTCCCTAAATCTTAACCCTAAATTCTAACTTTAAACCATAATCATAAAATATAATGGTTATATTCTGATACACAAGCTGTGTAAAAAAATACACGACCATTCATATTTAAGCTATAAATTCTACAAATCTAAATTCCTAGTCCTAACACTCTAAAACCCTAAACCCTAAACTTTAAATTCTAACCATAAACCTTAAATTCTACACCTTACACCCTAAATCCCTAAATTTTAAAAATAAAACTTAAATCTCTAGACCCTAAATTTAAAATACTTGTGTAATTTATACAAACTTGTGTGTTAAAATATTTACCAAAACATAAACTGTGTTTTTTTAGAGTAGAGGCACAACAAAGTGCATGCTAAAGGACAGGACAAACGATTTCTATAAGTAACTGAGAAAGAAAATTCTACTAGAAATAAAGTGAGAATTAGACCATCCAAAATATAGGAATAATATTATAGTAAACCTATTTAAATAAACAAATATAACTTGAACTCAATTAAATTTAAACTAATAACCCAGTTCATTTACATGGGAAAACTTTGGATAAAAAAAATTACATGGGAAACCCTCATAGACAAAGAAATAAGAAAAATAAATAAATAATTTTTTCAAAAAACAAAAACAAATATAGAATTGCTAAAAACTAAAACTGAAAAGAGAATAAAGAGAAAGTAAGAAATACAAAGAGATTTCCATTTTATTGCAAAAAGAAGATCCAGTAAGCATCCTGCTGCACATATCTATTTTTACATTTATATATCCTTCCTTTTTTAACTTTCACTTCTCTCTCAATTCTATCTTCTTCAACCTCCATTTTTGTACAACACCAAAACCCCACCTCTCAAAAAAACTCAAGACACTACTCATTGTTCTAAAGAAATAGAGATTTCAAGGGAAAAAGAAAAGAAAAGAGAGAAATGGGGAGAGGAAGAGTGGAGCTGAAGAGGATAGAGAACAAGATCAACAGACAGGTGACCTTCTCCAAGAGAAGAAATGGTTTGCTGAAGAAAGCTTATGAGCTTTCTGTGCTTTGTGATGCTGAGGTTGCTCTTATCATCTTCTCCAGTCGTGGCAAGCTCTATGAGTTTGGCAGTTCTGGGTAGGCTTCACGTATTATCATTTGAATTTACACTTGGGTTCTTTATATACTTCATAAAAATCTGGTCTTTCTTCTTCCTCTCTCAAGTTTTTATCTCTAACTTAACTGCAAAACAATGCTTTTTCACAAATACCAGACAAAATCTCTACTTTTTTATGTCTTGTTATGATCTTCCTTGGCTTTTGGATCATTTATGGGAAACCCTGAGTTTTTTTATTGGCTTTGCAAAAAAAAAAGCTCTCTTTTTTTGTCTTAACCGGGTCTTCAGCTGCTTGTGGACTGAATTATGATGACTTTTTTCCTTAGAGTCCAATTAAAAGACCAGGTGTTTTGCCTTATGGTCTCTGAGTCTTTTTGCAAGATCTAGGGTTTTGCTTTTCCTTCTTTCCTTTTATTTTTACTTTACAATAAGACCAAAAAAAGGAGCATGAACTAGTAGTGACTGGTCAGTGCAGAAACCAGGATGACTCTTTGTCTTCATGTGTTTTAATCCTTTGATCGTCTGGTTTTAACCAATGTTTTCTATTTGTACTTTTTCTGTCTTTTTTCACATGGTTGAGGTAGAAATAGTGACAGCATCTGAAGATTGAAGCAGAAGACATGCAGAAGAAATAGAGCTTATTGGAGCTTCAAGACAGTATATATATATATGCAGTATGCTGGCTATTCAATTCTAAATATACGTTAGAAGACTGAACAAAAATATTGAAACTGGATAAAAGCTCTATTTTTTTCTGCATGTCTTCTCCTTCAATCTTTGCTGCCATTCCCGTCGATGTGAATGAGAAAAGCTAGAAAAACTATGTTTACTGTATATGTTTATATAGTAACTTTGTATAGTTTCATTTCTGCAGTACGACCAAGACCCTTGAGCGTTACCAGCGTTGCTGCGTTACTCCTCAGGACAACAGCCTTGAACGCGAAACACAGGTTCTTTTTTCACCATAATTTCTACAAACACAGCTTAATCTAAGTGGTTCATACATCTTAATATCGGATAAATGTAGATTATTGAGCTTGGCTTTTATTTTTAAGCTGTCGTTTTTGTATATGATACAGAGTTGGTACCAAGAGTTAACCAAGTTGAAGGCAAAATATGAAGCACTGCAACGCACTCAAAGGTTTTGCAGACTTTCTAATAACAATATTCTTAGCAAAAACAATCTATTTCTAAAAAAAAAGTTATGTTGTCTAGTTGAAAATATATAAATGTGTTTATGTCAGGCATTTGCTTGGAGATGATCTTGGACCATTGAATGTTAAAGAGCTGCAAAACCTTGAGAAACAGCTTGAAGGAGCTCTTGCTGTAGCTAGACAAAGGAAGGTACTTTACATCTAAGTTTAAAGCTAGTCCTAGTTGTTAATAACTTTCATTCTCTTGAATTTTCTGGCATTTTCTTGTTTAATCTTCACCCAGAACTGGTTTTTCTTAACTGCAGACTCAGATCATGGTAGAACAAATGGAAGACCTCCGCAAAAAGGTGTACTTAAGCCAGTATAGTAATATAGGAGTACATTATTACATTGAACTTTCATCATGTTTGGCTTCATAACTCTTGCCTAACAGCTGGTTTTCATGTTTTTGCAGGAGCGTGAGCTTGGAGACCTTAACAAACAGCTGAAAATCAAGGTTAAAATTTGATCAGCAAACATCCTTTTTGCACTTAAACTTTCATATACTTATTAGTAGATGATATATACATTATACATATACTATAAGCTAATGTTTTGTCGGTTTCAGCTTGAGGCAGAAGGACAAAACCTCAAAACCATCCAAGGTTTATGGGGTTCTGGAGCAGCAGCAGCTGAAAATAGCAGCTTTACTCTGCATTCTTCACACACACACCCTATGGATTGTGATCATGAACCTGTTTTGCAAATAGGGTAACCATTTTTATTTACTTACACACAACATGCATATGTGATTCTACAATGTTAGATAAAACCATGACAATGGATATGAATATGATTCAATGTTAAAGATCATAAAAAGTTTTTGTTTTTTTTTCATATGAAAGCTTTGCGAGTCCTGACTAAGTTTTGTCTGTTGCATTAGGTACAATCACTTCGTTCAGGCTGAAGGATCTTCGGCCCCCAAAAGCATGGCTGGTGAAACCAACTTCATCCACGGTTGGGTCATATGAGCCTTCTTCAATAACAACATAGCTATATATATATATATTTGTGATTTTGTGTATTGTTTTTGTATTGGGATTTGTACTGTTGCTTACATATATATATAGAGAGAGAGAGACAACCTGCTCAAGTGTACAACAGATAAAAAATTATGCCTGGGTCTTAAGGGAGCATTTCTCCTCTACTGTGATATGTTATGTTGCCTATATATATATACACCTTTTTACTGTTATATTTCATGTTCAGCTACTAATGCCATTTGAGCCTTCAACATTGTTTCCTGCTAATCCAGTAAGAGTTTCTCGACTCTAGGTTTAGGGTTATGGTTTAGTATTCAAATTTAAAATTTCTATGAGAACCAAAAGAAGATGGATGAGTCTTGTTCGGTAGAAGTTGGTATTTATTAGTCACAAAATTTAATCTCAATTTAAACAAAAATGAATAAAGAAAATAGTCTAATTTAAAGAAAAAAGTTGGGGTTAGGGAAGGGGTGATAACGAGCCGAGTTCGAACTTGGGCAAGTTCGGTTTGGGCTCGAAGCTCGTCGAGCTCGAAATTTTAGGCTCGAGCTCGAATTGAATAGTTTGAGCTCAGTTCTAAATCGACTTGTTGCTTTCTTCAAATTACTTTTAAATATATTAATTTTGAAGTCTTGAAAGAAAAATAACGTGTGAAAACTTGTTTGAGAAAATAAAATGTTTGTTTTTTAAGTTTGCAAGTAACCATAGTACAATTTTTTAAAGGGTAAACTACTGCAGGGGTCACTTTCGTTTTCCGTTTGTACAGATTTAGTCACCACTTTTAAAAAGTGCCAATAAGTGGTCATCTACGTTTTCGATGTGTAAAGACTTGGCCACTCCGACGTTATAGTCCGTTAGTCCCTTAACGGATTGCTGATGTGGCATAATTAATTAACGAAAAAATAAGGATAAATTACTGCAATAGCCATTAAAATTTATCTCATGTACATTTTTTTCTCCTCAAATTAAAAAAGTAAGCATTATAGTCACTAATAAAAATGTTTCTTTATAATTTCACCCTTAAATTTTTAAAAATTTTATTTTGAATTTTTGAGTCGAGTTTATGAAATTATGAGTCGAGTATTTTCACATCAAACCAAAAAAATTTAATTTTTTCGAGTCAAGTCGAGTGTTGCACTTCCCTACATACAAACACGGATTAAAATTAAAAATTATATTTTTTCCCTACACACAAACCTAAGTTAGTGAACATCTTATCTTGCTTAAAGGACCTAGTGTCTCATTCTACTAGAATAAAAATATGTTCAATATAACATTTCCTTCTGTTTGGGTAGAGATGACAATGGGTCGAGCTTTTAGTAGACCCAAACCTGACTCGATAATAACACAACAAAATATTACTTCAATCCGCCCCCTTTTAAAATACATTTACACGATCTTAATCCGAACCGAAAATAAAATTAAAATTCTGATTCGTATCCAATCCAACCATTGTTTAGAGAAAAAAAATCAATCCCAAAACCATTTTTTCAAAATACGATCCTATAAAATTAATCGAATCGAACTTATTGAATTTGGATAAAATTATCATCTTGTGTTAATAAAAACTAATAACTATATTAATGATGGCCAGGTAAATATTCAGATGTTTGAGCAAGTATTTAACTTGAACTGAATTTAATTTTTGGAGATGTTTTTGGAAGGAATATTTGCTTTCGTATTCCCCCTGGGTTGTAATCAGTGAAGAGAAGTGCAACACTCGACTTGACTTGAAAAAATTATTTTTTTTGGTTTGATGTGAAAATACTCGACTCATAATTTCATAAACTCGACTCAAAAATGTAAAATAAAGTTTGAATTATAAACTAGAAATTCCAATAACTCGAATTTTTTAGTAGTTAGTGGACTAAATTTTTAAGTTCGAGTTATTAAATAGGAGCAATTTGGGCACCTAAGTTTCAAAGGGTATACTTTGGGAACCTATTTTTCATCTAAGCATTTATAATATTATTGTACTAATTGATTGTAAAGTTTTAGGATTGAAAAATGAATTTTTAAAAATTTAAGGGTGAAATTATAAAGAAACATTTTTATTAGTGACTATAATGTTTACTTTTTTAAATTGAGGAGAAAAAATGTACATGAGATAAATTTTAATGGTTATTGCAGTAATTTACCCTTATTTTTTCGTTAATTAATTCCGCCACATCAGCAATCCGTTAGGGGACTAACAGACTATAACGTCGGAGTGACCAAGTCTTTACACGTCGAAAATGTAGATGACCACTTATTGGCACTTTTCAAAAGTGGTGACTAAATCTGTACAAACGATAAACGAAAGTGACCCCTGCAGTAGTTTATCCTTTTTTAAATTATACAAGTCTACAAAGAGAAAAAGATTTAAAGTATTTAACCATGATAACAAGTTGACAACACTACATATATACACTACGTAGAATATTATATATATAATTATTTTAAGTTTGTTCACCAACTTTTCGAGCTAAATTTGAACCGGCTAAGCTTGTTAAGATCTCGAGCTGAGCTTTAATCGAGCCGAGTCCGAGTAATTTGTGAGCGGTCAGGCTCATTATCACTCCTAGGTCTGGAACCAATAGGCCTTTTACCACGTAGCTGCTGCTGCTGGATGCGCCGGTTTCAAGACTGGTCCCAAACGTGGGCCGGATCAGTGAAACCCAATATTATTACGTAGGTTAAGGCGGATATCTGTTTTTTACTTTTCAGTCATCGGCCGGCAACCCAACACTCTTCGGAAATTGAGCTTGAAGAACCATCGTGGGCCTGTGTACTGGTGCTGACGTTTGGACATCATGGTTTTAGTTTGGAGCATTTGAGGGTAAAATACACATGTCACTTAATTATATGTTTAGTAGCAAATAAGTCATACTCCCTTTGTCCCACTAAAACTGTCATATGTTGACTTTTTTTAGGTCAAACTTTTTCAACTTTGACCTCTTATAATTTAAAATTTATTATTGATAAAAATATGAAAAAATATATTTTAAAAACCTTAAATCAACTAGTTTTTAAATATATTTTTTATAATTTTTAATTAATTAAAATATTTAAATAAATTATACTCAAAGTTGAAAAAATTTGACCAGAAAAATGTCAACATGTGACAGTTTTACTGGGACGGAGGGAGTACTTTTTTAAAAATTAATAATTTAACCAATCAATTAAAAATGTTACAAACATGTCAATATGTAGACAAAATTTAAAGCAATGTCTGGTATGATAACACTTTTAGTCTGGAAAACTTATAAATACTATCGATTTGTGATATGGTTCAAAAATATTTAATAAATTTAACAATTTATATTTAAAAATTTTGACATTATACCTAGTGTCCATTAGTTCGATAATCACCATACGTGATAGCTCAACAGACACAATCACTTCAATATTGAACAACTAACATGCTAATAGAACATACTCTTATGACTTTAACTTCGTCTGCTAGTAGTCACAATCACTTCACTAATGAAATTAGGACTAAAATTATTGTCATATTAAGCTATCGATTTTAATTTTAATGACAAAGTGGCATGTGTGCAATAAAAATTTTAATTAAATAATTAAATTATGATTTTTTAAAAGAAAAATAATTTTTTTTACAAAACCTACAATTAAATGATTCGTGATATATTTTACATTTTTTTTATCAACTCACACATCCTTGGTAAAGACAAATCAGTGTGATATGTGAAAAATAGATACTTTCTTGTAAACGAACTGAACATTCAACGAATCGTTAGTGAATTATTTTGCGTGAAGTTCATTTATGTTCGTTTATTTATTAAACGAGCATACATGAACAATATTTTATGTTCGTTTAGTTAAATCAGCGGACACGAATAAAATGTTCGTTTGTTTATTTACGTTCGTGAACGTTCGGTAATCCATTTGTTTATTTTCGTTTAAATATATGGCTTTGTCTAACATATTGTCACGGTCCGTTTGCGTGATAGGCAAGACCGTGACGAGATGCTTGCTGGCTGTGCTTAAGTCGGGATGCGGGATAGCATTAAGGGTGTAGTACGTGCCGTACAGCCGTTCGGTCCTGGGGACAGGGCGTGCTGGTTAGGCACCACACTGGTCGGGAGCTGTCCCCGCTTCCCTGATGAGCCCATGGGAGGGCGAAACCAGTAAGCATCGAATGGAAAAGGCTGAGCCCCGGGCTGGTAAGAGCCCTGGGTTGCCGCACGGGGGAGTTGTCCCTGCGTGAAGACTCTGACCCCGTGACAATATGCATAGGTTAAGATTCATTTAAGAGCTTGCATTAATTACAATATTCTATTTAAAAAACTCAATCATTCAATGTATTAAAAAACCCTAAAAGATTCTAATGAAAAAACAATCATTCAATGTATTACTAAACCTTAAACTCTAAACATAAACTATAAAACCCTAAATCCTAAACCCTAATACGCTAAATAAGAATTTTTTTCAATAAAGTATTTTAAGGTTTTATAAAACATTCAATGATAAAGATTTTAAGGAAATTGAGCTTGCATAGGTTAAGGTTTTATAATACTTTTCAGTCATCGGCCGGCAGCCCAACACTCTTCGGAAATTGAGCTTGAAGAACCATCGTGGGCCTATGTAAAGGTGCTGACGTTTGGACATCATGGTTTTAGTTTGGAGCATTTAAGGAAGCTAACGAATCTAATTGGACCCATTCATTAACTAGGGAGGCCCATACACTTCCATGAAGGTTTTGTTTCACGGTAAAATACATATAACACATGCCACTTAATTAAATGTTTAGTAATAAATGTGTCCTTTTTTTCTTTCTAAAAAGTAACAATTTAACCACTCAAAATTGTTACAAACATGTCATTATATAGATAAAATTAAAGTATTGTCTGGCATAATAACATTTTTAGTCCAAAAAAATTTATACATTCTATAAATTTGTGATTTGATTTAAAAATAATTAATAAATTTAACCTTTTATACTTAAAAACTTCGATATTGTACCTACTGTCTATTAGCTCGATAATCGACATATGTGATAGCTCAAAAGACACAATCACTTCAATATTGGACAATTGACAGGCTAATAGAACATACTCTTATAGCCTTAGCGTCGTCTGCTAGTAGACACAATCATTTCACTAATGAATTTTTTAAATATGAAGTGTTAATTTTTTTTTGAATTATTTCGAATTAGGACTAAATAAATAGAATGTGTAAGTTTTATGATTAGAATTTTTATTAAATTAATCTATTGATTTCAATTTTATTGAAAGAGTGACATGTTTGCAATTTGCAACATGTTTTAATTAATTAATTAAATTGTAACTTAAAAAAATGACTTATTTGTTACCGAGTCAACAATTAAATGTCTCGTGATATATTTTACCTTATTTTTTAACAACTCACACATCCTACAAATCAGTGTGATTTGTGAAAATTTGATAATTTCTAGGGTAGTAAAACGTTGAGCAAACTGTTTGTGAATTATTTTGCAGGAAATTTATTTATGTTCGTTTATTTATTAAACGAACGTACATAAACAAAATTTTTTGTTCATTTAATTAAATGAGTGAACACAAATAAAATGTTCGTTTGTTTATGTGCGTTCGTGAACGTTCGGTAACCCGTTTGTTTATGTTCGTTTAAATTTATTCACGTTTATCCATTTATATTTATTATTTTTCATAAAAAGTATTATATTTAAACTTTTAAAAACATATATTTATAATATGAAATTGAAAAAAAATACTAAATATGTGAGACTTCACTTGCTAAGAAAAATTAAACAATATTCAATGTTTGTTTGCGTTCGTTTATCATTCTAACAAATAAATACGAACAAACTACATTCCTTAACGAACAAACACGAGTAAAAAATTGTTTTCGTTTATGTTTGTTTAGTTAAAATTAAACAAACGAACAAAAACATATCTTGTTCGTGTTCGTTTACCGGCCTAATAATTACCGCATCTCGAGCTTATGATGTGGGTTGAGGACTTGAGGGGGTTTTCACGTCATTATATATTAATCATAATTCTATAATTAAAAGACTAGATTTAACAACGTGGGAAAGAAAAATATATAAAAAATATTTTTATAAAAATTTATTTAACAAATCTTGTTTCAGATCTTTAAATTATTTAAATAACAATATTATAGAAGTAAAATTAAATAAATATTTTTTGGAATTATTTAGAAACACAACCTCCATCATAATCAGAAAAAAATACAACCTTATGGTCCATGTAGGCTAAACACGCGTTTAACCAAAAGTGAATTTTAAACTCGCCTTAATTAAAAGCGAGTTTTATGTAAAAAAATTGATAAATTATTTTTTTGTTTCTTATCTACGGACTCAATATGGAATTCACTTTTAACTAAGTGTGTTTAAAACTCGCTTTTAATTAAATGGGTGTTTAACCTACGTAGACTTAAAAGGGTATTCTATTACGTAATCAATGATGGGTTATTTTTATAGATAATTCAAAAAAGAAATACTCATTGAATTACCTCAATATAGAAAGACTTATTATAAAAATGTTAATAATATCAATTAAAACCGCCATGCATATGACAAAAAAATAAAATAATTTAATAAATTTTTAAGGATTATTGTTCTATACAAAGGTGGTGAAAACCGAAAGTTTTTACAATCGCCTTAGTTTTAGGGTTTAAGGTCTTAGTTTAGGGTGTATGGTTTAGGAATTTAGGTGTATGAGTTTAGAATTTAGGGATAGTGATAAGAATTTAGTGTTTCAAATTATAATTTAGGGTTTATAAGTTAAAACTTAAATCATAACCATATTACCCTAAAAAAACCAACCTCCAAACTCTAAATTCTAAACACCTACATTTAAACCCCTAAACCATGCAGCCTAAACCCTAAAACTAAAACGCTTGTAAAAACTTTTGGTTTTCACCGCTAGGATATAAATCCAATTTTTAATTGAATCGAAAAGATATAGTAGTAAATCTTAGGTCAAAGTTTCTTAATTAATATCCAAGGTCAATACAACATTTGATCATTTCCATGCATGTAGCTTCATCCAAATAAGGATATATTAGCATAGCGAACTCGAACTTGAAGAGTTGAAGTCATGCTCTAGTGGGTGTGTTTTTCAATGAGCAATTATACGCTCGCTATATAAACATTTATTAAATGCTAATGCAACAAAGAGGCGTACTGCATGAACTCCATGGCAGCATAAGCATGGGAATAGTAAGTAATCAGTTGAATTTCAGGATGCGTTTACTTCTCCCTTCCGGCAATCCGATGAACAATTCAGTCTCCACATCCGAGCTCGGACTGCTTTCATCGCTTGCTACTTCGCCCTCTGATTCTTTCCATGGCAGCACACCGCACTGAAAGTTTTGCAAATAAGTCAGATACCGATAGTTAAAAAAAAAGCTTGCAAAGGCTAATGGCTTACCTTTTCACAAAGCTTTGCATTTTCAGCAGCTAGGACTTTCTCCTGAGGTGTTTCGGCCAAAAAAATATTGAAAAACTTGTATATATACACTATGTTATTCAGAATAGGGGACACCGAGGCTTACCTTTTCTTTCAATTGCTGGATCCTGTCCTTGAAAACTTTGGTCTGAAAAGTAAACAAGGGTTAGCACTTAGCATGTTTAATGTTCATTTTCTTCATAGGATATATGTTAGAGATAACAAAACATTAGTTGCCACTTCCCGATGTTAACCTTTCTGGCTCGGACGCTGCTCACGCTCTTTTCCAGCTGTTGTTCTATCTTTTGCAGTTCTTCAAGCGTGCATGAACCCAAACTCTCTCCCAGCAGCTTCCTGAGGCATCATTTTAAGACACTCCAATTTCAATATCTTTGTTCAGTCTTCTAATATATACTCCATTTAGAAATGAATGAACAGCATACTGCATATATATATACCGTCTTGAAGCTTCAAGAAGCTCTATTTCCTTCTGCATGTGTTCTGCTTCAATCTTCAGATGCTGCGATTCGTGTCGACATGAATGAGAAAAGCAAGAAACAAAACCACATTCAGTATGATTCCTTGCCGTGTTATAGCACACATGAATACAATTTTTTTCTTGGCAATTTAATATTATTAATAAAAAAGACAAACTCAGAGTTGCGTGACTCGTTAAAAAACTCTCTAATCCTAATTTAGGAGTAAAAGATTACAACACAACCTGGGACATGAATACAATTTATAACCGGTCCAAACTGGCATGTCCTATGACCTATGTTGTTGCAATAAAGGGTAACGGCTAGCAATATAATGTTGCTTTAGATTCGGATAAGTGTTAGATACAAATATATACAATCGCAGGGACGGAGCCAAGATTTGAGGTTAGGGGGACAAACTAGAAATGTTTAAAAGTAGGGGTAAATTTATAAATAAACTAATTTTTTTAAAAAAATTTAAATATAGAAACAAAGGTGGAAAAAAATTCTTCGAAGATGGGGGCAATTGCCCTTCTCAAACCCCATGTAGTTCCGTCTCTGTACAGCTGTTCCTTTTATTATTATGTTAGCATATTAGCTAGGGTGTACCTAATAGATCCAAGAGAACAAGACGTGCATGCTGTGACGGAGCTATTAAGGGGGTGGGGAAAGTAATTGTTTTAAAAATTAGTTTATTTTGAATTTATCTTCTTCCACAGTCAAATATTTATATTTTGTCCCTCTAACTTTAAATCTTAGTTTCGTCCCTGCCCGCATGGAATTCTACTTGGTGAAAAGGGTTAGGGTTTTCACATACAGTGATATATGTCTAAGCTTTGACCGAGTAATTTGAGTAAAAGAAAAGGGTAGAGAAATCTTAACCTCCATGTTTTCTTCAGTTGGCTCGATTCGTTTATCCTTCGTATGTTGTCTGTAACGTTCGATTGTCTCCTGCATGCTAAACAATGAAAACCAATGGCAAACGTTTCATTAGGGAAAACTACAACACAAGAAACTTTGTTTCTTTTTTTGCTTACAGATTCATGTCTATGCTCACAAAATGCAATAAAAACATGTGCTTGTCAAATAGGAATGGATGTGTCCATTGCCAAGGGGATTGGTTGGATATTACAATTGTTCTTTTCACTTTAAAAGATTTAAAACGTGTTTCGAGTTTGACACTAGGTTTCAGGTTTGAATTAATTTCTTTTTTATCCAAACAAAATGCAGCAACCTGCTACAAGGATACCCCATTCCTCAGACAGTCTAATATTTACCGTGTCATTAATGTCTATACGTCTTTTATGAAGTTTAATTCTGATAATGTCTCTAATACATTCTACCAAATCATTAGCAGTTCTCAAAGTTTGAATTAATTTAGATTAAAAAATAGATAAATAAATAAGTTGAGTCTACCACGTTCGACGAACACCGCTGAACACCATTAATACTGAACATCATTGAACACCATTAAATTAAGTAATGAATATTAAAAATCTCAATGACTCACCATACAATCATAAATTATTTAAAATAAAATTTTAATTAAATTATTTTCTATATATATTATATATTTTTTAATTTGTTTAAATAATTAGATCAAATACTAATCTTAGTCAATTTAAAAAATAAAAAATCTAAAACTTAAATTGTAAACTCCAAACCTTAAATCTAATGTTCAACCAACAAACCCTAAATTCCCATAAAACTTTACATCTAATTTTTCGACCAATAGCTTGGGTTTGTCTTTATCGGCTAGGTTCTTCACTTTACAGTATCTTTCCTGCTTCTCGTTCATGCATTGCAATAATGCAGAAACCAAAACAACATTGTAATTATCTAAACATGCTATGATTAATGGTTTTAGTGGTGTAGAAGATGGGGGGTTTGTTTATGTTTCTGATGGGCATTAGCCATTAATGCAACTGAGAATGTAGTAATTAGAACAATTTATGTTGAAAAAATGGAGATGGTACTTTGGGGTTGTACGGATCAGTCGACAGAGGAAGAAGTTACAGCCACACACACAAAAAAAAAAAACAGCAACGGTTGGAGACGGTGGGGGAGGATGAGTCTCATTTGGTTTCTGTTTAGAGTTTATGGTTTAAGATTCCCGCTGGTTAATGGTTTAGGTTTTTTAATTTACAGATTGACCGTGGTTGATATTTATTTTAATTATTTGAAAATTACAATTAAAAAACATAATTAACTAAAATTTTATTTTAAACATTTATTAACTGTAGGTTGAGTCATTGAAATTTTTAATATTTATTAATCAATTTATTGATGTTCAACGTTAGTGGTGTTTAGCGGTGTTCGATGCTCGTTGTAGAATTTTTCTAAATAAATATATGAAATATATAATGAATATGATAACATGGATTACTTTTAAGGATTAATATCCTATACACTGGCGGTGAAAATTGAATTTAGGGATAGAGAGTTAGTTTAGGGTATATGGTTTAGGTGTAAGGGTTTAGAATTTAGAGATAGTTGTTTCAATTTAAGGTTTAAGGTTATAATTTAGGGTTTAGTTTTTAGGGTAATATGGTGAGAATTTAAGTTTTAACCTAGAAACCCTAAATTATAACCCTAAACCTTAAATTGAAACAATTATCCCTAAATTCTAACCCCTACACTTAAATCCCTAAACCCTATACCCTAAACTAACTCTATATACCCTAAAACTAAGGCACTTGTGAAAATTTTCAGTTTTCACCGCTTGTGTATAAAATATTTATCCTACTTTTAATTGTATTTATCTTTATCCATCATATCATCTTAATGCAATAGTGCCACCCAAAAGTCAAAATTCTAGACCCAAATTTACTATAAGCTCATTTACAATAACAGATTAGCACTTAACAGGACTAATATCATAAGATCAAAATGATGCTGCATGATTGCAAGCAGTGTATACAGAAGACAAAGTTCGACTATAGAGTAACTTTTCATAGTGGTACAATTACAAGCAAGTATAGTGTTGTTTTTGAAAAGTATTGTATTGATGTTTTTATATTGTTTAGTTTAAGATTTAAGTATTTAGTATTGTTGTTAAAAGTGTTTTTTAGAAGATAAATGTGATTTAAAACACTTTTCAAGCACAAAATTGATTTTTTTTTATTTTTACTAGAAGTGATTTTCAAATAATTTCTTTAAAAAATTATATGTTTAACATAGTTTATTACTCAAAAATCATTTTCGAAAACAATGCTAAATTCACCTTAACCCTAATTCTTGCATCAGAAGTCAAAAACAAAGACACCATTCTACTTTAGGAATGGTTTGATTATTTTAAGTTCACAAATCCTTAGTCAAACATGCTTGAAATTGAAATAGTGACACTTAATTAGATTTGTGTTTTATTATTATTTTGGAGTAGTTATATATAGAGTATAAATCATCTTCTCTTTTTCGATGCTTCTATTTATGCTCTCGTATTAAAATTTTAGGTTTAGAGTTTAAGGTTAATATTTAATTTAGAGTTTAAAAAATTTGGGGTATGATGTATTTTTTAGAATTTAAGACTTAAAATTTAAAATTTAGGGTTAAAACTTATATTTTAATTTTTTTAGTGTTGTTCCATGAAATAGTACATAAGATCTTTGCCTGGTTAGATTTCAATAGAGGCAACTGAATGAGCTGTTGTTTCTTAATCAGTCTTTATCTCAATAGTACAAGAAATATTATTTTAAAACAACATTAATTAGCATTAAACAAAGATTACAGAAATGATCATCAAACTATTTTCTTTTTACAAAGAAATGGTCATCAAATTATAGTTCAATTTTGATTCTTGGAAATTCCACATGAAGAAGCAACAATAGTGACAAGTGACAAGCATTATTCACACATCAAGTCAACTTGTTCTTGTAAGAACAAACAACCCTAGCTTCCAAATTCATGAAATAACAATGGAGAAGTAGGAAACACAAGTTACCTAGAGCTTGCAAATTCATAGGGCTTGCCTCTGAGAGAGAAGATTATGAGAGCCACCTCAGCATCACAGAGAACCGACAGCTCGAAAGCCTTCTTTAGCAGCCCATTCCGACGCTTAGAGAAAGTCACTTGCCTGCTTGCGGCGTTCTCTATGCGCCGCATCTGTGTCTTTCCCCTCACCATCTCAGCTCCTTCAACCAACAGAAACCGAACCTAAAAAAAAACAGAAAACCCTTTGTTTGTTGTTCTCTTTTAAGGATGTTAGAACCCAAAGAAGCTGAGAAAACTGGGAAACAATAGAAGCTTGGAACTTGTTTTATGTTCTGAAGAGAGAAGAAGCAAAGGAGAGATGAGGGCAGATTTTATAAAAATTTCAACAAACATTCAAAGCAATTTAAAGCATTCAATTTTATGATCTGATCCCTTCAACCGTATAAAAGCTAATGAAAGAAAGAGAAGACCAAACCCAGGGAAAAACCCAAAGTTTATGAAGAATACCCAGAAGACACAACACTGTAAAAATGATTACTTTTGAATGATTTATTCCGACAGACCCCTTTTTTAGTAATCTTCAAAGGAAGAAATGAAACCCCAAAACCCACAAATATCGAACTTTCCTTATTCATCAATCTTCCTCAAAACCAAACACCAGCCTATATATCAACAGTTTAAGCAAAGAGACATTCATTTGTCTGCATATTAACACAGCTTTAATAAAATACTACAATATTTTGTCTGAAACCTCATCTCTTACTTGTTTTGGTAATCGCAGAACACAAACCAGACAGCTAAAACATACATGAAAATGGGAAAATCTACTAAAAGGATGTGAAGAAATAGTTTAAAGAGACAGAAAGAGAGAAACCAACTCGCTGGAAAAGTCTAAGGATTTCAACCAACAAATCAAAAACATGTATTTACGTATACACACCTCACCTGTATAGTAATAGTAAGAATTTTCTCCCTGATAGTTGGTTTTTTATTTAGTTTTGGAAACAGTTTAAGTTAAAAATGGGCACAAACAAATGCATATTAAGGAACAGGTCCATGTCGTCCGTACAATATGGTACACAAGGAACCAATAAGGTTTCGAAAGCTCACCGAAAAGGTGACACTGACAGCTACTTGTTTTGTTTTTGGTAAGAACCTTAACTGAATAAAAAGGGGGTTTTATGTAAAACACAAAGAACACAACAGAAGGACCACTCCTCAGTCCTCAATGCATTGTTCTCTACTTCTTAAATTTGTAGAGTGTAATATTGAACTGTTCATCCATATAATTATACTATTTTGAAGTTCATAAAATCGATACAAATCCTAAAATTCATTGATATAAGGTTTTTGTTATATGCAACCCTAAAAACTGTCAACAATAACTAAATAAATATTAAGGTTTATTTTGCTTTTCGTTATCTACTAGAATGTAATTAATTACATTCCTAAAAAGTTATAGTATATTAATTTAAAGTGTTTAATGTATTTAATACTCATTAAGAATAGTTAGAATTTACGATTTAGCGCTTATGATTTAAGATTTAGGGCTTAAGATTTAATTATATTAAACATTCTAAAATAATGGAATACAACTTTCTAAAAATGTAATTAATTACATTTTAATATCCTTTTAATAATTACATTCTAATAAGACCAACGGGGTTGGTTCAAGTGGTAAGCAGCTTGGTGTCGCTTAAGCATGTATCGGGTTTGAGGCGTTGTGTATGCAGAAAATCCTCGCTGGGAGACTCACCCACCAAAGCCAGTGCGACGCGGGTCGGTCCGGATTAGTCAGAGGCTCAGGGCTAAACCCTAGAGACATAAGGGCAACAAGAAAATAATAAGCATTAACGATATAGATTTATCTAATTCTTATTAACAAACACATCCCTTAGAGTTGCATAGGAAAACCTTATTTAAAATAATTTGCCCTGATGTTTCTTATGAAAAATTAATTATAATAAGATACAAAGACAATAATACATTTTAATATCTTAGACATACTTGTTACGATAAGATTATATCTTTAAAAAATTCTCTCAAAATTATGCTAATTACCGATAGTAACTAGTTTTCTTTGATCATGAAATATACTCCATTCCTACTATATATCATGATTACCCAAAAAAATATTCAAAATAGAATACAGGTTATATGCGTGAGAACTTGTAAAACTGTGTGGGAGAAAGAGGGCCAACAGACCACTCATTTACTTGGCTCACAAATTAAGCACAATGTTCATCAGATTTTTAAATATTCGTCCCTTAAGTTATTGTCGTTAATCTATATTATTTAGATTCCGATCCATACTTTTTGGGTGGGACGAAATCGGAATTTCCCATCTATGTAACTGCATTCAAAGAAGTTTTTTCATGTCATTTAACTATAGAGAAAAAGTTAGTTTTATTAAATAAATAAAAATGAAATACAGCAGTCACAATTTTAACAAAGAAAAAACCTATAAAACCAAAAAAATAGAAGATATAAACAAATGTCAATAATAAAAAATAAACATTATCAACATCAGCATAAAAATAAATATATAAATATAACAATGACTATATGTTAACTACAAACTTTATCACAAATCAAACGTGACTTATTTAGAATGATTAAGAACACTTATTAATCCGCGAGAAATAATTCGAGAGTCCAAATCGGTGATAAATTAATAAGACAATCAAATAAATGAAGTATAGAAACAACATGAAATCGAACTTGAATAAAAAAAGACTAAAGAGATGGAAAAAAACATAATAGTAATTTGTTTTATTTTGGGTATATTTGTACTTTGATGATGGCCAGATATATATAATTCAAAATACAAACATATTCTATTATTTTAAACATAGATTTCACACTTCACCCCCAACTTACAAATATTGTCCATCAATTTATAAACACCTACTGACTTCAACCTGTTAACATCAAGATTTTGTTTGCAAAAATATCATTTCAGGTTGAAGGTAATGTAACAAATATCTCAGAACTCTTATACACGACAATAGCCACCGGCAAGGTTCGTCCTTCCGGAAAAGGTTTTGGCAACTTTCTAACATCATATTTTCTAATAAAAAGGACAGGTTTATTTAATAGATAGCATGTATTCAGGATCATGTGATCAATGTACAGCAGAGGGCAAGGCAAGATCAAGAGATATGTTTATATTAGGCCCGCTACTTATGACTAACAGAAAGCCAAAATCATTTCCCTCAACAATCAAAACTCTTATCTATGTCGAGAACATCAGCATAGCTCCTCCACTCATCAAACAATGTCCTCCAGCATCTTATCACGGGCTTTCGATAAATTTTTATGCAGCAATCTGGGTGAGAAAACTGCTATCAACAAAGGGTTCTTCCTCAGGCAGTAAAAGAAATCATCTCTGCTGATTCTCCCGTCATTGTCCGTATCAAATTGATTGAACAGCCCATGAACCTACATTGGTGCACATACACGTAGATTTCTTTGAGTCAGAAATGACGATAGAAAACACATTTCCATACAGTTCTTTCCTTTACCTCATCATCCTTCAGGTCTGGAAATGTGCGTCTAAGAATATCTGCAAACTGAGCCAGAAGCAATCAGGAGCAAAAATGATTACTTTAATCTTCTAATCATAAATGCACAAACTAAGGGAAAGGAAATAAAGAACCACATACTTCTTTCTTCCTACAGTAGTTATCTCCATCTGCATCACATTCAGCAAAGACTAGTTCACATGCTTGCCTGAAGAGAGGCTGGTTCAGAACATGAGCTGATCCAAATAAGAACTGCCAGGAAGGACAGAAAACTATATTGGTGAGCCATCTATGGAAGTAAAAGTTGCTTAAGGTGTGTTTTGGACCAAAGTTCAGGTGAAGTTTCACACTGAAATCAAGCACAAGAACCTAGCAGTGATACACAAAACATACAACAAGATTGAATTAGTTTTCTTTTTTCTTTTAATGCAGCCAATAACAATGCCAAAACATGAAGTGGGATTTCATCCACAACAAAAATATGCCTCTAAAGAGTTATCAGCCGTATATCTGCTCTTAAATTATACTCCAATTCCGGGACATCAGCAGAAAACTAAAAACTTGATACCAAAAGGCAAGACAACAGCAGAATAAGCAGTAGTCGGGTGACAAGTCCAGAAGTTCAGGTAAACAAGGTTTAATCAAGGGGGACCATATTTGGTTGTGCAAGGTAAAAAGATTCTCTAAATATGAGCAGTGCATTATCATTTTTCATAGGTATGCTGCAATTTTAACTTGGTCAGGTGGCAATATGCTAAAGTGAGATGCTAACAAAGAAGACACAAGTGAACAGAATTATAAAATCCAACAGGAGGTATGGGCAGTAGAACTACCTGCTTAAATGTAATTGATCCATTCTTCTCCACATCAAGGAACCCAAAAACCTATACTCGAGAAATAATTACAATACAAGAAAATGAAAAAAAAATCATGAGAAAAAGAAAACATTACTAAGATACTTAAAAGTAAACCATATGCAAAAATCAACGGACAGGGTAAGGACAAATGACCTCTTCAGAAAGTGTACAGGGCTTTAGTTGTAGAACCCTTAAAAAATCAAGAAGTTTAACGCAGCCACTGCAAGAGACATCATTCAAACCTTAAAACAATACTACAAAAAGCAACAAGTAAATATCCTTCAGTGTTTATGAATTAGAGGTGGCATGGTTTTACTAGTCAAGGATTACTCTCAGGTGGCTCAGTAACAAGAAGTCAAGAATACTTCTCATCATGAATGAATTGGAAATACCTGGGGTCTGGGTTCATGGAGAGAAACTTATCCAGAAAGTCCACGGCCTCCACGCTGCTTATGTGGTATAGCTGTAAAATGAGAAAATGGTTTAATATGTGAGCAGTAATTGGAGATAAAATGGTTTCAACTTTGAGGAATTTTAATGCCCGACTCACAGATTCAATTTTGGCCATTTCAACCATATAATTCCAGGGATTTTCCTGTCAAAGTTATGTTAAAACAACTATTAGCACAAATTACAAAAGCAATGAGACTCATATTAATCTCAGCATAAATAATCAAATGCCAAGCTGTTAATTACGAGATGTTATTCCAGATAGAAAGGTGCTGCAACCAAAAATTCAGAAAATGCACTAGGAGTGAGTTGATTAGTCAGGAAGATACTTGCTCCTATATCAGTACATCCACTGACAAGAATTAACATGGAGTGGACTTAAGTAGTGGTACTAAACTAAATGCACTATATTCTCCATTTCTACTTATTTATTTTATATATGCCACCAATCTCCATTAAATAAATTTTACAAAACAAGGATGTAAACACCCTAAGCTTGCTTCAACGGTTAGTGTGCTTCACTAGAATACTATTAGTAAACATAGAATAGGGTAATTCCGATTTGAGGTATTGGCTTACATGCATACACTGGTATAGGTTGATTTGAGTTTTCTGGGTTCTTTGGTTTTTGGATGTAATCTGTGTAATGAGATTGCTGGAACCTTATGTTACTTATGGTGTATGACTCTTATTAATTAATAAATTATTAGTCAGGGTACTCTTTTCCCCCTTCACTAGGAAGGGGGTTTCTTACGAGGCCCACCTACTTTTCAAAAAAAAATAGTAAACATAGAAAACTGAGGAAACATGTTACTAAGAGGAGAAAATTCATGCTCATAAGAAACTAAAAGAAGGTTTAATAATGACTTTTCTAGCATACATAGTTTACTAATAACTTTACTACGAAAGAAGAAAGTTCTATCCCACCCATAAACAATTAATTTAAAAATCTTTATTTCATCCCGCCCATAGAAATTTTATACTACCCTTTGGCCCAAAAATTCCCAATTACAAAGGATGAATTACATGTCATGGACCCCAATTTCTCACAAAAATTAATTTCAATTTTTCATCTATTTAGAAGTTCATAAATAACCACTGAGAAGCACGGACCTGTTGTAGCTGAGCAGCTTTCATAAGTAGCATTAAATCCCCGTAAGAATGAGATGTTTGTACAACATTGAGAGCACTTGCCATAGCTTGACCGGTCTGCCCACACACATATGAACAATTAAAAGATTTACAAGCCCCAACATTACCAGGAAAAACAAAATTACATGTAGACTACTTAAACTATCTGAAATATTAAATTCCATAGAATGTACACTGTGTATCTGCTAGATAACTAGCAAAGACTCACCCTCTCAGCAAAGCGGACAGCATTTTGATTTTGATTATCAGAGGGCATAATGATAGGAAGATATTCTACCTGCCAATTAAGAAAACTGTGAATCGTATTTAACAGAATGTAAAATTTCTGAACTGCAGAATATAAAAGTGAATTGAATTAGATAAGTTAGGTCACATACCTCTATAAAATTATGGAACTGAGTAAACATTCTAAACATGAGTTTAGCCAAAGAAATAAGCCCCCTAAACAAGACCACACAAGGAAATTTAAACAATGCATGGAGAAAAATAAAAACAAAAGAAAGGATGGTATGCTTGACTAAAGAAACCAAGTCTTACCAAGACTGATCGAAGTGTACATGAGGATAACGAACAATTATGGGTTGAATTGGATGACCAGCGATGAATGCACCAAGTTGAAATGAAATAAGGAACTTCCCATTGGTTGTAGTTCCCTCAGGAAACAGTAGCACTCTAGGAAATGTATGGCACAAAGCCCTTCTCTGTTTATAGAACCTTGAAAGCACATTTCTGTATCAAATAGCTTACAACTTGATAAAGATCATATAAATTAACTTCATTTGAATTAACTTAGACTCATGAACAACTAAACATTTCTATTGTTTTCATTTCCGGTTTCTGAGCAACCATGTCAAACAAGCAAAAAAAAAAGTCATAGAAACTTTCTACCTTTATTTCATTTATAGCAGCCTTTCTTGATGTTGCTGAGACTCTATTAACATATATCACCTACGAACATGAAAGTGGAATTCAGTACACACATAAAGCAAATAGCAACTACAAAAACAGAGTATAAAAAATTAAGATAGTAGATTACCTGCATTGCCCTAATAATAGTTCCAACAAAGGGTATCGAATCATGGGACTCTGAGGCAACGATTGTTGGAAATAATTCATAGAAATAAAAAATTGGTTCTATATATGATACATGATTAGATACAACAATTGGAGCGAACTCCCTTGGAGCTGGTTTTCCTTTTCTTCTAATCCAATGATAACTGAAGGTAAAGATTAACGGAGGGGTTCAACTTATCATAAATAGTAGAAATTTCAACGTCAAAGTAAATATTTTCTGTTTTCAACTTACCCAAAAGAGAATAAAATAAAGCGAGCGCAAACCCTGGTGACCCACATGAGCCTTGACCTACATCTGGGCATTGGGTTTTGCTTATCCTTCCACCCCGCTAACGCTATCCTGGTCGCGATATAACCTACTGCCAACGACGACCCAAACAGGACCAATCTCACTAAAGCAATCGGCAAACACAGAACGATCTTTATTACTTCGTAAACTCCGGAAACATACGGCGTCCCGTTTCGAAACGGGTCAGCCGTGGTCGGTGCCGGAACCGATAACCCGCCAGACCCAATAAACTCGTAAGGATTCGGAGAGCTAACGTGTCCATTCTCGATGCGGATGTGGCTGTGATTTTGATTCTGATGAGTAATGGCGGTTTGGAGAGAAGATTGTTGATTGGATGGTTCGGAGTTTTGGTCGTCTTGGACAGTGAGGACAGTTTGAGGCTGATACGACGACCGAGGCGAGAGAAGCGGTGACGTAAGATCACGCTCCGCCATTCTACTGAATCAAAAATGAGAATCAGCGGAAAGGAACTCTTTGGATTTTCTTTTCTTTTTGTGTGTTTGGAATAAAGGAAAATAAAAGGAGGCAGCGAAGGAAGAGGCAGAGTGGAGTGGATGAATTTATGCGGTAAGAACGGGGTTAATTTTTGGTTGGGATTTTATAATTTATATAAGTGTAAATTACGTTGGTAGTTACTATATTTTAAGAGTACTTTCACTTTGGTCACAAATTTTTTAAAATTTATATTGGTGTCACTCCCGTCGAAAACGATCGTTAAAGTCTACCGCCATTTTTTTTTAATTTTAACAATTGACCGTCACCACAAAAGACCAATTTTTCGATGAATGTAGCGACCTTCAATTAATCCCAACAATAAAAAATTCTATTACTAGAAGATTAACATAGTTTAATTTTAAGTTATTTAATTATTAATAATAGTATAAAAAAAAAGTTTTAGCTTTTAGTTTCTATTAAATTTTTGGAGGGTAAAACATTGTCTTTCTTCTAAAAGCTCATGCGGGTACGATAGTTCGATTGAAGTGAGGTGTTCTGATTTGATTGAATCGTTGCTTCGGATTTGGTCGAACTGTTGTCTTTATTTATATATTGTTTGTTCGTTTCTTTTGTTTTGATTTTTTTGTATAACTATCAATATCTAATTTATTAATTGACTAATTAGATCGGATACTATAGAGGCTCATTATGAGGACAACTCTCTCAACCAAAATTTCTTTTGGTTTTCGATTTTAGTGTGCTTCAATTTCATCCTAGATATTTATTTGTTATTTTAGGTAATAGAAATGTCACTCTCTTTTTTTTGTTATTTTAGGTAATAGAAATCTCGCTCTTAAATTTTTTATTCGAACCCTAGTCTATCACAAACCCTAACCAGAGTTGTTATTGTGGAATCCCCATCATTCTGATCCCTTCAGTCAAATTGTAGTTTCGATGACAAAATTGTAATATTTCTAATTCAATGAATAAAAGAATTATTTAAATGATAGTGTAGTTAGAGGTGAGTAAAACTCGACTCGAAAAAATCGAATAACTCAACTCAAGATGAAAATATTCGACTTTTCTTGACTCTACTCGAAATTTCATAAACTTGAATGACTCAAAAAAAATTCAAATAAAGTTTGAATTCTGAAATGGAAATTCGAATAACTCGAAATTTTTAGTAATTAGTGGATTTATTTTTAAGTTCGAGACGAGTCCCTCAAATTTTTATGATATATACATACTGATATATAAAAATATGAAGAAATATTGTCACATGTGAAAAAATATGAAGAAATATATATGTGCATATCTTATATGATTAGAGAAAGTCGTTTAAATTGGAATCAAATCGTACTCTAACATGATAAATAATTATAATTAAATTTTTATAGGAACTCGAAAACTCGACTAGTAAAAAATTCAAATAAAGTTTGAGTTGTAAAATATGACGCGTCAACTCGAATAATTCGAATTTTTTTGACTCGGTTCGACTCGATCGAACGCTCACCTCTAAGTGTAGCTATCCTTATTCCTTAGAAAAAAAAAAGAAAAAAAAGAAAAGAAAAATAGGAGTGTAGCTCTAGGTCATCATTTCATGTATACCTAGTGGAATCTGAAACAAATATTTAATTTTATTATATTAAATTTTAAATTTTAAGTCCTAAAACTTTAAATCCTTAATTATAATTATAATCTCTAATCATTTTATTCTAACAATAAATTTTAAATTAAACTTTAAACTCTAAATTAAAATTGTCCATATAAAACAATTTTTCACAACCACATGAAATATTTTAGGGTAAAAGTACACAGACGGTCACTGAACTTTGGTAAAAAAAATAAAATGGTAACCAAACTTTCAAAAATCACAAAATGATAATTAAACTTTATGTTTTATAACAAAATGATAACTAGACGTTAAATCCCGTTAAGTGGCTGTAATAAAATTTGGTGTAATAACACATTTAGTCCTTCATATTTACACATTCAATCAATTTAGTCTTAATTCAAAACAATTCACTAAATTTAGTCCTCGTTATTTACACATTCTTTCAATTTGGTCCTTAAAGCAAAATTCCAAAGTATGGTAACATGATAAATAATTACAATTAAATTTTTATAGGAACTCGAAAGCTCGAATCGGATCGAACAAATTTCAAATAAAGTTTGAGTTGTAAAATATGTCGCGTCAACTCGAATAACTCGAAATTTTTTTACTCGATCGAACGCTCACCTCTATCTTAAGATATGACGCATCAATTCAAATAACTCGAAATATTTAAATATTTTAAATCATTTTTTTTCTTTTAAATCGAATATTTTTTAAAATAAAATATTTAATATTTTCATATTTAAATCACATCGATTATCGGTAAATACCACATGTCTTATTGTGTATTTGTAATTTGTTGTTAATAAATTCTTCTTTCTTTGGATAGGAACTCTGAATTACATTTTAGCAAAAAGATTTACAGGCATCAAAATCTAAACAATTATTTCAAAATAAATAAAGAAAACTAAATGTGGTGGCTCTCTGGAATCAAAACACCATTTTCATCATATTGAATTACCCCAGACCCATTCAAAGGCTTGCACTTCCCTCCCATTAATATCCTCTTCCTCCATACTTCTCCTTCTCCTACTTCTCCTTTCATCATTTCACTTACCTCTCTCTTCGCCTTCTGCCACTGCCTACTCGTCTCTCTTCCGTCACTCGACTCGTCGCTACCGACATTACCCACCCTTTTTCTCAAGTATTTCAAGTACGTCCGCCGTCCCTCTTTCCTCTCACTTCCACCAGACGGTTCCTCTTTTCTTTCACCATCTCAGTCACTGCTCTTGACTATTGTTTTGTCCGATTTTATGTCGAGGCTTTCATCATTTCCATGGGGGAACTTGTTGTGCTTACCGAATATGGTAGAAACCATTGACCCAACATTTTTCCTAAAACTCTTTCTACCTTTTTCGACATCATTCTGTTGGTTTCCTCTCTGCATAGCCTTCACCAAACTGCTGAAAACATCTGAGAAATGTGAGTCCTGAGAAATGGCAGCCCCGGTTTTGTCTTCAACTTGTGTCATCTTCTTTGGTATACCGATTTGTTATTTTTGATGGATTTTAATTTTAAGCAGCGGTAGTTAAAGAGTTTGAGTTTGGAGGAAAGATTTACACGACCCACTCTAAAAACTGTTGCATATCATCACGCCTTTTTGGATAGATATATGCCAAAAGATATAATCCATAATTAAACACATAAGATTAATAAATTAAGAGAGCAGTGCAATACTGTGGTTATATTTTACAACTCCTAAACCCTCACACCCCTTTATTCACGTTAGTTTCTTTCTATCCAACAAATATTTTTTTGAAAAAATCAGATAATGCAATCTTTTAATTATTGGATGAGTCAAGTTCTTCAAATTTTAAAGTTACAAGAATTTAGTGAATTGTTTCGAATTAGGACTAAATTGATTGAATGTATAAATATGAAGGACTAAATGTGTTATTATACCAAATTTTATAACAACCACTTAACGGGGTTTAACGCCTAGTTACCATTTTGTTATAAAACATAAAGTTTAATTGTCATTTTGTGATTTTTGAAAGTTTGATTACCATTTTGTTTTTTTTTTACCAAAGTTCAGTGATCATCTGTATACTTTACCCAATATTTTATCGTGTAACTATTTACTTCAGTCGTACTCAACTTTAACAAGTTAAGATAATATATTAAGGACTGCAACCAAAACCAGCTGTAGTGGTCCAAATTGCAACATCTCTCGAGATTGATGGTCATTACTACAAATGAATGGGATTGGATCGGGTTGGTTTGTTGGACCAGTATTACTCTAACAAATGGCAAATCGACTCCTACAGAAACAAGCTAGAGGTGGGCAAAATTCGACTTAATTTAAAAAATTGAATTTTTTTGACTTGATTGAAAAAACTTAATTCATTATGACTTGGTTTAAAATTTCATAAACTCAACTCGATTCGAAAAAATTTCAAATAAAGTTTGAATTGTAAAATAAAAATTAAAATAACTCGAATTGGGTCTGTCAATTTTTTCTGATATATATATATATATATATATAACACATGAAAAAAGTATGAAGAAATATATATATGTGTATTTTATATGGAGATAAATATTCATTTAAATTAGAATCAATGTGTATTATAACATTGTAAATAATTATAATTAAATTTGTGCAGAAACTCAAAAACTTGACTTGAATAAAATAATTCAAATAAAATTAGAGTCGTAAAATAAGACTCATAAACCTGACTAACTTATTTTTTTTAACTCGATCGAACGGTTACCCGACGTAGCTTATCAAAGTCTCAAACGTGTGATCATTGAGCAACGGCAAATAACGTGGACACACACAACTCACAAGACACAACCAGCGCCCTTCACTATCCGTCGTGCTTCAAAGTGGGGCCATGGCTTGTATCTGCTTTATTGTCGTATTGTGTAGAAAGAGGCTATTTCGTGTCGCGTTTTGAAGCGCAGGTTCAGTTTTTTTTTTTCTTCCAGAATTCGGATAGCCGACGGATTAATAGAGCGGAGTGCGACACGCAGTCGTGATTCAATCGCCTGGTCGCTATCGGACTTTGAAAACAAATGTGTTTGTGTTACTCTGTTGGGATGCTGCTAAATGCTAAAATGCAGTGACGGGCGCAATATTTTATGTCATAATAGACGAACTTATAAAATTTTAAGGGGATGGACTTATAAAATTTTAGGGAGGGGTGAAAATAAATAAAAAAAATTCTAAATTATATATGAATTTCAATTTTTTAGAGGGACGACCGCCCCCTCTAACCGTCTTCTGGATCCACCCCCTCCTAAAATGATCTGGTTTGAGGATTCAATTTGATGTTCCAACAACTTGATCATGTTTGAGATGCTAAAATGCAATGGGAAAGAAGAATGTTATGACAAAAATGAAAGAACAAGATGCAATCTTGGCTAATGGCATCATGAAACAACTTCGCGGATTTCAGCCTTTGTTTTGCTCGGTAAGAATGTGTCTGTTCCATTAAAAAATGCATCGGGCATGAGTTTAGATTCGGATTCGGATTCGGATTTAGATTAAGGTATGTATGTTAGACATGGCCTTATATGACGCAAGCTCTTCTGAATCTAAATTGATTTCAAGTTGGTGTATGGATGTAATAGCAATTTGTGATTCGTTAGAGCTATTTGCAAGTGCTCTCTTGAATTTCAAAGCTATCCGGTTTTACTTTTAATTTCGACCGTCATTAGTTACAGTAATTTGTTAGATTAAAATTCGTAATTATAAGTATATATGTATAATGTATGTTGCTATTAGAAAGTATAACACGAAATTAAGTGACTAATTATGTTACATGTGTTATAAGTATTAAATTATCAAAAGTTAAAAGTATAAATACTGTAAATTATATTTATAATTTTAACGAGGGACATAGTTATAAATATTAATAAACTCTTTTAATATTGGGTTTATATAAAATGTTAACTTGCATATCTTCTTGGAAAATTAAACTCTCTCGAAAAAAAATTCCATCAATTGATTCAAGTATGCTTTCGCAAGTCAATTCTTTTGTTCTTAATGAATTGACATATATTGATCTTGAGGGGTAGCCTTGCACACTTGACAAACTTGATCCGAGACTCAAAAACCGAACCGATTTACTCGAATTGAAATCGAACCGAACATGCTTACCCGAAATTTGACCCAAAATCGAACCGAAAATAAACTGACTTTTAGTTGAACCGAAATGGACTCGAATCGATACACCCGAACCGAAGATAACCCGAAATAAATAAAAGATATTAGTAGAAATAAAAAAGATGAGATATGAACAATCGCACAATTCACCAAAAAAGTCAAATATATTGGCTTTATAAAGCCATATAAAAGGTGTAAAAAAACTAACCAACCTAAAAACTTGATTAAAACCGATCGATCTCCCATCAACCAGAAATTGACCCAAACCGATCCGAACAGAACTGAAAATCAACCGAATCGAAAATTAACCGACCTAAATATCAACCAAACAATAGAACCGAATTGGAACCGAACCGAATGATATCAAACCTGAAATAACCAAAATCGAAATGACCCGAACCGATTGACCCGTTTGCCACCTCTACTTGCACCCCAAACATAAACCGTAAAATGGACATGCATATTATAAAAAATTAAATTATTTATTTTTCGTGTTTGAATTAAGTCAGGATTGTTAATATTGCACCGATGGACGTGTTGTTTTTATTATGATAAAATGTTTATTATATACATGCAATATTATTCAATTAAAAAATTAAATATTTTTATCTAAATGTTAATTTTAAAATTATTAGTTAGGTTCAATAATTTAATTTAATAATTATGTTTTGTTTAAATGTAATTATAAAAAATAAAAATAACTATGAGGCCAAAAGTTCGATCACTGCATATGAGAATGGAATACATTTTATGACCAATCGTTTACTTCTTCTTAATGAAAACACCCACGACGAGAGGATTAACTAATGTTATTGGCGGTGGACACCTTTACTCGAACAAAAAACTAACAAATGTTAGGTGCAATGACAAGACACATTGCACTCTCAAGGAGTAAGAGTCACGACTCACAAGTCCTGTACATAACAATAAAATAAACATGAACTATACTAAAAAATAAAAACAATTAAAGAAAAATAACAATAAAATTTAATTTAAAATATCAAAATTTTGTACAAATCAATATGAGTCTATACATATTAGGACACAGGGGCAGAGCCTCTATAGGACTAGAGGGGCCATGAGGCCCATGACCCCCAAACTTTTGAGAATTTCGAATTTTACCTATAAACTTTTAAAAGAATTATTTGACTCTCTCAAAAATTTTAAAAATTCATATTAAACTTTAAAAATTTTAAATACTTTTAATTAAATTTCCTCTTTAAAAATTTTAAAATCTCTCAAAATTATTAAAAATTTAATTAAAGCCTCAAAATTTTTAAAAATTTTCGTTTAAGCCTCTAAATTTTTTTAAAAATAATTTCTCAAATTTTTAGTTGAAGTTCTGCCACTGTTAGAACAAACTGATATTGATCAAAAGAACTAATACATTCTGAAATATAAATTTTTTGATCGAAACAAAATTTAAATTACTTAAAAAAATTGAAAAAACGGTATGGATATACAATTATCTTTAAATTTAATTATTGCGAAAATACTATACAAAGTTATACTCTGAATTAAGAAGAACAACAACAAACGAATCCAGTTCCAAATAATAATAATAATAATAATAATGATTAATATCCAATACACTGACGTCCACAATCGCCTTAGTTTTAGGGTATAGAGAGTTAGTTTAGGGTATAGAGTTTAGGGGTTTAGGTGTAGGGGTTAGAATTTAGGAATAATTGTTTCAATTTAAGGTTTATTATTTATAATTTAGAGTTTATAGGTTAGGGTTTAGTTTTTAAGGTAATATGGTGAAGATTTAGGTTTTAACCTATAAACCCTAAATTATAACCCTAAACCTTAAATTGAAACAACTATTCATAAATTCTAACCCCCTACACCTAAACCCTTAAACCTTATACTCTAAACTAACTTCCTATACCCTAAAACTAAGGCGTTGGTGGACACTTTCAGTTTCCACCGCCTGTGTATAGAATAATAATAATAATAATAATAATAATAATAATAATAATAATAATAATAATAATAATAATAATAATAATAATAATAACTTACGAATCATTCTAAGTTTTTTGACAATAGAAACATTCTCCAAGTTTAATCACAGTTATACAAAACATGACATATGAAGAAAAAAACATGAAAATTATCACATACACAATAAGTGGCAAAATCTATACAAAACTAATTATAAACTTATAAAATTATATAAACACTATAATATTCTACAAATGGTTATTCAATGTATTTTTTTTACACAAACATAATTATTTTAATTTTTAAAAAATTCTTAACTCTAAAATCCAAATTATAAACTCTAAACTTTAAATTTTTAAGCTCTAAATTAAATCTTAAATAACTCTATTTATGAGATATTTTTTCACCGTCAATATATAAGACAACAATCCATTCTATAATATTAAAAAAACCAACCTGTAAAAAAGAGTTAGTATGTCACGTCAAAAAATCCCACTTATTTTATACATGGTGAGAGTGAAATAGTTTTAAATTAAAAACTTTATTTTCTATCGATTCACACTTTTGGTAAAGTTGATAAAATTTAAGACCCTAAATCTTTGAGTATTTAGGTTTCTCTCATATTTTATATAAATTATATATCGGTTGTCTTCAAATTTTACAATGATTTAAATCTCAAAATCTATGAGTCTTTTACGGATATATTAATTAAAATTTGTGGGTTCTCTCTAAACGTATTCTAATTATTAGTTTACTTGTATTTTATAAAATTTAATTCGCGTTTTAATATATTTTAATTATTAAATTGTATCTATAACTACTAAAATTAAGCAAAATATTTTTACTATCAGTACATCATATATTTTTTATTTTACCAAATAAAACTTAAACCAAAGTGTCACTAAAACAACATTCGGTAAACTCTAAATTAAGCAATTAATTTTATTCGATTTTGAAAGCTTTAATTGCTTGAATTGGAAATTAAGGCAAAAGGGCCCATTTGTTGACAAGTAACTTCTCAATTTAAATCTCCTTCAAAAAAAAAAACTTCTCAATTTAATCTTCATATTTATTGAAAATTCTCCATTAACTCAAGTTAAGCCATTGCCCCAATCTCCATCAATGATCTACACTAGACCCCCTAACCAGATTATCGTGTTTGTTTTCGCGGTGGGAGGGTCAAAATCCCGTTCAATCGAGATTTTGTGTATCGAACGCCGTACTTACATGTTTAGATGTAAAAATTCAAAATCAATTCTGATCGCCAAACGTGATTTTGAGAAAAGCTACAGAATGGTAGCTTTTGCGTTTCGTCGTAATTTTTACACTATATTTTTACACAATCGTGATTTTTAAGAAAAAAAAAAAACTCTCAAACATAAATCTGTTACTTTAAAATCAATTTTACACAAAATCAATTCTTAAAATCATGATCATTCAAAATCAAACATATCGAAAACGATCCATTTGGAACTTAATCACGAAGAATCGTGAACTCAAAATTTAATCCAATCGATTCATATAATCACTGTACGGTCCGATCGATATTCGTAATATATTTTTCGGAACCTGACACAAGAAAAGAAGCAAGGGGAAGCTAAATGTGATATTGCAATCAGAATTTCATTGTCTTTCTTTTAAGACTCCCCAATCTACAAATTGTATTAAGTTTGAGAAGTGCAGTACACGTTTATTGTTTCTCATCCATTTTAGCCATTGTCTGATATTGTTTATCAGTCCAGCTAAACCTGTCGAATTGCCTTAAATGTTGCTACTCATATAAATCCATAGCCAAAGCTTGTCGAAACCACAGCCGATCGAGCATGGCGATAACCTATCAACTTCTTCTGGTTTTAATGATTCTGGTTCCTGTTTCATCAGAACAAGATACAAAGGTGCATTCCCCTTTATATTTTCACATCTGATTATCAATCTGTAAAACTAACTCTGCAAAGTGTTCAATGTGACAGAATTTTTACATTGTTTACTTGGGAGATGGTCCTTCGAGCAAAGGCGCCGCGGTTCGAAAACACTTGAGCCTTCTCTCCTCTGTCAAGGCTAGGTTAGCTTAAGCTTAATCACCCATACATTAACATGTGTGCATGTATGTATGTGTGTGTATGTATGATTTTGTGTTTTGTTTTGAACAGTGAACATGATGCTAAAGAGTCCATGATTTATAGCTACACAAAGAGCTTCAATGCCTTTGCTGCAAAGCTATCCAAAGATGAAGCTCAAATGTTAAAGGGTACATGAAATTTTCGATTATTTGTCGTCCCCCCTCGACGTTTATAAGATTTGCTTGACTTGGTTTTGGAATGTTTAGAACTGGATGAAGTGGCTTCCGTGTTTCCGAATCGATATCACAAGCTACACACGACGAAATCATGGGACTTCATTGGATTTCCTCAAACAGTTAAAAGAAATCTGAGGCTTGAGAGAGACGTAATTGTGGGTCTGCTTGATACAGGTTGATGGACCACTCTGTTGTTTCATTAAGAAGTTTCAGCATTATTGTTTCTTTTTATACTAATTACGTTTCGAATATAAAAACAATATTCGGAAATTAACATGATGTTCTTCCATTTCCAGGGATCACTCCACAGTCAGACAGCTTCAAGGATGATGGATTTGGTCCTCCACCCCATAAATGGAAAGGAACATGCCACCATTTTCGGAATTTCTCGGGATGCAACCGGTAAAATCCATGCATATTTTAATCCTATAGTGGCATTCGAATCTATATCATATTGATCAAAATATATCTTTTGCTGCAATTAATTGCAGGAATGAATTAACTAAAATATGTAGGAATTAATTTCTTGAATACCAAGTAATGTCTGTTTAAAATGTGAGAATTCAGTGCTTCCTGTCAGCTTCAAATAGTTAATAAACCGCGTTCATTGATTTGTTATTCTAGATTTTAATGTTGATCATTCTTGCTCTTGGACCGCCTTCATTGAGTTCAATAGCAAGCTTGTAGGAGCTAAGTACTTCAAGCTCGACGGCAACCCCGATCCAGCGGACATTCTATCACCGATAGACGTGGATGGCCACGGCACCCACACATCATCAACTCTAGCAGGCAACCTAGTCCCAAACGCCAACCTTTATGGGCTAGCCAATGGCACAGCTCGTGGTGCGGTGCCATCGGCTAGGATAGCCACATACAAAGTGTGCTGGGCCAGCTCAGGATGTGCTGATATGGACATCCTCGCCGCAATGGATGATGCTACAAGTGATGGTGTCGATGTTATATCGATATCCATAGGCGGGGTGACAGGGGATTTCGTCACGGACTCTATATCGGTCGGTGCATTCCATGCCTTGAAGAAGGGAATTATCACGGTGGCTTCTTGTGGGAACGATGGTCCGAGCTTGGGCTCTGTGTCTAACTATTCCCCATGGCTTCTTACTGTGGCAGCCACCGGTACGGACCGACAGTTTAGGAGTGCAGTCAAGTTGGGAAATGGGAAAAGTTTCTCGGTAAGTTCGATATACATAAAATTGTTCACGTCGAATACTCGAAATCTAACTGGATTGATAAACAGGGAATTGGAGTTAACACGTTTGGATCAAAGGAAAAATTGTACCCCATTGTCAATGGGGCGGATGTAGCCATCAATGCAGAAAGCAAAGAATTAGCAAGGTAGTACTTTGTTCGGCTGATGACCATCAAACCGTGCGGTGATCGATGTCTGTCACGATACAATATCAACCGTACGCGGTGGCGGGTCTCGATTTAAAATGTAATTTGACACTTGACAGTTTAAAATGTAATTCCAGGTTCTGTTATGGTAACACATTGGATCCTGCAAAGGTAAAAGGAAGGCTTGTTTACTGTTTGCTAGGCGAGTTTGGTGCTGAATCTGTTGTTAAAGGAACCGGAGGAGTCGGCATTGTACTCGAAAGCGAACAATTCCTCGATACTGCTCTAATTTATATGGCACCAGCCACCATGGTGAATATGACTGTTGGAGAAGCTGTAGATAAATATATACATTCTACAAGGTATTAATATATCAATGAATGTTCAATTTCCCCATTTCTGTTTGCCACTGAAATATCAAATGATATGATTACCAGATCACCTTCTGCCGTGATATACAAGTCACATGAAGTTAAAGTTTCAGCTCCATTCGTTGCTTCGTTTTCGTCTCGGGGTCCGAATGCAGGCTCACAACATGTTCTCAAGGTGTGCAAGCTTTGAATTCTGTCTGCAATTGATTTTTAAACTTGTCGTCTCCGCCGCCCCATGATGTATCATGTATATGTACTATATACAGCCTGATATTGCAGCCCCTGGTGTGGACATCTTGGCAGCCTACACTCTTATGAACTCGCTCACCGGGTTAAAAGGGGACACACAGCATTCGAAGTTCACTCTCATGTCCGGTACTTCCATGGCTACCCCGCATGTTGCCGGCGTAGCCGCCTATGTTAAATCATTTCATCCTACTTGGACACCGGCCGCAATCAAATCTGCAATCATGACCACAGGTAAAGGATATAACATAGACCCCTCAATCATTTCAATGGTATCATATCTTACACAGTTACACTTGTTTGTAATAATCTACGAAAGCGAAACCGATGAGCCGGAGGGTGGACAAGGATGCCGAGTTTGCCTACGGTGCTGGCCAATTGAATCCTACAGGAGCCATAAACCCTGGCCTTATCTACGACATGGACGAGATGACTTACATACAGTTCCTATGCCATGAAGGGTACAGTGGACCATCTATAGCTCATTTAATCGGCAAAAAATCCGTAAACTGCTCGTCGTTGCTTCCGGGATTCGGCTACGATGCACTTAACTACCCATCAATGCAGCTTAACGTGATCAACAGCAAACGGCAAACGGTAGGTGTTTTCAATAGAAGGGTCACCAATGTAGGTCCTCCATCCGTGTACAATGCCACCATTAAAGCCCCGAAAGGAGTCGAAATCACGGTTATCCCCAACAGCCTCGTCTTCACTCGTAGCTTGCAGAAACGTTGTTTTAAGGTCGTGGTGAAGGCGAAACCGGCGGCGAGCACGGCGTTCACGATGCTATCAGCTTCGCTTGTATGGAAAAGCACTCGCCACACTGTGAGAAGTCCTATTGTTATTTACAGTCTCCAGGACTAATATTAGTAATATCTATATTATACTGTATATAAAATTACAACACGAGTCGTTTCGACATCAACTCAATTAAAAAATCATTAAAATATCTTTATTTTAAAGTGTGATCCATAAGGGTATATTGCACCATTGACATCCGAGTTCCACGTATATAACAATATCATTTTTTTTACATTCTAATCGATTATATGGTAATATTTATTCATTAATTTTAATTTTTTTATACAACTCGAATCTCTTAAAAATAATATCACTGGATTACTTGAATTCAACCATATCATTTTTAAATTACAAAATAACACGAGGCTTATGATTACAGTTGAACAAACTGCCAGACAACGGTATTTTCGCAGCGGATTAAAATGGGAATTTTGCAATGTTTGGTTTCTTGATCGCGAAAGAGGTAATTTTCGTACCAAAATCTCTTCTTTCAAATTCCCCTTTTCTTGGAATGTTCTCTCTTTCCTGGATCATTCATCTTCTTCAGTGATCAAAAAACCATCCCAATTGGTAAGCCTTTTTCCCTGCCTCTTTTCACTCGGAACCTTAGCTAAATCTTTTCTTCTTTTGGTTTATGTTTTTTTGTTTGATTTGTAGTACATTACAATTGAATTCTACATTGGAAGTTTGAAACTGAGAAACCCAGCTGAATTTGTGGATTTTGTTATATGTATGAAGAACAAAGTTTCGTTATTTATTTCCTGTTATTCACTTGATTTGATTCCATCAAAAAAGAAGAGTAATTTGGTAAGAAATGGATAATAATCCACACAAAAATCCATACCCTTACCACCATGGATACCCTCCTCCAAATCAAGATCCATACGCTCATCCGCATCCGCATCCGCAACCGCAACCGCATTCGCCGTATTCATATCCTTACAGTCCCCAATACACTCAGGCACCTCATATGTATCTGCCTCCAGGGCAAGCTCCTGGTTCAGCTCCGCAACCGCAACCGCATTCGCCTCATTCCCCGTATTCTTATCCTGGACCATTTCCTTATCAATATGCACACCCGGTTCCTCTAAATCCTTCCCAACCTACTCTCCAACAACATCCTGCTGCTTTCCACTATGGTTCATCTCCTTACCCTTTCCAGCAATCCCTATCTGGTCATTATCCACCACCTGAAAGTAATCCACAACCATCCGCCTCTTATCAGCAACCGGCGCAATATCCTCCTCCTATAAGTAGTTCCGAGCTCCACTCCAGACAGAATAGCTTCAAGGGACATAACATGCAGGACAATACAAGTTCCTTAGTAGCAAATATGGGTAGTGCTCCACCTGTTGTTATGGCTTATCCACCTTTGGATCATCAATTGAGTAATATGCATTTGCCTGGTAGTCATCCAATAGCTCCTGCATCACCCTCGGCACCTTCAGTGTTTCCCGTGCCCGCTGCTACTGCATCACCTGAGCTTGATGGTCCACTTTATGCAAGTAAAGTTAGGAACAGGGAGGGTTCTAGTTTAGGCCGAGTTGATTCGGCTAATCAATGTGTCTTCTCCCATAAGGATTCACAAAAAGTCCAGAGTATGCAGATTGTACCTTTGCATACAGGTTCATTGAGAGTTTTACTTCTACATGGAAATTTAGATATGTGGGTTTTTGAGGCAAAAAATCTTCCCAACATGGATATATTCCATAAGACTTTGGTGGATGTGTTTGGGAATTTTTCTTCAAATATCTCCAGAAAAGTTGGAGGAAAAGGGGAAGGGAAGAATACAAGTGATCCTTATGTCACAATCGCAATTGCTGGTGCCATTATAGGAAGGACTTTCGTGATCAACAATGATGAAAACCCTGTCTGGATGCAACATTTCAATATTCCTGTTGCACATCAAGCTGCCGAAGTGCAATTTGTTGTTAAAGACAGTGATGTATTGGGGTCAGAGATAATAGGAATCGTAGCGATTCCAGTTGAGCAGATATACTCGATGCAAAAGATTGAGGGAAGCTACCCACTTCTGAATCTTAATGGAAAGCCCTGTAAGCCTGGAGCCGTCTTAAGACTATCAATTCAGTACACACCAATGGAGAATTTGAGCATCTATCATCATGGTGTTGGAGCAGGTCCTGATTATTTGGGAGTTCCTGGCACCTATTTTCCTCTTCGGAAGGGGGTAAAAGTGACTCTTTATCAAGATGCCAACGTCCCTGATGGTATTCTTCCAACCATGAAACTTGACCAGGGGATGACCTATGTGCACGGAAAGTGCTGGAGTGACATATTTGATGCTATCCGTCAAGCTAGGCGCTTGATTTACATTACAGGGTGGTCAGTTTGGCATAAAGTTAGGCTGGTACGGGATGCTGGTCCTGCTTCGGATTGCAGTTTGGGGGATATTCTTAGGTCAAAGTCCCAGGAAGGAGTTAGAGTGCTACTTCTTCTATGGGATGATCCTACTTCGAGAAGCATCTTGGGATACAAAATGGTAACTAATTATTATGTTATTTCTTGTACATTATAGCTTCAGGGTTTAAACATAATGACAATAGAAGTATATGGTGATCGTTGTGCAGATCTGGTTAGTGGAGAAAATGAAATGTGCATATGAATGATGACAATGAGAGTATGCGAACTTTGTCCACTTTGTGTGTGCACACTTGTTTATGAAGATAGGAATTAATCACTTTTTAACCTTTAGAAAACTTTGCTTATCATGGATTTTAATTAATCTCTCTAAATTGACAAATACAGGATGGAATAATGGCAACCCATGATGAGGAAACACGTAGTTTTTTCAAACACTCTTCAGTGCATGTGTTACTTTGTCCTCGTATGGCTGGAAAAAAACATAGTTGGATCAAGCAAAAGGTTAATGATTCTATCTCATAAATGCATTCCAAACTCTTCAAATTTCTCCATATCAATTTGGCATCATTAGATGTTACTTCTAGATTGTAACATGTGGTGGCTGCATTTGGAAATTTACTACCAACCACACGCTGACAGGATGTTTGGCAATAGGAAAAAAATGTATTTGGCTTAGATATTTCATACTTCTCAAGAAAAGCTACCTTTTGGACTGCCTTAAGTAGTATTTTCAACTTTTTGCATATTTCATAAGTTGCATATTCAAACTATGAAAGAGTAGGGCTGAATGAGGGAAGCACCATAGGTCTTTCATATCCTCTTTTCTGGATACATATACATATACATATATAATTCATAGACTAATTGCTGATTACTTTTTTGTATCTATACCATGATGGAGATTAACCTTCTGAAAATAATCATAGCCCTTCTGCTTCATGCTACTGTTATTACATTTGAATAGGGGCTGTGTTTTGTTGTCTAAATTTGATGGTAAATGCCCTTCTCCGTCATACTTTTTCCGAGTTTTTGTTTGTTTGTTTCCCTTTTTTAATGGATTCTCAATTTCTCATAACCCTATCAAATATCAAATGCTTTATTTGTTTTATGTCTGCTGAACGTCTTGTTTCACTTTTTTTTGTTTGGTAGCTGATACATATTAGGAAATCCAAGGGATTGGAACCTTGGACCTTAACTCTCCTAAGGAGGACTAACAAACACCAAGTCATCCCTAAATTATCACCAGCCTTTTTGTTATATGTTATCCTGTTCCTTGGCTAAAAGCACTATGTTTTTCTGATGCGATCAATTATCAGGAAGTTGGGACAATTTATACACACCATCAGAAAACTGTAATTGTGGATGCTGATGCTGGGAAAAACATTAGAAAAATTATTGCTTTTGTTGGTGGTCTTGACTTATGTGATGGACGATACGATGATCCATATCATCCTCTATTTAGGTCACTGAAAACAATACATAAGGATGACTATCATAATCCAACATATACGGTAACTACTTACCATTCTTTTTCTTTTGTTTTATGACATTGGGGTAGCTGCAAGTTTAATGGTAATTCATCATGGTAAATAAGATTTCCTGCTCTATTTAATTGCAAATTACTTGAGCAGAATTCTACAGAAGGTTGTCCAAGAGAACCTTGGCATGATATGCACAGTAAAATTGATGGCCCAGCTGCATATGATGTTCTGGTCAACTTTGAGGAACGATGGTTGAAGGCAGCCAAGCCTCATGGACTTAAAAAATTGAAGAAACCCTTTGATGATGCTTTGCTGAGGATAGAAAGAATTCCAGACATTATGGGAGTTTCTGATTTCACCAATTCTGAGAGTGATCCGGAAGGTTGGCATGTTCAGGTAATTTTGCTACTTAACTTGGCTTTAGTCACAGATGGTCAAGTAAGTCACAGGTCTAATTTTGCTTGGCCAATTGTTTTTCAGAAGCTGCTTCTATTTTTATTTTATTTTTACTTTTTAGTTTCCTGACAAATGGATTGTTTTTATTTATTGTGTTGGGGTTTCACATGCAGATTTTTCGCTCAATTGATTCAAATTCTGTTAAAGGCTTCCCAAAGGATCCAAAATATGCAACGAGCAAGGTAAAGAGAAGGTTGCCATTGATTTGCTTCCTTTCTTCTTCTTCTTGTTTTTCCAAGGTAGTTGCTGAATGATGATTTGTTTCTGTGACAGAATTTGGTGTGCGGTAAGAATGTCCTTATTGATATGAGCATACATACTGCATATGTGAAGGCCATTCGCTCTGCCCAGCATTTCATTTATATAGAGAATCAGTATTTCCTTGGATCTTCCTTCAATTGGAGCTCTTATAAAGACTTGGGTAAGGCACTTAGATTTTGATGACCGTGAATCCGTGATGTTTGTGACTAACTTAGCAAGGTTGATAATGGATCTTGCTTTGTGATTGCAACTTTAGTCTGCTTGAATGCATAAGTTGTGCAGTTCAAGAAGGTTAATAAATGTGCTCAGTAAATTCTGGTTGAAACATTTCTGTTTGAATATAGTAAAATGATCAAGAACCTAACTTTCTGGTTAAATATATCAGTCAGATTATCAATGTATCAAGTCCATGTAATAAGGCGTATGTCATTGTAGCAAGGAGGCAGAGGATAACATACAAAGGAACCAAGTTTTCCTTTCAAAAACTAAAAATTAATAAGAGCATTTGGTTAGTCCTATTCGTTCATGGCTTTATCTCATATTTCTTGTATCAGTCAGATTATCAACGTAGCGAACTTTCTGGTTAAATATATCAATCAGATTATCAAAGTATAAGGTCCATGTGCCAAGATGTATGTCATTGTAGCACGGAAAGAGGCAGAGGATGACATACAAAATAACTAAGTTTTCCTTTCAAAAACTAGAAATTAGAAGAGCATTTGGTTAGCCCTATTTGTTCACGGCCTCATCTGATATTTCTTGAACTGGATGTCTTGTGGAAATTTTCATGGGAATAATAAGACATATGTTCATAGTTTTTGGTTTGGAAATATAAACCTTACATTCTCTCTGCAGGTGCTGACAACTTAATTCCCATGGAAATTGCTCTTAAGATTGCCAGTAAAATTAAAGCAAATCAGAGGTTTGCTGCTTATATTGTTATGCCAATGTGGCCAGAGGGTGTTCCAACAGGCTCTGCCACTCAAAGGATTTTATTTTGGCAGGTAAAGTTTGACGAAAAAACTTCGTGTTTAAATGTCTGACCACATTATTGTGATTAAAGCAGAGATTGCATAGTCCTACAGAAGCTTTTGCTTGACATTGATGTTTTAGCTTGGTTCAATTCGAGCATTAAGACTTGCTTATATTGCTTTGGCATGAAATTTTCTGAGAATCATTGTCTTTTTGTATTAACTGAAGAATTATGGTCGTTAAACTAGATACCGAAAGGCCCTTGATCTTGAACTGTTACTATTGTCGCAGCTCAAAACTAGGGAAATGATGTACGAGACTATTTACAGGGCTTTGGTGGAGGTGGGACTTGATGGTATTTACACGCCAGAGGACTATTTGAATTTCTTCTGTCTTGCCAATCGCGAGAATGATGGATATGTACCTCCAGGCAACGTAAGTCCAAGGTCCGCAAGCACTCCCGAGGTAATCTATACCGTCTTCCAAAAACAATATTTTAGTAGTTCAACATCTTGGGCACTCTCATGGTAGTCTAAGACCCTCAAATCTTACCCAAAAAACCCTTGATTGAATTGAATGAAGAACATAACAGATGAAGATCCCGTTTCACTCGAATATCTCAAGCGTAAACCTAAAGTTCCTACACTGCTAAATGCTAATATATATGTTCCTGGTTTTTGCATTCCAGACTCTAAGCCGGAAAAGTCGAAGATTTATGATCTATGTCCATTCAAAAGGTATGATAGTTGATGATGAGTATATAATAGTGGGGTCTGCAAACATTAACCAACGCTCCCTCGAGGGTACGAGAGACACCGAGATTGCAATGGGAGCTTACCAACCTCAATATACCTGGGCAGCGAAACGTTCTAGTCCAGTCGGACAGGTAAGATCTCGGTTACATCCATATTAATGATACAATTTCATTGTTTACTAAATGAACCAATGATCCTACAAACACAAATATGGATGTTTCATGTTTCCACAAACAATCTTCACCTTTCCCCCAGAGTATCCTTAACTCTTTGCTGTTTATTATAGATCTATGGGTATAGGATGTCACTTTGGGCGGAACATACCGGAGTGGTCGAGGACTGCTTCACTCAACCAGAGAGTCTCGAGTGCGTAAGACGGATCGTTCAAATGGGGAAGCTGAACTGGATACAATTCGCATCGGAGGAAGTGACGGAGATGAGAGGGCACTTGGTAAAGTACCCTGAGGAAGTGTGTCCGAAGGGTAAGATCAAGCCCCTACCTGGATGTGAAACTTTCCCTGATGTTGGGGGAAGCATTAGCGGCTCGTTTCTTGCCATACAAGAAAATCTTACAATTTAACCTAATATGCTACCACTACATACACTACGGTTCAAATAAAATTTTGAAAGTATAAAAGTATATACATATAATTATAGTTTAAAAGCCCATCTTATTGTATAGATTCCCCCCGGTCATTGTTACATTGGCCAAAGCAAATTTTGTACTTGCCTATATTCATAGTTCAAATAGAATTGATCCTGGTTCTTTTCATTTTTTTGTTTTCATACCGTTTTAATTAGGGGTGGGCAACATCGGGTATCCGGTTAATTTGTCTAGAATTGGCTTGGTTCCGGTAACTATTCGTTTCTAAAAATTAAAATCAGTCTCGGTTAGATCAAGTCCAAGATTTCAAGAACCGGTCTCGATACTAGTGAGAACCAGTACCAATACCGGGTACCCGGTCAATTAGTCTATTATTAATAAAATTTGAGCAGCAAGAAAAAAAATGTCAACTATCAATAATAATATTTAATAACAAAGTCAGAATATTGTAAGCTTGAAGGTTGAAGTCTTAAAACGGGTCATACTCATAATATTCATACATAAAGATAAATAAACGAGCGTCTTCAGCTGTTCTCAACTTCTTCAACGCCATTTGGTGCCAGATCAGTACCAGGTACTCGGTACTAGTCTCTGTCCTATTGGGTACCCACCGGGTACCGGGTCTAAAAAAACCAGGATCCAGTCTCGGTCCTGATTGCAACCGGAACCTAAATTTTGGATCCAACTCGATCTTACCGGAACCAATTCCGGTAAAAATCTATCGAGTCCGACCGAATCCGGGACCGAGATTGGGTAATCAGGTTTTTTGCCCACCCTAATTTTAATTCGAATCAACTATTGCAAGCATCGGGTATGAAAATTAAAGTTTCTAGATATTTTATTTGTCATTAAAAAATCGAGCAGTTTGATGCATTTGCTTTTAGAAGGTAAAAAAAACTATATTTAATAATAATAAAAAAATCAAGGCTTTCGAAAAACTTAGTTGTTAAGAGAACTATTTACGAACTTCGAATTAAATCATAACAAGAGCATGAAAGGGTAAATTTTAAATTTTAAATTAAATTCTTAAATTTTAGAATAGAAAAAATTGTGTAGTTTAAAAACTACCCGACAAGTGTATCGTATAATTTTCATTTAAAATTAGACAAATTTTGGTTTAACAAGCTGGTTTATACATTTATTTTGGTGGGGCATTAGTTAACGGTGGTCCATGGTTTCTTTTTAGATTAAATATGGCACGGCTATAATTGTGGGGACTTGGGTTTTTCAAAAAAAATTGTGGGGACTTGGGCGAGGAGACCACAGAAAAACTTAACCAAACTATGATATCAACCGTACACGCGGACTTAGCATTGCTGAAATCCAGACTGTCTTTCTAGTGTGGACCGGGGAGTACCGAACCCATTTCATTGCATTTGTAGCCCACAACAGCAAAGACGGAACCCGCGCATTTTATCGTCTGTACTTGTCCCCACATCTTATCCCCATAGGACCTACCCCATTTTTTATTATTATTTTGCACCGTTGATCATATGCTGATCAAAAACTTTTATTTTCCTTACTTCAAAATAAGAGGTGTAATTGTGCTTTCAGTCCATATACTCTTTACTTTTAAAATTTTGTTCCTCAGTTTCAAATTGCACAAATTTAGTTTTTCTACTTGTTTGATTAGAACAATAGTCTAGTTGATAATGAGTTTAATACTTTAAAAAAATTCCCAGATTCAAGTATTGTGAATAAAAAACAAAGAGAAAGTACAGTGAGGGCAGGGGTCAGATTTGGAAATTTACCATTTAATTTTATTTTTTTAAGTTACTAGCCACACTTAAATATTTGAGAATTTTCATTTTTTAAAAAACATATTAATATATTTATGTGTATTTGTATATTAAAAAATATCATGATACAATTTATCGTCAGTTTTATGTTATATTGTAATCCTTTCAATAAAAGATTGAGAGTAAAAGTGGTTATAAAGTTCGTAAGATTAAAGAAGGTGTTGATTTTTTTTGAATACTCTTAAAGTGATATACATTTAAGACAAAACGATTTAAACTCGAATCTTTTAAAATTAATATTATTATCTTTTTCACAAAGACTGTTAAATTTTATAATTTATATTATTTATTTCAATTATTTCGTTATGAGTTATGACATATATTTACCGACTAATATGAGGTGACGGCTAACATAACAATATATAGATGGTCTTGTTTCTTGTACACTAAAGTACTCATTTATCCTAAGATCACTCACTTAAAACATGGACATGTGAATATTACTTGGAGAGCCGATGGTGTAAGTTCAAACGGATGATTGTTTTGTGTAACACGAGTTAGCGACTTAGCGGATTTAAGAATTTAAGAACGGGTCTAAAATATATTTTTTTCAAATGGATATGCAAAAATAAAATTTTTCTTTACAAACTAAATAAAATAAAATTTTCATCAAAAAAAATAAAATAAAATTAAACTTATTTAAAAAAATTAAAATTGGAAACGTGTATGCACCCAGCCATACGCACCATGGCTGGGTGCATCCCCACTGTGTTAGATGAATTTATAACGAAACTGCTTCATTCGAAGGTATAATATATAGTGAAAAAATATTTTAAAAGATTGTATATCAAACTTTATAATATCATGTGCCAATTTTTTTTAGATTCAATTTTATTTTAAAACTTAAAACCAAACTTTATATCAGTTAAACTAAAACATTTATTTACATTCTACAGTTTATTCCATAAAATTAAAAAGAAAATCTTCCGAAAAATAGAGATCGGAGAAGGGGAAGAAGAGCATCTGATGCCACTGCCAGAATCATTTCTTCTTTCATTTTTTGATCATCATCACGTTATTTTGTAGATCCCACCAACCAAGGATCCTACGTGTCCTACCATTAACAGCTAAGTCCCGGACACGTGTCGCAACTCCAGACTGACCAAACTTTTGGCCCACACTCTCTCGAATTGGACCACCGAACTACCCCCGTAGGGACCACCACGCGGCTACTCCTTGGGAACATTGCAAAAACGGTCCCGTAGGGTCCACCTTCTTTTTTTTTCTTTTACTTTCGCCCCTTCCCTATTGGGTCCCGTGTCCCCACACCACATGACGGTTCGATGAGGTGACCCGTTCGGCCCATGACCTCCTCTCTGCAATGCACGGTCCCCGGATTTCCCCCTGCTTTTTGGTTTCAGTGTTGACCCACACAAACATAATGTGGACCCTACACGCTACCGCCTAATCTGACCCCACATTACACGTGTGCACCATAAAAATAAACACCCCTCACGTGCGCACGTGCTCCTACTTACCCCACGCCTCCTCCTCCTTTAGCTTCGCTCTCGTTCATGGCGGATGCACGGTAAAGCCAAAATGAAAAAGAAAAGAAAAGTTATTGTTTACCGATCAATGTTTTGAAGATTGAGTCATGAACTGGAGCTCTTGTTTATCGTAAATCTCCAACGAGAAGTCTCTAAGCATCTGAGTCGTTGTCGTTGCAGTAGCGGTGGCGGCGGAACTCGAACTGGGAGCCATAACCGACGTCGTTTTCGCCGCCTTGGAAACTGGAGCCGCAAAGCTCGTGACCGCTGCATTACTTTGAAGTTGACTCGGCGTTGTTGTTGTTGTTGCACCGTGTTGAATGGCGGAGACGAACGACGATATCGGACGAGCCGAAATGTTAATCAACGGTGTAGCGGTGGCCGGAAATGTGAATATATGAGGCTGAGTGGATGGTCCGGCCATGGTTCCCATAGGTGGTACCATGAAGAACGCGCCTGGAACGACGGCGTTTGATGGTATCGCCCAAATTGGAACCAAACCCTGCGGCAGAATAGCTTGTTGTTGTTGAGAAGTGATTACAGGAGCCAAACCAGATGAAACCGAAACGGCGTCGTTGACGTCAACGAACTCGCTATTGCTGGGTCGTTTCTGCTTCTTTTTACAAGGATCACCGGGTTCGGGGTTAGCGTTCGAGGTCGTTGGGATTTTAAGGGTCCCATTAACCGATACAGCGATGGCGGGAACGGTACCGGTTCCGGTTGCCGCTATGATCGCCGGTTCCGCGTGCTCTAATAACCAGCGTATAGTTTCTCCATCCGACTTGTGGCCTAATTCTCGTGTCAGCTGAAAGATTCGAGCCGCGCAAGTAGCTGGAATTCGGATCCTCCGGCCACGTCCTTCGACTTTCGTATGACGATCCTTCGTTGACGCTCGTTTCGGCGCGGCGGGTGCTGCCGTTACTTGCGGCACGGGAACAGCTGACGGCACGTGCACCGCCATGGGATTCAGGCTTACAGCTGTCTCTATGTCATGCTCTTGTTTGGGATTCTTCGACGCCTCTCCGCCGCCGTTGATGCTGAGAACAACCGCTCTGCTATCTCCATCCTCTTCAACCTCATGCTTTCGAACAGCAGCCATAGCTTTATTGCTTTAAGAAGCGGCACAGAGAACGTAAAAAGATAAAACAAAGAGGAGAGAAACTGAAAGGAAAAAAACACTTTGAATTCTATAAAGAGGATGACACGTGGTGGGTCCCGTGCCCACAGGATTTTTAGATTATCTGATTGTTGAGGGTCAAAGTTGGTGATGCCTTGGAATATCCAAATTGCAAATTTTATTTATTTTATTCTTCATTTACATATATTAACTCCTTCCAAGTCGCATGGAAAAACAAAACGTTTTAAAAAGGTGAGCGGTAATTATTTTAAATATTTAAGTTTAACCATGTAAATCATATGTATATTGTTTTATTTTTAATTATAATTTGAAATGATTTAATTGTTGTGGCAATTGTTTTTGTAGTTATAACAATTGGTTTTAATTTTCGTTGAAATTAAATTATACAATTATACTTATTCATTATAATTTGTAATTGTTTAATTGAAATTTATAATCTCGAAAAAATGTGTAATTTACTCTACATGTTATTAATTTTTTAAGGATTTATATCCAATACACTGACAGTGAATTTTTTTTACTTTTTACAAAAATCTTAATTTTAGGGTTTATAGATTTAGTTTAGGGGTTCATGTGTGTGGGTTATATTTAGGGGTAATGGTTAGAGTTTAAGGGTTAGGGTTATGATTCAAGGTTTTAGAGGTTGTAGGGTAATATGTTGAGGATTTAGGTTTTAACCTATAAACCCTAAATTCTAACCCCTAAAATTGTTGAGAGTTAGGGTAATATGTTGAGGGTTAGGGTCATGATCCCTAAATTCTTAACTACTAAACCTAAACCTCTGAACTTTTGTACTTTAAATTGAATCCATAAACCCTAAAACTAAGATGCTTATAGAATTTAAAATTTTCCACTGCTAGTGCATCAAATAATTATCTTTTTAATAGTATGAGGTAATTGTAGGGTAATATCCATTCGATTTTTTCTTAACCTATTAACAACGCACGCGTTCTGTAGATAAAACTGCTCGAACTCGGGTCCTCTAAGTAGATCATCATTCCCTTTTCAACGTGTTATTAATTTTACATATTGCATTGTAGATTTGTAGTTCGATACAATGTAAAACAAAAGCATAATAAGAGAAATATTTTACATCAATTGAAGTCGTGGCATAATGATAAAGGGTTTTTGTTAAAATAAAGTATTAAGTGGTATTATACGTTAAGTTTAAACAACTATTTTCACTCTCGTTATAAAAAATGAAGTGTATCATTAGCCACTGAATTTTAGGATTTGTATCGTTTTGATTGCTAAATTATAATACGTTTCAGATTTGCCACTAAGCGTTTCTAATTTTTTGTCACTAAACTGTTAAATATTAATGGTTAGGTGGCATGGAATTTTAATGTTGTCGCGAAAGTCAACAAACTATACGCGTTAATTTATGTGTTGACATGAATTTTTTTTCACACATTAGATTTTTCATCAACAATTAGGGTTTTTTTCTCTAGTTTCAACCACGGTTTAAAACCATCGTTTTGTAGATATCGATAAACTCATCTAATTGTCTTCTACTATTTTATTGATTTAGAACTCCCCCCCCCCCATTTTTTAAAATTCATAAAATTTATCCAAAAAATTCACCATTTTTGAGGTTTGTAGGGTTTCTCATGTTTATTTGAAAAATTGAATGTTGGGAAACATTCTTATGAGAAGATGAACAATAAACCTCCAAGCTAGCTTCATCAGACGACCAATGCGGGACATTAGAGCATTAAAGGTTGAATCTTTACATGATTTTTGTCAATTTTGAGTAGATTTTGTGAAAAACCAATCCAAAGAAAAGAAAGATGCTAGGCATGTGAACGTTTTGGTACTGACCTTATGACGAACAACGAGCGATGACAGAAAACGATTAATCGTTGATGTTGGCAGAAGGAATCGATGGTTTTATGCAGAAAACATAGAAGATAAAGATCATATTCTATGATTTAAGGGTTCAATGACAAAAAATCTAATTCGAAAAATGCAATGGTAAAATTAAAATTATTTTTAATTCAATGACCAAAAATAAGATAAAGTATAAAATCCAGTGACTAAGGGTATAATTTATCCTAATTAAAAGGGACAAAAAGAGTGAGCGACCACTTGGCGGTGTGGGGGCCAAAACCCTGGAATTCTTAGCAAGCATGAAGCATACGGAGGGGCCAGCTTAGGGCTTCCCCCCATCCCCACCACCATCATGAATGGAGGGGGCAATGGCTATGGGTGATTAAAACTATCCGACCTGGTTAACTTGACTCAACGACCTGAACATAAAGGTCTGGATAAATCTTTAAAAAAATTATTTGACCTGAGATTTTCCCCGGTTAGTTGGGTCGGGTATGAGTTGATTTTTTGGGTATTCGAGTACCCGACCCAACCTGATAATTTTAATATATTTATTTTTTTAATTTTAAATTATATTTTTAATTTAGTTTCTTAATATTTTCACTTAAAACTAAATTTAAAATTATTTCTATGTTTGTATTATGCACTTTAAAGTTTTAAAATTTTCAAATATTTTTTTATTAAATAAAGATGTATTACATTCTCACACCGGGATTAAAAAAACGAGATTAATATTTTAATGCCTTTTTGGTGATAAACTTTAATATATATATATATATATATTCAAATATTTCATCTTAAAACTAACTTCAAATAACTAATTTTTGTGTTTAAATTATATATCATGAACTTTTAAATTTTATGAGTTTACAATGTGATTTTAAAAATTTTAAATAAATAAATAAAAATGTGAACCGGATACTCATTACCCGATTACCCGAATTTCACGGGTATTCGAGTAACATGTACTCGAATAAAACGAACAGAGACACAAGCCGAGTACCCGACAATGAACACGCTAGAAAGGATAAACCACCGAAAATCACCACCATCCTATTTATACCATCCACAAATATAATTACAAATTAAATCATAAATAACGCCATAAAGAATTAGAGAATTAAAGTGAAATGAAAGGTATTTTTAATACTGAAAGCTAGGAATTTTAGTAAAAGACCCAACTTATTTTATTACAGCGACCAACTTTTGTTCTTCTTTGTTTTTTTCACAGGAACTTTTGAATGGCTTTTGAGAACAAGTGGGATTAATTATTATTTACAAATATGGTAAAGGCAACAGTGAATTATGGGTGTGTCTGTAAGTGTAACAGACCAAGATATAAACATGGAGCCACCCACTCTGTTGTCTTGTAAGTTGTTGTCGCCTGGTTAAAACTTAAAAGGGTGCCCCTCTCAAGTCTCAGGCAAGCTGTGTAGTGTACGGCAACAGATCTATGATCGCCCCCCCCAATCTGTAAATCCGACGGCTCCACCACTAATATTTACATGTCCACACTGGACCCTACCACATAGGACCTCTCTCCCCTATCCGTCCAGGTGGGGCCCCCTCCCTTTTGCCGGTGTTTGGTGGGATCCCACCATTTTCACCAGTCTCGTGAAGGTGCAAGGCCACCATGAGCCATGGGTTATGAGGGTCCCAATCAAACCCAGGCTCATCCCCATTTTCGGTCCAATTGTTTTATTAGTCCCTCTTGAACTCTTGGTATTATGCATAAGTTATAGATTCATTTTTTTTCTGATTTGATCATTTCAAATCATTGTAATACAAACATATTGTATGTATTATTATTAAAATTTGAAAATTATAAGGACTAAAACCACAAATTTAAGAAAAATAAGATACTGAATCATAGAATTTAACCGTATTGTTTTTCAGCTTTTCCCCTTTGGTGGTGGTGGTGGGGTCGTAGTGGGAGGGTAGGCCACAATGTGGTGGTATGGCCACTGCCACTGCCATTTCCACCCCACTTGCCAGTTGCCATTTAAAAGTGGTCCCCCTTTTAGTTTCTTCTCTTGGATGGGGACCCTCTATTGGGTGGGACCCCATTCCCCATATGTTCTTTTAATAAAATTAAAAGTGTGTGACTTTAAAATTCTTTGTGGACTCAATGTGTGCGTGTACATGTACATACCCCACCACTGCCCAACATGTTTTTCTTTAATTCCCTTTCTAGAATTTTAGTATTGTATATTTAAATTAGGTTAGCATCTACTTATATTATGTAAAATTTATTTAATTTTTTACTAATTTTTAGTTATTAGATAAGTAAAATAAATGGATGGAAATAAACACATTATTTCTCTTTAAAAAATTCTTGATTTTTAACTTTTTAATCGCATCAATCCATTTCACTCATCCAATGATCATAAATTAATGTAAAATTAAATAAGTTTTACATAACCTAAATGAACTCTAACCCATTTAAATTTGATTATTTTAATTTTTCTTTTTAAAATTTTATAACCTGTAGGCCCTGTACCACGCTACAATCTACTAATGAAATTGGGACCCCATCTTTGGTTTATTTAATATTCAAGGGACGGTTCATCTTTCTAGTGGGCCAATGGGAACCTTACTCCTTCGCTCTTTAATAGTTGGACCATTTCATTCATTTTGTTTAACAATTAATGGATTACTGATAACAGATTACATTAACTAATAACTAATAATAAATGGATTATTATGCTATACACCGGCGGTGAAATTTTTTTATTTTCACAAGCACCCCAATTATAAGGTTTAGAGGTTTTGGTGTAGATGTTTAGAATTTAAGGTTTATGTTTAGAATTTAGGATTTATGGTTATAATTTAGGGTTTAGGGTTAGAGTTTAGTTTTAGAGTAATATGGGTAGGAGTTTAGGTTTTAACCTATAAACCCTAAATTTTAACCCTAAACCCAAAATTCTATCAACAATCCCTAAATTCAAAACTACTTCACTTTTACCCCTAAACTTTAAACTCTAAACGAAGTCCCTAACCCCTAAAACTAAGACGCTTGTGTAAAAAAGTTTTCACAAGCGCTTGTGTATAGAATAATTACCCATAATAAATTATATTAACTGATTGTATTAATTGATTAACCGATTATATTAACTAATTGTATAAAAATATTTGGATTAACTTATAAAACAATCACGAGGGAACCAAACCCCTACCTACCCCTGATCTGATGAGTTCAATTTACATATGAAACATAAAAAGTTTGGATTAAGTTCATGAACGACAATTGCAAAAATGTCAAATTTAGGATTTAGTAACTGAGTAACACACACCACACACTGCAAATTATGCAACATCGCGAAATTTTCACAAATGATAAGCAACGAATATCGCTCATTGACGTCCCTCGATGACGAGCTAAATGAGCTACGGCTATGACAAGGTAAATTTGGAATCTCGAACAAACACGAGGACATCAGAACCTTCGGAGGGCAACAGGCATAGTTTTCATTCCCAAGACATTTTTGGTGTGTTTTGACATTCTCCGGATTTCACCGAATTCCCAAACCCCACGATTTCAGTAGTTTGCTACCAATGTGGCATCAACATAATATTGTGACTGGTCTTGTTCATAAAAACGAACACTTAAATTTTGTAATATGCATGGTTGATACAGATGGTAGGTAATGGCAAAGTGATTGTCCCCTTGTTACTTTAGACTAGTATCTATAACTTCATTAAGAGAATAAAACAGAAACAAAAACATGTATCCGACCGAAGAAAGAGAATAAAAGAAACTCACTACGTCGGCTCGAAGCATGAATTCTTGTAGGTTGCAGCACTCTTTAAGACCCCGACATATACGTGTACCGTGTCTGAACTCCAATTATAAGCTCAACTATTTTTTCTGCAAAAGTTAAAATGAAAAGATATTAACCCTACCTACAATAGCTTGATCAATAATATGGTTGGCATGATTTCAATGAATTCGAGATACTGAAGGGGAGAGAATCTGTCCAATGCACCTGCTAGAGTTCCCATTAGTGGAACAGGCTCGAATAGCTTTCCAGTGCTTTCAATTTTTTGCCTGAAAACCATATATACACATATATATATACTAATTGGTTAAATTCGTTTCAAATGGGAAATGCATCGGAAAAACGAATAGCAAAAGTTGGGAAGTAACTTTGTGATGAATTTATCAGTTACCTGATGTACTTGCTAAAGAATGGATCTCTCATGAGGTAAAGTGCCCACAACAGTTTTCGTCTTTTTACCTGGATCAAATACTTGACATCAGCAAATCTCTAGTGTAATGATTTTAAGCAACGGTATTGTTTCCACAAAGCAGGTTTGCAGATAATCACGCCAAAAGTTGTTAAGTCGGATGTGATTTGAAAAATTATCTAATGACTAACCTCATCGTGTTCAGAGTCAGAAAGATGGAACCATTGCTCTTTTCCGCTCTTCCCTGATCTCGTAACATGCGAGAGAAAGCCTACTCCAATGAAGTCCACGGCCAGGGAAAGACACCAAGGAATCCATGATCTAATTCTGTATCTTCTAATGAAGAGTACGTAAATAAGTGGTCTTGTAATAAAGAGGACCTCCCCGAGAACAAATAAAGCTCCATTAACACCCTTCTCTGATAAAATCCTTGAAAGAGTAGGTCTTTCAATAATTGAAGCTGTGAAAGGAAAATTGTAAATTTTATTAGACTTTCCAATCAATTCAAAATTAGAAGTAATAAATGATGAAATTTTAAAAAAATAATCACTTGGAGGATCCATAATTGCATGTTTAATTCTCTGCATCCATGACAGGTCAGATACCATCAAAGCACTCTCTCCGAATCTGATCAAAGAAGACAATGCCCTTCCTTCAATATTCCATCGGTTTTGACCATGATTGTCTTGTAACCAACCAGGTCCATGCCGGCCTCCAAGCTTCTGGAAACCCCCAATTCTATGCTGTAAACTTGTATCCTCAGAATCTTTTTCAACATTCGGTGTCTCTCCACCTTCAAGAAGCATTTTATATCCACAGTTCCGGAATAAAGCTAATCGAACCATCACCCTGGTGTACATCAAGTACCAAATTACTGGGGAAAGGCTTAACGCCAATATATTAGAAACAAAGGCTAGGTGAAGATTCGCAGTGCCATACGTCAAATAAGGAATGTTTCTTACTTGATAGCCTCTGTAACAGCAATAAAATTCCATTTCTTATCACCATAGTACTGTTCTGCCACAACTTCAACCAAAGTTTCCAAGTTACTTAGCATAGATAAGCACAATCCATAAGGGAATGATGAAGGGTCAGCTGAGCCAGTATGCCTCTCATCAGGGGCAGTATCGATTATATGTTCGTTGATAGTAGTTAGTATTCCCACAATCGAAGATACTGCATAAGTGTAACAAATTGTCCAATAAGGGAAAAGCAGTAGACAAAGAAAAAGAGAATAAAACTTAAGAGGGGATTTTTTTTTAATCTTCTTTACTTTGATATGTACAGACCGGGGAAGAAGGGACGGGGGAGCCACATTTAATTGGATCCTAATCAAAATATAGTGAGAACACCACACTTAATGTGCTAATGCATTCCCTTCTCAACCTAGAAGCAATCAATCAGATGATTACTATATAAATCAAGTGGGGGGCAGGGGAAACTTATTAGTTCCTAAGCTAGCAAGAAGTGGCCAATGTTACCAAAGTTTCACAAAAACCTGCTTCTGTCCCTATCTCCGAATCAGATAACAGTTCCGGAAGAACCCATGTTAATCCCTGCAGAAAAGTTTTCGATAACAGCATAAGATAGCAATACACAGATCAAATCATTCACAAAATCTTGCTTACATTACAAGCTCATTCTTAACACAAACATCATAGTATCCAAATAGTCAAACTATCATAGTTCATAGAAACAAAAAAAACAAGGAAATATTCATATACTATCTACAATGGCATAAAATATTAAATATAGTCAAAGCTTGCATATAATCATGGTTCTTCCCAATACAATAACCTTCCATTTACTGAGCCGTCCAATCCAATGTCTTGAAAAACACATGTAGAAGGCAATTTCACATTTTTTGAACTGTAATTTCTATATTGTATTGCATTCCCAAAGCAGAAGCCTGCTACAAAGTATCACACAACAACAATAATTTCCATGAAACAACAAATTTCAAAGCTAAACATCAAAATTCCAATCCAATATCTTGAAAAACACATGTAGTTACGAAATAAACAAGAAACAAAGTTTTATTTAGACTTTATGAAATTATAATAGATAGAAAAAGATAAAGGCTTACATTGGCAAGAGAATCCAAGGGGTGCACGTAGTCTTTGTTCCTCCTAACCCATGTCTTATAAGCCTCCATTATCAAGTAATAAAAAAACCAGAAATTCCCAAAGCCCAACTCGTTGAGTCACAAACAAGCAAATTCCTGCTCAATCTTCGCCAGAATTTGGAATTCTGGAAGAAACCCAGATTAGCAAGCACGCAAACAATGAACTTTGCAACGTAGATTCTGTTCTGCGGAGGAAAAAAATGGAAAAATGTGGAAACTTGAGGTGATGAGAATCAATCATAAATCTAAAGGGGAAACTTGGACATAATCCTGCGCTTAAATGAGCATTGACTACGCGAATCATCAAGCTCCTCAATCTTCAAATAATCAGTTTTGGTTTATTTTGCCGACACAAAATAAATGAGTTCAAACAATCAAACTGGGTTTTAAATTATGGATGAATTATTCAAAATCTAGTTTTTGTTCTGAGACGGTTTATTTGATGAACATATTTCAATTGGTCAGTTTTTCTCTTATTAATTTTAGGGTAAACTTTCTCGTTGAACACCAATTTTTAGGTAAAGTATTAAAATGACCACCTTAAAAAAATCGCGTCAATTGACTACCCAAACTATTAAAATGAGATCAATGTGGCCACCGGCCGTTAAGGGGCTAACGGCAGAGCTGGCGTGAATAGGTAGACTTATTAATCTATGATTATTTTTTTCACGTTGGATTAGAAGCCATCCACATTAACCTTCCACCTAAGCATTAAAAAAACGTTTATAAATTAAACCCAAACTCAACCCTAAACACAGTATATCGTGAAGAAGAAGAAGAAGAAGAAAGCATCTGGTTTTGGTGTAGAAGAAAATAGCAGCAGAGATGAATCGTGATTGCTATTGTGAGGTTCGTTCGAAACTGACAACAAATTGGACTTATAAAAATCCAGGTAGAAGGTTTTGGGGTTGTGGAAATTTTCGAAATGGGGTTAGGACTTGCAATTTTTTTTCTTGATTTGATCCACCAATGACCGATAGGTCAAAAAGAGTTATTGTTGGTCTTCTTAAAAAAGTTGATTCGATGGAGGAAGAAAGAAAGAAGCAAAGAATTGTTGCAAGTTTGCTTGTTGTTATTGCTGTTTTGGTTGATTTTATTTTGGGAAATTTTTTTTCTAGGTTAGGACTATTATTGTGGTGGGTGAGTTTTGTGTTGGTGAAAGATTTTGTGGGTTGATAGCTATGATTGAGGGAGGAAGAAAGGAAGAACAGTGTTGGTTGATAGCTAGGATTTTGTGGCTGTTATTGAAATGTATTGTAAGGATTATGTATTTGGGGAAGAACATTCAGAGAGGAAGAATTATGCAATGTAATCTTTAGGGTTTATCTTATTGAAATGAAATGTAGTTATTGTTTGTTTATGATAATTGATCCATATGTTATCTTACACATTGAATCTACAAGGCATAAAATAAAGGAAAGATGATAAAATAAGCAAAATATAATATTTCATTTGATAATTTCATAATAGTATTGCATACATATGTTTGACCAATACATGTGATACCTAATGTTTGTAATGACAACATGTTTTACTTTGGTCAAACTCAACCCTAAATATGACAACATGGTGTCATACAAATGTTTGACCAATACATAACAAAAGACATTGACCCCTCAAAACAAGTCAAAACAAAATTAACAAAATGTAATATTCATGTTTCTTATCAGAAGAACATGGTGTCATACTTTGACCAATTGTATGCAACACACATTCACTAAACAAAATGACCACCTAAGTTTTCAACAGAATTCAAGATGGATTGTAAGAGCTCTCTTGACTTGTAAGAACTCTTGGTGTAGGCATCCATCTCATAGTGGTGACTTCTGAAGGCTGAGATGGTGTTGGACTTGGTCTTTGACTGGTTCCAACACCACCAGTTGTAGGCATCCATCTCATAGTGGTGGCTTCTGAAGGCTGAGATGGTGTTGGACTTGGTCCTTGACTGGTTCCAACACCACCAGTTGTAGGCATCCATCTCACAGTGGTGGGTTGTGAAGGATGGACTGGTTCAGGTCTTCTAACCTGCACAACAAAGAAGCAACAACAATTTATTATATATGAATTAAACAAGTAACAAAGAAGCAACCAAGAAGCAACTTACTGGAAGTTTTGGAATTCTAGGATTTTTCCTGGCAGCAACACCACTGGATGCCTGTCCATGTCTTCTCGGATTGGCACCAACCTTTTCCTTGCACGTTCTGATATTATGGCCACTCGAATTGCATCTTTTATAAAAAAAATTAATACCCCTTCTTGACACTCGACTAGTCTGAGATGGTGTTTCATCACTTTCCTCACGTCTTTTCTTGTGTGGTCGTCCCGGAGGTCTTCTAAAGACTGGTGGCAGAACAAGCTCTAGTGTGTCAACAGGCTCCCATTGTTTCTCACCTCTCACAGGACATATCAAGTGGGAATAGATTGCTCTTTGGGTTGAGCTGAAGTAGCACGAGTCAACATATCTTTCTGGCCTATCTTCAATGGATAAAATCACAGAAATTGCATGAACACATGGGATCCCTAAACAAAAAAATATTTGTTAGTTAAAAAAACAAGTTAACAATAATTGAAAGTGTAATACCCTAAACTTATTTCCATGAAATACCTGTTAGTTTCCATTTCCTGCATGTGCATGTCCACTATTGGATGTTAACAGAATGCTGGGTCGATGGACCACATGAAACTTGGTACATGTGTCCACCAGCATAAAGAGGCCAACAACTAGCATAAAACAAAAAAAATCAAATTCACAGTTCACAGTTACAATGAAAACATAAAAATAATAAAAAAATAGTCAAAATACCTATGTGCTGATGATGTGGCATGTTCTAACTTCTTCTGAATATTAGGGCAGAGAAGGCCTGTCCACTTTTCAGCTTCATCCTTCTTTTTGGCAAGCCTTTGCATCAGCTTTGATCTGATGGATTTCACCAATATTATTATTGGTTTGTCTCTGGCTTCAAGTATAAGCTGTCAGCATTAAAAGATTAGTGATTAGCACAATTATTAGTCAAACATTCACATAAACACTAAGTTGGAAAATAATTTAGATAAGTTAAAAAGTGAACCTTATTAAAACATTCGCAATTATTATTAAGGAGCATGTCAGACTTGCATCCAAGAGAGAAGTGAGACTTTGACCAGTTGGTGGGATCCTTAGGTGAGAGCCATTTCCATGCAGTTTCTGATAAAACTTACAAAAAATGCAGTGGTCAAAATAAAATTAAACAGAAAAGATAGTGGTCAAATTAAAACTTTAAACAAACGATAGTGGTCAAAATAAAACCAAAAACAAAAAACAGTGGTCAAATTGAAACTCAACAAAACTTTAAAAACATGAGTTAACCTTTAATCCATCCATGCAAGATTGGAATTCTCTTACATATGTAGCCCTTGCAACTTTCCAAAGCTGGTCCTTCACTGTTTTTCCTCCAAAAGTGCCACTACTTTTAGCATTTGAGTACAAGTGCCTCACACATGTCCTATGTGCTGCATGGGGGAACACTTCTGACACAGCTTCCATTAATCCCTACACATACAAAAAAAAAATTAACAGTTCACAGTTAGCAAAAAAAAAATACAAAAAAATATTAAAGAAATTTATTTATACCTTCTGTCTATCAGTTATAAAGGTATAGCTGTGAGAATTTTTCATCTCCAAATCAGTGACAAGTAATTCCAAAAATCAGAACCATGATGACTGATTTTCACTCTCCACAACTGCAAAGGGTATAGGATAGATTGCATCATTTGCATCTATTCCTACAGCTGACAAAAGATGACCTTTGTAGTACCCTTCAAGTGACAACCATCTAGACCTAGAATGGGCCTACAACCTGCTTTGAAGCCATCTTTCAATGCTTGCATGCAAATATAAATCCTCTCAAACTTTCTTTCATCTAACTTGCAAACAGTTGTTGTCCCTGGATTAGAGTGCCTCAATTCCCCTAAGTAAGCATACAGATTTTCATACTGCTCTTTGTAGTTACCATTCAAGTTCTCAAGAGTCAGATTTTTTGCCCTGGTGCATTTACCCTTATCTACAACTAATTCACAATCCTTGTGGACAGCTTCTTTTAGGGATGCACTAGAAAAATTAGAGTCAACAAAAAAATTACTAAAGTAGTTTTTAGCTAGCCACTTGGCAGTACAATTGAAATTTTTGAACTCCATAAGAAAATTATGTTCACCATTTATAGACCTAATCTGCCATGTACCAGTAGAAGGATCTTCACCATGTATAGGGGCTGCCCATAACACCTATTGACACTCTCTTTTACATTTTGCTTGAATCCTTCTATTATCATTTCTCTTTAACTTAACACTGTACCTATTCTTAATACCATACATCTTGATGGCATCCTTAAGTATGTCTTTGCTTGCAAACAATTGACCAACCTTCAACTTAGGGTTCATTAAGTCTGACTTAGAATTAAATTCAAGAAATCTAAGTTTTTTTGGACCATCTGAATCTGACTCATCTACACTGTGTAGTGAGTCAGATTTGCCACTGTCATTGTCACTTTCATATTCTACTTGCTCACTGCCCAACCTAAAATTCCCATTACACATTTCATTTTCAGAGCTAAGAACTTCTGTTTCACTGTCACTAAATTCAGACTTATGACTGAATGAGTCTGACTCCACAAGGTACTCATCATCTTCTGAGTTAGAATCTGAATTTAACCTAGTTTCAGAATCTACCCTACTTTCAGAATCTACCCTAGTTTCAGAATCTACCCTGATCTCAAGCTCATTGTCCACTACTATTTCCTGTAAGTGTAAATGCATGTAATGATCTCTAAGGTAAATGCCCTACCATCTCAAGAACATCAAAATCAGTTATCAACTTTTTCAGTTCTAATGGACTATCTGAAACCTTTCAAAACACAGTCACAACAGTAGTAATCCCTAATCGTTCAACCATACTAACAATCTCAAACATTGACATAGTATCCACATTACAATGATCAAAATAATTTAATCTTTTTTCATGATGTACAACAACACTAAACTGGTCTGAATCAGCCCCTGTCAAATAACAGAAATATTGTACAACAACAATAAACATTAATAATTTCACAGTGCAACAAACAAATAATAACAAACAAATAATAAATACCCCACCCACCATTGCAATACCCTAAATATTGATGTCAACCCACGTCAAACTAAAATAACATGTGTATTTTATTGTTCAAAAGGCAACATTAGTTTAGTATATCTTATTAACCCTAACAAAAAAGACAAAAAAATATGTATTTTATTGTTCAAAAAACAAAAAAGAAAATTTTTTATTAACCCTAATTTCTGAGATTAGTGTAATCTATTAACCCTAACAAGCAGACAAAACCAACAACAAGCTGACAAAAGCACCCTTACCAAAAATCAAGATTTTTATTAACCCTAATTTCTAAGATTAGTGTAACCTATTAACCCTAATCGCAAATTTTAAGTGTAATCTGAAATCTCTAATCTCGTATTAACCCTAATATCAATTGTTTAACCCTAATATAAAATCCCTAATCTCGTTTTAACCCTAATCTGAAATTTCACCCCTAACCCCAGAACAAGAATCAAACTTACCGTATCTCGGAGAAGGATCCCCTTTTACACGAAGAAGTCCGATCATCTCCTCTCTATCTCCAACAAAAGATCACAGATAGTTGAGGATTTTTTGGTTTTTCAGAGAGCGTTCAGAGAAATGTAAGAGTTTTTTTCGTGTCGAAGTAAATAAAAAAAATCGAGACGTTTTGTTTTCTATTAAGCTGACTTGGCTTTTTACTTTTTTTTACAGCTAAGCGTTACCGTTTGTTTTAACGGTCCACGTCAGCTCTGCTGTTAGCCCCTTAACGGCCGGTGGCCACATTGATCCCATTTTAATAGTTTGGGTAGTCAATTGACGTGATTTTTTTAAGGTGGTCATTTTAATACTTTACCTAAAAATTGGTGGTCAACGGGATAGTTTACCCTTAATTTTATGGTAAAATACACTAAAAGTTATTGAATTTTTAGTATGCGTTCATTTTTATTACTAATCTTTTAAAAAATTTATTGAGGTCGTTCAACTTTATTAACTTTTGTTAAAAATACTGACGTCATAAGTTATTTTTTCAACTTTTTTTCCTTCTGTTTTTTCATCTATAAAAATAAAAACTTACAAAAGTATAATATTTTATCTACTGATTTTCCATCTAGATCATTTAAAGACTCGAGGTAAGAACTCGGGGAATAAAACTATTAAGGAATAGTGTTTAGTTAAATAACACTTATAAATAAAATGACATCTTTTATAAAATAAAGGCTTAAGGGTGTAAGAAGCCCTTAAACTTTTAAAAAATAATCAATTAAGCCTTTAAATTTTTTTTGCACCCAATTAAGCCCTTGAACAAAAAAATTTAATCAATTAAGCCATTGAACCAAGAAATTGAATCAATTAAGCCCTTTGACCAATTTTGACCATTAAATCTTGACCTTTTTTTTCTTCAGATATTACCGGCACATAATACACTACAGTTCCATCATGTTGCATTTACAAAAGAAATTCAAAAAGTATTTTTTATAAATTTTATAAGTTTTTTAGAATTTTTGGAACCTTTAAAGAATTTTTTAAATAAAATAAAAAAATTCTGAAGACTGTCAAGTGGAAACATTGTGACATAGTGCACTGCAACAATGGATCGAACAAAACTATTAAGATTTAATGGTCAAAGTTGGTCAAATGGCTTAATTGATTCAATTTATTAGTTTAAGGGCTTAATTGATTAAATTTTGTGGTTCAAGGGCTTAATTTGGTGTAAAAAAAATTTAGGGGCTGAATTAATTTTTTTTCAAAAGTTCAAGGGCTTCTTATACCCTTAAGCCTAAAATAAAACGACACTATTTGTAAATAATTATTTTTTCTTAAATATTAATAAAAAAATAACAATCGTTAAATAAATTTTTGGGTTCACCCCTAAATTTATGCACGTAAAATCTAACCATAAGCACCCATAGAACCGACAGTCGAGCAAACTAATGCTGTAAAGTTTCTTAAACCAAATCAAAACGTAAAACATTTAGTATTGCTGTTATTACCATGGAAGTTGGAACATGTCTTTTTCCCTTTCACTCCTTGTCTGAAGAAATAACTGGCAGCCGAGGCAAACTCGGGACCTAAATGACATAGAAATTCATGGTTTCAATGTCATCCTTATTATATTAAATCATATCTAAAACATCCCTTTTATTGATATCTAAAGAGAAGGTAATTGTTCGGGTAAATCCGAATGCTTTTTTGACGGACTTAAACATTCGAATTTGTCTCGAAAGTTCGATTTCGGCAACAGTAAAAAAGACAAGACATAAAAATGAAAAATACCTCGGCGATTGTAGATGAACACAAACTGTTTAAAATAAGTAAGATTTCATCAGCAACAAGTGAAAATAGATCCACTTTTTTCTATAAAACAATCGACTTTCAGACTTAGATTGTAATTCTTGGATTGGATCCGAAATTTATAATAAGTGAAAACTTTTACAAAAACAAAGGATGAAGTAAGAAGTTTAGAAAACAATAAATTTTACAAAATCTTTAATTAAAAATAATTTATTTTCAAAATTTTATAATTATTGCTTGAATAAAAAAATGTTTGAGAAATTAAGGTTTATCCATGATATAATATATAAGGAAAGAAAAATAAATGAAGAAAATCAGTAGATGAAATGTTATATTTTTGTAAGTTTATATTTTCATGGAAGAAAAAGTAGAGGAGAGAAAGAAAGAGGCTGAAGAAGATAATGTGTTACGACAACATTTTTAACTGAAGTTAATAGGATGAATAAAAATAAAAGCAGACTAAAAGTTAGGTGACCCCAATAAAAATTTTAAAAGTAAAAGTGATCAAATTGGTCCTAAAAATTTGGTAGAGATTGGTGTACTTTACCCTTAATTTTATACTATGCAAATGCCTTTTAGTCATTATTGGTAGTTAAATTTTTAAATTTTAGATTTTTAGTATTAATTTATAGGGTAATCTTCACCTGTGGTCCCTTTTATTTGAGGTTTGTTCTATTTTGGTCATTTAAATTTTAAAAAAATTATTCTTGTCACTTACGTTTTGAATCGTGTTTATTTTGGTCCCTTGGTTGTTAACACCGTTAATAAAAAAATTAATTTTTAATTTAACCTTCAAACTTTCAAAATTTTATTTTTCACCATCTTCCCTCAAAACTTAAAATTTTTATTTCTCCGCCCACCACCCGATCCCGACCCTTTTTCCACCGCCATGAGTGCGCCATTCTCCTCCGCCCCAAAGATTTAAAGTTTGAAAAAGAACCTCAACTTCTGCTATTTTTAGTGTTTTATCCTTTTATTAGCTTGGTACAACATATTTTGTGACTCGATTAAATTGTTCTGTTGTTCTCATTGTTTATGTCGTGTTATGTAACAAGGTTTATGTTTTCTTTGTTTGTTCTGTTGTTCTCATTGTTTATGTCGTGTTATGTAATAAGGTTTATGTTTTCTTTGTTATGTAACATACATACCAGGATTTAACAAAGGAGAAACATCGTACACAGATTGTCCAATATTACTTTTCTCCTTTCATTTTCAGTAATTGAATGTTCTTTTTCTAATAATCGTTGAAAGTAAATTTTAAATGATATGAATGTCTTTCTCAGAACTTATAGTAATTAAGGCAATAGATGGTAATTTATAATACCTACTGATTTTCAAAGAAGAGGAGCTTAAATCTTTGCAAATTGCAACAGTGTGATGGTGTTGCTACTTTTTGCTACTATAATTCCATTGTTTAATTGTTTATTAGAAATAAAGATAATATAGGTGGTTATTTTTTTTTCCAGTTGTTTTTGTAACTAAAAGCCCGTTGGTCATAACAGATTGGGCTCATTCTGTTTGTTAGGTTTATAGAACAAGTCTCGGAAAGAAGAATGACAAGAAGGTTGAAGAAGAAGAGAGAAAGAATGCAGTCGTGAGAACTGCCGTGGACGGTGGTTTTAGGTTTAGAGGCAAAAAGAGAAAAAATAATAAAGAAAAGTAATAAAATGTAAATCTGATATCTGTATTTCATATTTGATTTGGCCCAATGGGCATTACATTTATAGTCTGACCCAAGGAGGGTTCTGAAGAGATCTGTTAGTTTAACAACCTAACAGATTTATTCTAACGGACTAACAAACTGGGCCCAACAACAGGCTTTACAAAGATAAAGTATATTAAGAGAATTCATTATACTCTAATATTTCCCTGGTTCTCTTCTTCCCTGAACATCTTCAAGAGAAACCATTCCCAATCGAGCACGCATCTGAGCAAACTGTGCTGGAGGAATGGGCTTGGTCAAAACGTCTACAATCTGCTCAGTAGAAGGGACAAAATTGACGCACAATTTCCCTGCGATAACCTTTTCACGAACAAAGTGAATATCAATTTCGACATGCTTTGTTCGAGCATGATGTGTGGGATTGGCAGCCATGGAAACTGCAAAAGTGTTGTCACACCATACGATTGGTTTCCCAACAATTGTAATACCAATCTCAGTCAAAAGACTTTCTATCCAAACTAAATCAGAAACTGAATTAGCCAAACTTCGATATTCAACTTCAGATGTAGAACGGGACACCACATTTTGCTTCTTTGAACTCCAAACAATTGGATTCCCACTAAGAAAAATACAGAAACCAGAGGTGGACCTCCTATCTTCAATAGACGAGGCCCAATCTGCATCAGCATAGCAGACCAAATCAAAGCTCTCAGATTGTTTGTAATATAATCCAAAGTCAAGAGTGCCACATAGATATCGAAGAATTCTCTTGACAGCATGCCAATTACTCTCAGATGGCCCATTCATATACTGAGATACCTTATTGACAGCATAGGCTATATCAGGTCTGGTCAAAGTAACATATTGCAATCCACCAACAATACTCCTGTATAAGTGGATATCAGAAACATATATCAGAGTTGAGAGGAAGAAGGAACGAAAGGAAGGAAAAGAGAATGGCGGCACATGGGAAAAAGGCCGACGGCTCACGTGGGGACAACGGTAGAAGACGGGGTTGGTCTCTATTTGTCTATAATCTCCCAGATCAACTTCATTGGAAGGGTGTTTGGCAGGTATTTGATCGACACGGAGTGGTGGTGGATGTTTTCGTACCTACAAAGCGATCAAAAGATGGTGTCCGATTCGGTTTTGTTCGAATGGAATCGCAACAAGACGCGAAGAGAGTAATTGAGCGATTCGATGGATTTCGTCTCTACGGTTCGAAAATCAGGGTATCGCTAGCTAGGGATGGAGGACGTGAGCAGCGGTATAAAGAAGGGGAAAAAGGAATTTCTCCCAAAATCAATGGAGATAATAAGGGGTTTCGACCAAAGGATATCAATCAACAACCTAGGCGATGGGAGGATAGGGGATATTCCCCAGTGTCGAAACCCCAAATCAAACAAGTTACAGGAATTGTCGATATGGATAAATGGCGAATTTTGCAATCTTGTGCAATAGGTTTTTGCCGTCAAATCTGCTCAATTGAGGAATTGGCTAGGGAGTTCAAACGGGAGGAGTTGAAGGGGTTATCCGTGATGAGAGTGGCGGGATCGCTAGTGCTATTGATGTTCGACAATTGCCATCTACGAGAGTCGACGATTAAATCAGGGAAACTGCAGCGGTGGCTGGAAAATGTGATGGAATGGACGTCGTCGATGGCAATACCAAACCGACGAGTATGGCTCTCTTTGTGTGGACTGCCCATCCACTTATGGTCGGATGATACATTTAGAAATATTGCAAATTTATGGGGTGAATTAGTGCGTGTGGATTCGGAAACGCATGCTCCTTCGTCATTCGAGCGAGCTCGAATCCTAGTTGAAACAGATTGGGTCTATCGGATTGACGAAATGGTGGAAATTAAAGAAGGAGATACGAATTTCTTAATCCGAGTCTCTAATTTTGAGGAAGGATTTGGCATGAAGAGGGAGTGTAATTGTGACACGGGGTCGTGCTCGGAAAAAGGGGATAGCCTTAGGGAGGGAGAAGTGGAATGGAAGTCCAATTCGGTGTTTGCACAGGATGATGATTCCGATGATGAAACCATTGTGTCGAATTCTATCGATCGGGAGGAACATCAAATGGAAACCGGAAATATTCGAGATAAGTCTTATGTCGATCACTTGTGGGAGGACAATGTTAGGGAGGATGATAGGGTGCGATCAATGGAGAGGGTAAGTGAAGAGGAGCAACTGGTTTTGTTGAATAGGGATTTAGAGGTGTTGTTGTCGTGCGAAACAAGTTTACGTGTGGATGAATTGGAGAGGGAGACGATAACTAGGGGGATGTTCATCCATACCTTATACTGGATAGCGGATGTGAGGAGGAGTCATTGGGATTAATAAATCGAGATTTAGAGGAACAAACGGCTTGAGAGGAACGTTGTTTAGTGGAGGCTACAGCGATTGGGGGAGGGAGGGAAGAGGGGCAGGTGGTTGCCTCGGCTGAGGAGGGTGTGCTTATGATCGCGGAGCAGGTGCATGTTGAGTCCATGGGCGGGGACAGCCGAAAGTCGAAGGCATGTGTACTTGAAGTAAATGGAGAGAGGAGAAGAGTTCGACTCCTATCGGAACTCAACCCTCCCCAAGTGGTTGACTCTTCGTCAAAGACCAAAGTAGTGAAAAGGGGGTGTGGTCGTCCGAGAAAAAATAAAGAAGAAGGACAGCAACAACCGATTGAAATTGCAAACAGATCTTTGTCTGATTCGGATTTTATCTGTCGGAAGCAAGCTATTATTCGTGAGGCTGCGGAAACAGCGAGAGTGGGCAATTTAATTGGGGCAGTGACAGCAAGTAGAGAAGACGAAGTGCTACAAGATATCGCGCGCTTATTGGAGGCGCGAGAGGTTCCGAAATAGCAGCTTAGGAGGTTGTTATCGTGGAACGTGCGGGGTCTAGGGGCAGCGGCGAAACGACGTTCAATTAGACGTGTTCTACGACAACAACGATGCGGATTGGCTCTCTTTTAGGAGACAAAGATGGAAAGCATCTCAGTGAGGTTAGTTAGCCAATTATGGTTTTCTGATTCATTTGAATTCCTTTTTGCTCCACCGGAGGGTCGGTCGGGAGGGGTACTTATGGTGTGGGATCCTGCGAGTTTTCATGTTTCCGAATCGGAGATTGGGCGTAATTTAATTATGATCATTGGGAAATGGATGAGAGAAGAGTGGGATTGTGGTTTTATTGGGGTCTATGCGCCGTGTGGGGTAACGGAACAGGTCAATTTTTGGGAGGGAATTAAAGTGATGGTTCAACGTAGGCCAATCGATTGGTGTGTGGGAGGTGATTATAATGTGGTAAAATGTCAAGAGGAAAGGCGTGGGAGGGGGAATGGATATCCGGGGGTGGACTGTTTTTGTGAGTTTATTGAGCATCTTGCATTGATTGACATTCCGGTAAAAGGGAATTTGTTCACGTGGTTTGGTCCTGAGGGGAGGTGTAGTCGACTAGATCGATTTTTTGGTCACGGATGGTTGGATTCAAAGGTTTGAGTCGTTAGTGATTTTGCATCTGCCGAAGGAATTGTCGGACCATTCGCCTATTGTCTTGGTGAGCGAGATGGAGGACAATGGCCCCAAACCGTTTCGCTTTATAAATGCTTGGTTGAATGATATTCCACGCTTAGAAAAGGAATGGAAGCAGTTTTCTTCGGGAGTTGAACGTATGTCAATTCGATTGAAATTGAAGGGCTTAAAACAGATTTTGAAGGGTTGGAATCGATCTCAATTTGGCGATTTGGATAGGGAATATGAGGCTTTAGCGAAAAAAATTGAGGGTTGTGATAATATGCTGAATACTACAACTAGGACGAGGGCCGAGGAAGTAGAATATCGGCGTTTACACACTCGATTATGGAAGGTGGAGAGTTTGCGGGAATCCGTTTGGCGTCAGAAATCGAGGGCCTTATGGTTAGCGGAAGGTGACAGAAACACCTCATTTTTTCACAAAGCGGCAAAAATCCGACAAGCACAAAACACAATTAGAGGTCTCCAAGTTGGTGAGGTATGGGTCACGGAAATTGGGCGCCTAAAGCAGTTGGTGCGAATGGATTTTATTAAGCATTTTGGGCAGCAGCCGGAAGGTGGTATTCTAGTGCCTGACGTTTGTTTTTCACATATTTCGACACGGCAACGAGATGTGCTGGAAAGACCGTTTACGGAAGAGGAAGTTAAAAAAGCGATATGGAGTAGCGAGGGGGCTAAAGCGCCGGGTCCGGATGGCTTTCCCTTTGAATTTTTTCGAAAGGGGTGGGAGTTTGTGCGTGGTGATTTAATGGCTTTTATGGAGGATTTTCATGGTACCGGTCGGCTTCCGCGAGGTTATAATTCGACTTTTGTTGTGTTGATAGCAAAGAAGGAGCACCCTCGGATGTTGGGGGATTTTCGTCCGATTTGCTTACTTAACTCGGTGTATAAGATTTTAGCTAAATGTTTAGCTCGTCGCCTTCAAGTGGTACTGCCTCATCTTATTAGTGACGTACAGTCCGCATTTATTGATGGGTGACAAATCTTGGATGGGATCATGTTAGCGAATGAAGTTATTCATTCTATGAAGTCTTCGGGTGATCGAATGGGTAGTTATGTGCTGAAACTTGACTTCGCTAAAGCCTACGATTGCATTGATTGGGGCTGCTTGCGGATTGTACTCACTAAAATGGGGTTTGGGGAGACATGGTGTAGATGGATATCGGAATGTGTGGAAACAGCGAGGCTTTCAGTGTTGATTAACAGCAGTCCGACGGAGGAATTCCCTATGAGGAGAGGGTTGCGGCAAGGTGATCCAATTTCGCCACTGCTGTTTGTTATTGTGGCCGAGGTGCTTCACATTTTTTGGCTAATGCTGAACGTAGGGGCTTAATTACTGGGGTTCGGGTAGTAGGGGAGGTATCGGTGTCGCACCTACAGTTCGCGGATGATACTATGCTATTTATGCGAGGCGATGTAGAGATGGCTCGAAACTTAAAAAGGGTGCTTACTTGCTTTGAACTTACCACAGGTTTAAAGATCAACTATGATAAGTCATGACTAATTGGAGTTGGATTAGAGGACTCGGTTCTTGATGGAGTGAGCAGAGTTTTGGGTTGTCCGAAAGGAGAATTGCCGATGAAACACTTGGGAATTCCCATCGGTGTAAGCCCTAGGGGCATGGAATTATGGGAACCGTTAATTCAGCGATTTCGTCGGCGTTTGGCGGGATGGAAACACGACTCGCTTTTGTTTGCGGGGCGTTTAGTGTTGGTAAATTCGGTGTTGTCGGCCCTTCCGGTATATTACATGGGTGTCTTTATGATACCAAAGCGTATCATTCTGAAAATCGATCAGATTCGGCGGAATTTCTTATGGGGAGGTAAAGAAGAGCGAGCTAAATTGAGTCGAGTTGGGTGGGAAGTGGCTTGTCGTCCGAAACAGCTTGGAGGTTTAGGGGTGATAAATTTACACGTCTGCAACTTAGCATTGTTGGCAAAATGGGCATGGAAATATGCGGTTGAAGAGGGATCGCTTTGGAGGAAGATTGTGGCCGCAAAATATGGTTCTGAGGTGCTGTCTTGGAGGATCCATCAGCGAAGTTCACGGTCTATGTCATCAATGTGGAAACAAGTGGTTGATGTTCAGCAAAATGAAGTGGTCGAAAGGTTCATGAATTCTTCTCATTTCGTGTGGATTGTAGGGAATGGTGAGAGAGTGATGTTTTGGCATGATCGTTGGTGTGTGGCTGAACCGTTGAAGCTGGTTTTCTCGCGGTTGTATGGTCTGGTTGTGGATAAAATTGAGCGTGTTGGTGAGGTGCTGGGACGGACAGAGGCAGATTGGAGTGGTTGTTTTCGCAGAGAATTGAGGGCGTTTGAGGGGGGTATGCTGAGGGACTTGCTGGCTTGTGTTCAAGGTTTTGTGCTGAGGCATGGCGTAGCGGATCGGCTCATTTGGACCCCGGAGACAACGGGGGAATTTTCGGTAAAAGCGTTAAATAAATTAATGTCATCATTGGGTGTGTCGGACATGTCGGAAGTAAACTGGCCGTGGCGTATACCGGTGTTGCCAAAATTGCAATGTTTTATTTGGTTTATTCTTCTTGATCGCCTGCCTACTTTGTCTATGTTGATAACACGAGGTTTACCGTTGGGGGAAACATCCGTTGTATGCCGTTTTTGTGGGGCAGGCGAGGATGAGATAGATCACATTCTATGGGACTGTTCGACGGCGTGGAAGATTTGGGACTGTTACTTTGCGTGGTGGGGAGTGGCAGTGACACGTCCGAGGCAGGTGAGGGAGTTTATTGGTATGTGTTTCAACAGTTTCTTGTATGGTGATTTGAGGGAGTGGTGGCTTATCGGATGCACGAGTGTGTTGTGGTCTATTTGGCTCGCACGAAATGCGCTAATGTTCCAGGACAAGAGACTGCCGATTGGGGGGATTTTCTTCTTGATACAATTGCGTTCGTTCCATTGGACACGTATTCGGTTCGATAAGGTAGACATCCGGGAGGTAGTATGGTGGGAATGTCCTTTGCTGTGCGTAAACGACGCAGCGGGGGGCAATCGATTCGAGGTGATGTGGCGTGGGTACCGCCTTGGAAAGGAATGTGGAAGTTCAATGTCGATGGGGCAGCTCGGGGTAAGCCGGGCTTGGCGGGGTGTGGGGGAGTGCTCCGAGATTGGGAAAGTCGAATCCGAGGCTTGTTTTCTGGGGCGATCGGAATGGCGGACTCGAATGAGGCCGAGGTCCAAGCGATTGCATTTGCTCTGAAGCTGTTGAGGGAATCGTCGTGGGAGGGGGTACAGTCGATAGTTATTGAATCTGATTCGAGGGTGGCACTTGCGTGGATTCAAGGGGTTGAACGGAGGCCTTGGCGTTTGTGGCGTTGGTTTTTTCAAATCGACGACGCTTGTGAGTCTTTGCCAAATGTGTGTTTCGCACATGTGTTCCGGGAAGGTAATCAATTGGCGGATGCCCTTGCCAAGGGGGGTGTCAATCGGGGGTCGTGGCTTTGGGTAACGGCGTGAGTTGTACGCGTGTTTGTCCTTTATTTGACACTACTAATGGTACTCTTTTCCCCCATTTAGGATTAGGGGGGTTTTTAACGAGGCTATTAGTAGTGCTTTGTATGATTTTGCTTTAATAAAATCATATTGCTTTTCAAAAAAAAAGTGGATATCAGAAAACACTGAGTCATCATTCAACAGGGGCTTATGAGCAACAACCATTGGTGTAGGAGAAGGACGAGAGGAAAGCATATTAGCTTTGGTGAGAAGATCAACAATGTACTTCTTCTGACCAAAGAAAAGACCAGCAGGCAAAGATTGAACTTCCATGCCGAGAAAGAATTCCAGCTGGCCCAAGTCCTTCAAAGAAAATTCTGAATTTATGGCTTGAACAACAACATCCACTTCAGATTCATTATTTCCAGTGATGACTATATCATCAACATACACCATTAATAAGAGGTAACTACTACTAGAGTTCTTGATAAACAAAGAAGTGTCACTCTTTGAGGCTGCAAACCCAAGTACTTTAACCAGAAACCCTTTCAGTGTGTCATACCAAGCCCGTGGGGCTTGTTTAAGGCCATACAATGCTTTGCGAAGATGACAGACTAACAGTTCACCATTAGGACCATACTGCTCAAAACCTGGAGGCTGGGACATAAAAATCTCCTCATTCAACTCGCCATTCAAAAACGCGTTGTTGATATCAATCTGTCGAAGGGGCCACTTTTTTGCAACAACAGTAGCAAGAACAGTTCTGATGGTGGAGGAACGGACCACTGGACTATAGGTTTCTTTGTAATCCCAGCCAACAGTCTGCGAGTAACCTTTGGCCACAAGTCTAGCCTTGAATCTATCAACCGTGCCATCTGGCTTTCTCTTTATCTTGAAAAGCCATTTGCAGCCTACAGGTTTACGAGATTCAGGTAGAGGTTTCAGCTCCCAAGTCTCATTCTTCATAAGAGCCAAGTATTCAGCATGAACAACATCACGCCAGCAGGGAGTTTGAAGAGCAGTATAAACATCGGAAGGTTCTTGCACATCATCTTGAACCAGATAAACTTTAGGCTTAAAGATTCCAGCCTTACTTCGAGTAACCATGGGATGAGAGTTGGAGTCAATTGTATTGGAAGACACAACTGGTGGTAGAGCAGTGGAGATGGAAGAAGTTGAAATGGAGTATGGAACAATAGAAGTGGCAGATGGCAATAGAGATGCAGTGGGAGATGGAGTAGGTATATGAGTGGAGGATGGTGATAGTGATGCAGTGGTAGGTGGATTAGTAGATGTAGAAGTGGAGGATGGCGATTGAGATGCAGGGGAAGATGAAATAGGAACATGAGTGAATGATGGTGATTGAGATGCAATGGGTGATGAAATAGGTACATGAGTGGATGATGGTAATTGAGATGTAGTGAAAGGTGGAATAGAAGTTGTATGAGTGGGAAAAGGAGAGATAGGAGAAGAAAGAGGTGAGTTTGAATGTAAGGGAGTGGGAAAAGTAGAATTCAAAGAAGAGGGAAGGGAAATGTTCACTGGTGACTTGCTGGGAACAACAGGTGAAGGATCATTTGAGGAGCAGGGGACAGAATAATCTGGAAAAACAGAAGCAGATGTAGGACTGATCTTGGTTGAAGGTGTATAATGTATTGGTGCAGGAGGTATACTAGGCATTTGAGTGCAGGAAAGTTTGGGACTAGAAGATTCAGCATTTAGATCAGGCAGACAAGAAATAGAAATGCAGGGCTCTTTTGTAGAGGAATAAGGTTTTTCATAAGGAAACATGTTCTCATCAAATTTAACATGTCTGGATACATAGATCCTACCAGAAGAATCAAGACATTTATATCCTTTTTTAACAGAAGAAAAACCCAGAAACACACAAGAAGTGGATCTAAATTGAAGCTTATGTTTATTATAAGGCCTAAGTAATGGAAAACAAGCACAACCAAACACTTTCAACAACTTATAATTAGGTTTTTGATGAAAAAGGTTTTCATAAGGAGACATATTAGCTAAAACAGTGGTTGGCAATCTATTAATGAGAAAAATAGCTGAAGAAAAAGCATCAAACCAAAAACGCAAAGGCATAGATGCTTGAGCTAAAAGAGTAAGACCTACCTCAACTATATGTCTGTGCTTTCTTTCCACTAAGCCATTTTGCTCAGAGGTATGAGGACAGGACATCCTATGAACAATTCCCTGATCTTGTAAGTAGGCTTTGAGAGCTATGAATTCACCACCACAGTCATATTGTAGGACTTTCAGCTGCTCACCCAGTTGTCTCTCAGCTTCGTTATGAAACTGAGTAAAGGCTTCCTTAACCTGAGATTTAAATTTCAAGAAACACACCCAGGTGTAACGAGAAAAAGCATCAGTAAAGGCTAGATAATACTTAAAACCATTTGAAGTAACAGGGGCAGGTCCCCATACATCAGCTACAACTAATTGCAATGGTTTTGTGTACTGAGTGTGTGAGGTGGGAAAAGGAAGCCGATGAGCTTTGCCATATTGACATGCTTTACACACAAGAGGAGAACAAGAATTTTTATTGTTACTAAGAGAGATATTACAACTGGATAAAGCATGATTCAGAACATCAAGAGATGGATGCCCAAGCCTCTTGTGCCAGATATCAGAAGAAACAGTATTACAAGCAGCTAAATGACAGTGCACAGAATCAACAGCATTAATAGTATGACAATGTGCAACAGAATTATTAACTAGAAGAGATTTTGAAGAAGATGCAGAAGATGCAGAATTATTAACAGCAGAAAGTTGAGACAACCCTTCCACAATATAAACCATTATTCTCTTGACCTACAAGTATAACCTTCCTTGTGTGTAGATCTCTTACTTGACAGAACTTGGGGTAGAACTCAAGTGAAACTTCATTATCCTGTGTAAACTTGGACACAGAGAGTAAGTTCTTTGTGATACCAGGAACAAATAATAACTTATTCAAATGAAACATTTTGTTATTATAAAGAAAAGAAGCTTGACCAGAAAGTTTTATTAGAAGAGCATTATCATTGCCAACAAGAACATTACCTGAACCAGGATAAGTTGTGCCAACTTGCATATTACTGAAGTTGTTGGTGAGATGATGAGTGGCGCCAGAATCTGGGTACCAAGCATTATCTGCAACAATCTCAGGAGTTGCCATCAAGGCCTGAGGTGAAACATGAACAGGTGTCATACTGGAAGAAGGAGCAGTAGGATAGGCAGGACTACTGGCAGTATGTGACACAACCATTGGTGCATATCCAGAAGGATTGATATTATGAATCTGAGGTGCACGCATCTGAGTAACAGCTGGCAGAGGATATGTGTGAGGCATGCTAACAACAGATGCAGGAGGTGGTGCACAGTACAAGGAGCTGTAGGGTGACAGAGAAGGAATACTGGGAGGTGTACTATATGTGAATATATGAGCCTGAGGAGACTGATTCTGAGGTGTAGAATTCTAAAAAGACCTAGCAGATTCATTCTTAAAGGAAGTGTCAAATCTGGAATAACACCTTTCCACCAGATGACCCAGCTTTCCACACAGTTGACATTGAGGTCTAGAACCATTAAACCTTCCTCTAACTCTATATGCACTGTTGTTGTTATAAGAGTATTGAGCATTTTGAGTTTCAACAGTATTTGCTTCACTGTACTCAATTCCTGAAACATCTTGAACATCTGAAACAATTGTTTGAGAAGAAGGCTGAGAGGTTTGAGAAGCTAAGGGAGTGGGAGTGGAGGATTGTGATTTACTTTGAGAAGAATTTTGAGAGGATGAGGAAGAAGAGGCAGAATTATGAGTGGTAAGGTGTGCTGAAGCAGAAATAGGTTCTGTAACAGGATTTTGCCTAGCATCAGCATCTAAGAGGATTGAACTAACAAAGCTATAATCAGAAGAAGAAGGAGATGCTGTGATGACAGTAATAACAGGATCAAAATAAGAAGAAAGACCGTTGAGAACTGCAGTTATATGTTCATGCTCCGAGATAACCTCACCACAGCTTGCAAGATTATCACACACAGATTTGATCTTCATAAGATACTCTCTCATACTCAGATCTCCTTTCTTTTGAGAGTGTAGCATTCTCCTAAAGGACATCAATCTAGTTGTTGTTTTGCCACTGTAAAGTCTATGTAAAGTTCCCCAAACAGCAGATGCTGTACTAAGACCTATCAGGTGAGGTAGAACACCAGGACTAACAGTAGAGAGAAGCCAGGTGGTGAGAGCTCCATCTTGCTCCTCATAGAGCTCAAACTCAGGATTAATGGATACAACTCCATCACGAGAAACATATTGAGAAGGAGCTGTAACTTTGGGATCAATGAACCTAAGTAATCGGTTTGTTTTGATGATAAGGTAGACTTGTTGATGCCAGATGAGATAGTTAGTATCATCTAGGGTAACATTGATTTTCTTAGATGAAAACACCTTACTGGACACAGAAGATGAAGCAGACACAGGAGTAGTACCATTATTTACAGCAGTAGAGTTTTCATTAGATACATTGTCAGTAGGACCAGTTTCATGACCAAGATTAGATCCATTAACATCATCACCAGCCATAATCAAACAAAAAACAGAAACTCCACAGTAGAGATAGCAAAAAGCAGATCAGATCAGAACTTAGGCAGGCATGTTGTAGAACTCACAGAATTGCATCATTAGACTAACAATAGCAGCAATCAAAGCAAGATCATGCAGATTTAGGTTTTGAAGCAATCAAACATAATTATCAGCAAGATCAGGTACACAACAGATGAACCAATATCAGATCTGATTGAAAGGACTTCGAACTCATCAAGAACAATCAGCAAATTACCAGTAGGTTTTGAAGTGCGAACGGAATGAAGCATTCAACGAAGGCATCCAACGAAGCAGAAACAGATGTAGATGCAAATTAAAACTAAAGGAGGAAGAAATACCATAAACACCTTGCAATTGACAAACAAAAACTGCTTCGATTAACCACAAATCAGTGCGCACAGAACGCCGTCGCTCATCACCATCAATCGATCAACACAGTAGCAACAACTGAGCACTCCGGTAGCCATAGAAGGAGCTCTGATACCAAGTTAGGTTTATAGAACAAGTCTCGGAAAGAAGAATGACAAGAAGGTTGAAGAAGAAGAGAGAAAGAATGCAGTCGTGAGAACTGCCGTGGACGGTGGTTTTAGGTTTAGAGGCAAAAAGAGGAAAAATAATAAAGAAAAGTAATAAAATGTAAATATGATATCTGTATTTCATATTTGATTTGGCCCAATGGGCATTACATTTATAGTCTGACCCAAGGAGGGTTCTGAAGAGATCTGTTAGTTTAACAACCTAACAGATTTATTCTAACGGACTAACAAACTGGGCCCAACAGCAGGCTTTACAAAGATAAAGTATATTAAGAGAATTCATTATACTCTAATACTGTTATCAATCTGTTAAGGCTTATGTGGGCTATAAAAACAACATTATGATGGTACTGGCCCGTTAAGGTGATTATCCGAACGGCCTACATTGTTTCACCCATCTCTTTCCTTTTCTTTCTGTTTTCCTTCCTCATCGTCTCTTTGTGGCTGCCCTAGCTGCACGTTGTTCACCACCGTTCATCATCGTCTCTTTTCCCTCATCGAAGTTCTTTCAATATTGTTGTATGCATTAACCTAGTAAATGAGCATATTTTTAAGTTTGATTAATGTTTATCGAGGCAAGCATATCCCTTTTATTGCACCTTTAAATCTTGGAAATTATGAAGGGCATAGTTTTTAGTCCAATGACATTTAAAAAATTTAAAGACGTATAGGGAACAAATGATAGAGAAGAAAATGTCCGGTAGCATTTGAATCCCATTGATATAATTTTTAGGGCGGAAAAGAGTGACGGACCCATGGCGGTGGAAAGAGGGCCGGAATCGAGTGGTGGACGAAGAAATAAATTTTTAAGTTTGGGGGGAAGATGATGAAAAATAAAGTTTGAGAGTTAAATTAAAAATTAATTTTTTTATTAATGGGGGTTAACGGCCAAGGGAAACATAAGTGGCAAGTATGATCTTTTTTGAATCTGGGTGAGTAAAATAGAACAAACTCCAAACAAAAAGGATCACGAGTGAAGATTACCCTAATTTATATGATATATATATATATATATATATATATATATATATATTAAGTTGAACTCTAATATTATATACTATATATATATTTTATAAATCATGATTTAGTTTTTGATTGACTAGTTTAAATATCATAAAAATTTATGATGGAGGCGACACTCTAATTATGTTATTTCATTCACAACACCATCGTGCTAGACTAATTAGTTATTAGTCTACGGAATATTATTTTTCTATTAAATAAAAAATTTTACATTCAAAACCAAGTATCAAAATTCGAATTCATATATAATAGGATAATTCTTCATTATAAAAATGATGGAGAGAGTTCACATCGTAGTAGTATAGGTCCTCATCATATGGCGTATAAGTATCTGCATGCCCGCCATAGTAACCTTTACGAATAAAGATGTCAGCGTGTTGGGTTGTGCGGTGCTCGATTCCTTCAACCATTCTTGCTTGCCAAGTGGTGGAGAAGTGGAATTTTGGGTGGATGTGGTGTGGAAGCTAAACAGAATAAAGACACAATGATTTATAGTGGTTCAACCTTCTAACCAATGTCTACATCCCTAAGGATTTCCAATCAATTCACTATTGATTCGTTCCCTTTTCTAGGCTTAGGAGGAAACCCTTATACACCGATCAAGCTTTCTACCCAAAGCCTTGATCAAACCCTCTTTACAAGAGAAAAGATAAGCAAACACAAATCCCTATAATAGGTGTTTGTTTACACAATTTAGCTCTCACCCAAAACCTAAAACATTTGAGCAAATTTGACAATTTTTGCTCACTAGTGTTTGTCTATACAAATAAATGACACTTAAGCTCTAAGACAATTTCTTGATCATTTGTTGTTTGACAATTGAAGCATTAACCATTACTTGATGCTTGGAGGTCTCTTTTATACTCAATGAGTTTGTAGTCGTTACTAGCCATTAGGGTTGAATTGGAGCCGTTGGAGACTTAATTTCCCACCATAAATGCAGTTTTTCAGCTCTCTGTATCGAAACGCTCGAACTCGTTTCGAAACACCCTTCAAGTAGAAAGAGTCGTTGCAGTCTGATGCAACACCTGTATCGAAACGCTGTTGGCCGTATCGAAACGCCTAGCCTCGTATCGAAACGATCTGCATTTAAATGTTAGTTGGGAAATAGCCGTTGGGGTTTTGTGACCGTTGTGGTCGATGCCACGTAGGCGTATCGAAACGCTTGGCAAAATCTTCATCCAGAAAAGACCTGTTTCGAAACGTTTCAACACTGTAAGACCCCGTATCGAAACACCTAGGGGTTTTTCGAAACGCCTGGAAGGTTTTGTTTAATTTGGCTTTGAAATCATGTAAAAACCTTTTAAAACATCCCCTAAACATAGTTTCAAGTTGTTTGGACTTTAGAAATAGTTTTGAATTCTTTTTAACTTAGTCCTAAACATTTTTCAAATATTATATCAAAACATTATTTCTACAATTTCTCCCTTTTTGATATAATAAAACCAACTTAAAAAATTGTTTGGGATTCTCCCACTTTAAGTTTAAAAATGTGAATAAGAGATCAAAAATTTGAAATCAATTTGAGCTCCCCCTTATTCATTTGAAAATTCAATTTTTCAAACCATTTCTCCCCTTTTTGTTATATCATAAAGAATTCAAAATACTTTTAAGTTCAAAATAACATTAGAGGTGAAAAAATTGACAAAATTAAGAATTTTGGTTTTAAAATGGCTCTCCCTTACTCAAAGCATCATAAAAAAATGTTAGTCCAACATATATGATCATCTAGTTGAATTAAATGAAAAAAAAATCAAATAAAAACAAAAACAACTAGATTTTACCACACTTGAACCCAAGGGAGGATGTGAAGCCTTCATTCTTCAAGTGTTCTTCCTTTGTGTGCATGGAGCTCCCCCTCAAGGTTTGACTTGTTGATCACTCTCCATCACACCTAGCAAAAGACAATCAAGTAATTTTTGGTATCCAAATTGCTTTGGATCCATAGACATTAGTGGCACAAAACTTAGTCCCCTTAGGAATCTATTTTTTAATTTCATCCTTTTTAGTTGAAGTGGTTAGTCCATTTGGGACCCAAACACTTCTAAAATATTTACCGTTTACAAATCTAGGGGCACTAGATTGTCTTATATAAAAATTTAATTTTCCAAAACTAATTTTCTTTTCAAGCTCTTTGGAAATCAAATCTTTTTCTTCTTGAACTTTTTGAAGCAAATTTTGTAAATCAAAACATTTTTGTTCAAACTCTTCGAGTTTTGCTTCAAGTTCAAGTTTGGTTTTAGAAATCAAATCATTTTGAATTTTCAACTTTGAAATCATTTTATTGTTTTCCAAAATGTGATTTTTAAACTCTAAAACCAAATCGTCGTAGGCATCTTGTAATTCATCAAAAGAGTAAGAACATGAAGTAGACGAATTAGAAGTTACCCTTGAAGCTTCTTCGAAGGCCATAAGGCAAAGGTTGGCTTGTTCATCGTTGGTGGAGTCCTCATCAGTCCAAGTAGCCACATATGCCTTCTTCTTATGGCTTGAAGTGCTTGCCCTCTACTTCTTCATGGATTCTCGTTCAAGCTCTCTCAAGGCTTTCTTCATGAATGGGGCACACTTCTTGAAGAGATGAACTATCTCTTCCTCTTCATCCTCCTCTTCATTTGAATCAACATGATGACATGTGGAGGATTTGAGAGCAATGTCATTAGTGTTGATGCCAAGCCCTTTGAACTTCTTCTCCCCCATAGCTCTAATTTCTTCCCTTTTCTTCTCATATTCCTTGTTTTTCTTCATTATTTGATGAGTGAGAAGTGACCCCATAAGTTCATCAAGCTTCAAAGTCTTCAAATTCTTAACTTCGATGATGGCGGTCCTCTTTGAGTCCCATGACTCGGGAATGGAGTAAATGAGCTTTCACTCAAGTTTCTCCTCTGGAATGGCTTCTCCATAGCCCTTGAGACCATTGGTGATTGTGGAGAACCTATCAAACATCTTCTCGATGTTCTCTTCCGGATCCATCTTGAAGTTCTCATACTCTAGGTTGAGGAGCCCGATCTTGGTCTCCTTTACTTAATTTGTCCCCTCGTATGTGACTTCAAGCTTGTCCCATACCTCCTTGGCACTCTCACAAGAAGACATCTTCTCATAGATGATTGGGCCAAATGCACAAAATAGGATGTGCAAGACTTTGCAATTAAGCTCAATCTTCTTGCGATCTTCGACACTCTATTCCGCTTTGCTTCGTTGAGGCACGAACGGTATCTTCAACTATGTCTCATAGCTTGTAGTCTCTTGACTTAATGAAGAACTTCATCTTTGTCTTCTAATGGGCATAGTGATTTTCGTCGAAGAAGGGCGATTTGTCGATGGATTGCACCATTGAGCCGGTTGTGTGAAATGATGATCGAGCTTGCCGGATCTTCTCAATAGGATGTTAATCCTCTTCGATTGAGCCAAGCTCTGATACCAATTGTTGGGTTGTGCGGTGCTCGATTCCTTCAACCGTTTTTGCTTGCCAAGTGGTGGAGAAGTAGAATTTTGGGTGGATGTGGTGTGGAAGCAAAAAAGAATAAAGACCCAATGATTTATAGTGGTTCAACCTTCTAACCAAGGTCTACATCCACTACCTTAGCTTCCCACTAAGGATTTCCAATCAAACCACTATTGATTCGTCCCCTTTTCTAGGCTTAGGAGGAAATCCTTATACACCGATCAAGCTTTCTACCCAAAGCCTTGATCAAACCCTCTTTACAAGAGAAAAGATAAGCAAACACAAATCTCTCTAATAGGTGTTTATTTGCACAATTTAGCTATCACCCAAAACCTAAAACACTTGAGAAAATTTGACAATTTTGGCTCACTAGTGTTTGTCTATACAAATAAATGACAATTAAGCTCTAAGACAATTTCTTGATCATTTGTTGTTTGACAATTGAAGCATTAACCATTACTTGATGCTTGGAGGTCTCTTTTATACTCCTTAATGAGTTTGTAATCGTTACTAGCCGTTGGGGTTGAATTGGAGCTGTTGGAGACTTAATTTCCCACCATAAATGTAGTTCTGCAGCTCTCCGTATCGAAAAGCTCGAACTCGTTTCGAAACACCCTTCAAGTAGAAAGAGTCGTTGCAGTCTGATGCAGCACCCGTATCGAAACGTTGTTGGCCGTATCGAAACGCCTAGCCCCGTATCGAAATGATCTGCATTTAAATGTTAGTTGGGAAATAACCGTTGGGGTTTTGTGACCGTTGTGGTCGATGCCATGTAGGCGTATCGAAACGGCATAGCCTGTATCAAAATGCTTGGCGTATCGAAACGCTTGACATTGTAAGACCTCGCATCTAAACACCTAGGGGTGTTTCGAAACGCCTGGAAGGTTTTGTTTAATTTGGCTTTGAAAACATGTGAAAACCTTTTAAAACATCCCCTAAACATAGTTTCAAGTTGTTTGGACTTTAGAAATAGTTTTGAATTCTTTTTAACTTAGTCCTAAACATTTTTCAAATATTATATCAAAACATTATTTCTACACGGCGGGATGAAAATTCTTTGTTCCTTTTCGGTGCCTCTATCTATGCTCTCACGCTTAAAATTAAGTTTCGGGTTTAGAGTTTTAAGTTAGGGTTTATGGTTAGAGTTTAGGAAATTTAGGCTAAGTGTGTATTTTTAGAGTATGGAGTGTAGGGTTTATGATTTAAAATTTAGGGTTAGAGCTTAGAATTTAATTTTGTAGTGTATTTTTTAGTGTTGGAGCATAAATAGGAGCACCGAAAAGGGTCAAAAAAATTTCATTTGTGTCGGCGTTACTATTTGGTATATAAATAGGCCAGTTTTTTTATCCAAGGAGAAATTCATTAAACCACAAAGACAACAAACAACGAAGCACGTGCCTTAACCTCTAACACATGCAAACCATGCACGATGGAAAGCAACGTGAAAACTTCAAACAAACACTGCAGAAGGATAAACCCCATGCATGAAACAAAAGGCCAACAAGCCAAAGACCCAGACCGAAGCCACAACTGATGGCAACAAACATGATGCAAAGGCGAACAACGCCATTGAGATCCAACACAAAGGGAACAAACGAAAAGGAAAAGCCCTAGCCATAGGGAGCGCTGGGAGCAAAACAGCAGAGAAAAAGGCAGACACATGATCCTCGCCGTCTAAAGTTTAGGGATGAGAGCTCGAAAGCAAAATCTAGGTGAGAGCTCCTTTCGGAGACAGGCTCCCTCGTCTGAGGACGTGGGTCTTATAAACATGTTCATTGCTAACAAAAACCTTAACTTTAGTTCGAAGGATTCAATGAAGACACCATCAACAAACTCAGTCTTCTGTCTGAAGCTGGGAACACAACCGACCAAACTGCAGAAGGTAGGGGACCTGAGATCAGTAGTAACCAAACTCAGAGAGGAGATTCGAACTTATAGTCGAAAGGATCCATGAAGCAAGTGCACTATCCTGCGCAACAAAGATTTCATAAGCTTCGTTATCAACAGTCGTGCCTTGATCATTGGTAACTGTTTCCGGCGGCGGCTTCAGAGCACCGGTGAGCAGTTTTTCGAGACGATGACTTCGGACGGCAAGCAAAACTTGTTGCTTCCAAATCAAGAAGTTCGATTCATCGAGCACCACACTAACACGCTTGTTGGTGAAGCTCTTGCCGGAGGATGAGCCAGTGGAAAACTCACTGGTAGCAGCAGAAGAATCGCCCGGATTCGTCATGACAGAAGAAGGAGAACAACGAAAGAAGAAATAACGTAAGGTAAAAAATCAAGAAACCCAGGAGATCCTGGCGATTGATACCATGTTGAAATGGTGATGAAGAAGAAGGAAGAAGAAGGAGTTTTATTGATTTCAAAAGAACGGTTACAATAATTGATTCTTAGCTGGTGCAACATTGAGGAGCTTATATAGACCATACAAGCTAGCTAGCTGACTGCCAGCTCACGTAACAAACTTGGCAGCTCATGCAACAAACCTAACAACCCTAACAGACTATTAAACCTTCAACATAGGGGAAGGAATTGGAGTGTGCACCAACTTTCGTCCCTTCCACTCGAAAGAGGTGCATTCTGAATGAATCATATTATTCGCGGATAACCCTCGGAGGGATTATTCGCTTTGGGAGCATTGCTCAGGATCATAAAGAACACTGGTTTTGGAGCAGTCTGGCTTTCGTCATCACTCAGAACGATTTCCTCATTTAAAGAACAACTCTCGTCAACAAACATTGGAGTTATCTTGGTGATTTGTCTACCAGAAGGGTCAATGCCAAGCTCCTTGATTCCTACCTCGTCCAGCAACACCCTAGAAATTTCTATTGCGTGTTTGCGACGTGCAGCTTGCTTGATAAGAGTGAGCCTTCTGGTGCCGCAGGAGAAACCTTTCTCCTTCCTTTCAATGCTATTGATCACCGAATAGGCACATGTGAAGGAGTCGGGGAATAGAGCCACTTTGAGGACGTCCTCATTGGCCACTGCACCAAAATCATTTGCTCCCCAATTTTCGGGAGCAATTTGGAAGATGCCGTCAGATATATACTAGCCATAGCTCTCTTCTTTTGGCCACGAAGAAAGATTCCTCGCAGCTCTCCGGTTTCTTACGCTTTCTGCATTTTGAGACACCGTGATTTTTGACTCTTTCAGATATTACCTCATTCCAAATTTCTTCAACATCGATGCTAGAGGGGAGGGTTAGGCTTGAAGTATTTCCAGCTGCAACTATTGTTTGCCTATGAGACATTGCTGCCACGCAATTGTTTGTGACCTTGGGCTATCCAAAGTCAACTTGCTTTTTCCCATTAGAGGAGGGAGGTTTCATAATTTCGTTACTATAAATGGATGTTCCTTGCGCAAGGAGGTTTGTAGATATCTCGTTTGTTGACCCTATCCTCCTCGTACTCTCGGGGTTTGGAGTCTCGTTGATACATGCGATGGTTTTGTCGGATAGTGTATTCCCTTCCTTTGCAACCAAACCGCAATGTATTGCAGGATTGTCGCGAGGGTTGTACGTCGCCGGAGCTTTTGGGACTCACTGTTCGATGTTCTTTCCCAGATTTGTGAAGCTCCCAGCCAAGGACCGAAAAGATCCGAGAGTTTGAATGTACTTGTGTCATGCCAACATTCTTTCTCCCCATGTCCAAGCCTACCACACTTGTAGCAAAACTTAGGAATTCTCTTGTATTTGAAGCAAACTTCCAAGGGTTTGAAACCTTTTCGGTTGAGGACAAAACCCGTCTTTAGGGGATCTTCCACTCTGATGGCAACCCTGAGATTCAGATGACCATCCCACTTCACCTTACTATTGTTATTAAAGTTTGATCCAAAGCAGCGTGGGAAGAGATTCCCGATCATCTTGATATTCTCCGGGGTAATAAGAGAAATGGGGAGATTGTAAACTTGAATCCAAAATTCCTCCGTGGCAAAATCGACTTCTTCAAATGCAACTTCCGACAGCCACTCCTTGAGGATGAGGAGACGATCTTGGACGACCCATGGCCGCTTACCTAATACCCTGAGTATGTCTTCTAAAGATTGGAAAACAAAGAGAAACACGTTTTTCTCCAGATCGTGGCATTCTAAATCCAAACATTTCCAGGCCTTTCGGAGAATGGCATTGATGGTGAGATGTTTAGCCGCCACGTCCTAAAGAATCTTACCAACCAAGGCATGATTTTTAATGGTGAAGTTAACTTCCCCATCCTCATTCAAGTTCAATAACTCTAAACTGTTATTAATGAGGTTGTCTGAGTCAGGAGAAAGAAGGGACAAGGAGTTCGTGGTTAAGCTTTCATTTAATGTAGCCATGAGCAGGAGAGTAAGTGTTTGGTGAAGGCCACAATTAAGTTGGTCCCTCATTCAGTTTGACTTCCAATTTAGAACCCAATTCTGAACAGAAATTGATGGTTAAGATATTCAGACTATTAGGCAATAATCCCTTAGACAGAATAGCAGCTTCTTACTGTTGGAAAAATTACACTTACCATATGGTAGAGAGCTATCTCGTAAAGCATATTGTTCCTCATAAGGGATTTGAACTTGTATTTTTTCCCACCACGAGAAGTAAAATATTTTAATAAGATGATACCATCAAATCGCGATAAGTTGTGAAAGTAGACAGTCTTAATGGAAGGATTTTGTTGAATAATCACCGTTAAACGTTCACTAAAGTTGTACATCATATGACTATGCGACCAATTAATAAATCTCTACTATTATTTCTTTTAACATGCTTACGTTGTAGATTTAGTTTGTATCATCTAATTCGATTATTTTAAGTGGAAACTTTATACAAATATCGTACTTGGTTTTTTTAATTTCACAAATGTGCTTCTTGTTTTTTTATTTCCAGAAATATAGCATTTCTCTACGGTGAAAGTGAAGTCGGAAGGAACACACACCTTCTTTGAACAATGAATGTTTTTTTTTCAATTGAAAAAATAAAGTTAAAAGAAACACACGATATTTTACACTGTAATCAAATTGTATGTCTACCGTCTTTAACATATTTTAATTAAAAAAAGAATACACAATAAAATCTGATTATATTTTAACCGTCTTCACTTTTACTATAGCAAATACTATAGATTTGGAAATAAAAACAATAATGCCATATTTTTTTGGGGAAAATTCCCCCCGCAATATTGGTGCCATTTCCCCATTTTAAGTATTCGTTCATATATAATTTGGATTAGGATCATTTTTTATAAAAGAAAAAAACATCAAATTACAATACATCAATTAAGACACATTTTATGCATAATATAAGAGTCAATGACAAAATTTGATCAAATTTTCATTTGATTGTTCATGTCAAATTATTTATTAAAAAGAGACTCGAACTCGTTTAGTTTTAGAAAATAATTTTTGTTTTTGTTTTTAAAAAATAATTAGGAAACATGCTTGGTTAATAGGGATAAAAATTTGTTTTCAAAAATAAAAACAGTAAAAATATGTTTGGTATCTAGCTTTTCAAAATAGAGATGAAAAAATAGTTATTAAATAAATAAATTATAATTAAAAATATAATAATAAATAAATAAATAAAATATGAGTAAATAAATCAAAGTTTTTAAAAATAACATTAGAAAGATTCGAATTCGGGTTAAAATAAAGTTAAATTAAAAAACCATTATTTTCATATTTTTTCACTTTCCCAACACATTTTCAACCAAAACACTAAAAACATTATTTTTTATGTTTTTAAATTCACTTATTTTTGTTTTTATTTTTTAATCTTTCAACCAAACATATTTTTTTTTACCAATTTTATTTTCTGAATTCGGACTTCATTCTCTACGATTAAATTCTCATATTGAAATTGAAGAGAACAATTGTGATGTGTCTATAATGCTCGGTTGTTATATAAAAAAGCATATGTACTGAGGCCCAATAATAATGGCCCAAAGAAAGGAAGATCCGATATTTGCAACGACGCCTTGAAAGCTAATTATTGCGTGAATACAAAGCGGCATACGATTAGGGTTTTTGAATTTCTGCAAAATTTGTTCAAAATGCACTTGATGCTTGAGTTTGGGTAAGATTTTTAATCAAATTTATTGCTTTTGGTACTGTTAATTCTTTGTGCGCCACAATCAATTTGCCCATATTCTGTATTGCGGTTTTCAGTAATGAACTTCTGTTTTTCTTGAGCTGATATCCCAATTTATTTTACTTAATTCTCGCCTTTTGATGTTAATTCTATGATATTCATTGTTTGGTGCAGTGGAGGCTTAGAACTTCTATGTGAGTCTGTTAAAGTTCATAATGTCAATGTTGATATGCCAAAAGGAGCAGATAAGGTAAATCATGTTGTTCTTTTTCTCTTATTTTTAAACTCAGAATGTTTCAAGCAGCTTAATTTTTGAGGATTTTAATGTTTTGGGTCTGGTTTTGTGCTTTCTCAGTTAACCATGAAGGATTTACTAGCTTGGGTTCGAACCAATTTGATCAAAGAGAGACCTGAAATGTTCATGAAAGGGGAGTCTGTGTAAGTGTTTCAAGGGTCTAGACTTTAAACACTCATATGCAATGATGCAAAAATGTTGAATTAGGGTTCTAATTTTGGAAGCAATCGTTTCGGTTTGTGCAGGAGACCCGGTGTTCTCGTCCTTGTAAACGACTGTGATTGGGAGTTGAGCGGTCAGCTCGATACAACCTTGGAAGATAAGGATGTGGTAGTTTTCATTTCAACTTTGCATGGTGGATAGATAGTATGAACATCTAGGTTTATATATAGTTACTATATCTTATAAACAATCATCACGAAGATTGTATCGGGTTTTCTCGAAAGTTTGAACTTCTTTATTGAAGATGTTATGAAAATTCAATGAAATCTGTACTGTCTCATGTTCTTTATCTGCCATCATTGTCTTCTGCTAGTTTCGGTATGTTCTTTGGAATGTTGTACTTCTGTAATAAATAGAAATTCCATGGCAGGTGTTCAAGAATTACAAACAGCATACTACTTGACCTAAAAAGCAATGGAAAATTTTCCAAAGCAAATACAAAGAGAACAGAAAGACCCTTCTCCTTGTAATACAAAGAAAGCTACCGTTTAAACAACGTCGAAGAACGAGAATACAGAGGAGTAATCTTGATGACGAGTCCGGGGAAAACATCATCAGGGTCATGAATATGAGGGTTGTTCTCCACTATAAACGGATCACCACACTTATCACTTATGGAGTGAAGGGTTTCTCCGTCCGCAACAACATAGATCTCATCACAGGCTCGCTCCAACAGCCGACGACCGATCACTTTGTCATCATACCCCTCTTCATTTGTCATTGTAGAGTCCGTTTCCTCGAAAGAGTTGAGTAGTAGTAGGGTTACCAACACGAAAACGCAGCACCAGGAAGCTTCGTCCTCGGCCATAGATGATAATGCAAATATCCGACTCCGACAACAACTATTGGAAGCCATGGGAAGGGATTGAGTACTGCAGGGGGGGGTTTAAAGGGGAGAGGGGGAGCACTACACGAGTGTGGTGTGGGGGAAGGGGAGAGGCCACGATTTTGTAGATTACGTGAGTCACCTTGTTTGTAAAGGAAGAATAACGATAAAATACGTTAGCCGTGTATTTTTTATCATTTGCATCCAAAACCAAAAACAGAAAGGAAGAATAATGATTAAATACGTTAGCCCTGTTTTGTAGTTTAGTGGGGTTCGTTCGTTCTTTCTCCATCTCTATTTGTTTGTTCTAAAACTTGGATGTCATTTAATTGGGACTTCATTCAGATACTTAATGCAATTATTATTGGAACTCACATCTAAAATTTTGATCCTACTACTTTTGTTTTAGTTTTTATTATTTTCGACCGTGTTGAAAAAGAATAATGATTAAATAGTGCAGTTTTATCGTTTTTATGGATTCTAGCAGGATTATAAAAAAAGATTTGGTACAATAAATTTAGGATTTATATTCAGTGCTGTGAAATTAAATTTAGAATTTAGATTTAAAGTTGTTAAAAATTTAAGGTTAAAATTTTAGAGTAATATGGTTAAAGAATTAAGTTTTAACTAATAAAAATTAAATTTTAACTTTGAACCCTAAATTCTAAACTACTAAACCTAAACCTTTAACATCTAACCATAATTTGGAAACTTTTGAAAACTTTTTGCTTCCTGTATGGAATACTTACATTTTAATTTGGATTATATATGTGTAATTATTTGATACACTGGTGGTGAAAGCTAAAAGTTTCTACAAACGCCTTAGTTTTAAGGTTTAAAAACTTAGTTTATGATATATGGTTTAGAGATTTAAGTGCATGGGCTTTGAATTTAGGAATAATGGTTAAAATTTATAGTATAGAGTTATAATTTAGAGTTTATAAATTAAAACTTAAATCTTCACCATATTACCTTAAAATTAAACTAAACCTTTAAACCATAAATTCTAACCACCATTCATAAATTTTAAATCACTACACTTCAACCCCTAAACCCTAAAACTAAAGAGGCTTGTGAATTTTTTTTTTTCACCGCCAATGTATAGAATACTAATCTTATTTATTTATTCATCAAAGTTTATATCTTTCTCCAACACAGCAGAACATCAGCATAGATCAAAAACACCACCATCAAGATGTTAGTCCAAGATTATACATCAATATCAGTAAAATGTTTTTTCACAACAGTATACATCTAACCTGAGCCGCTTTCACAACCCAAAATTGTTGCCCAACGAAGCATGAAAATCCAACCCATATAATAGATGCAATCAAAATGCAGCAACTGCTTCAGGGCTGAAAATTAATAAGGATCCATAGCAGCGCAAAGAATGAATTTAATTTGAAGCTACTTAAAGCCAGAGAGAGAGAGAAACTTGTATAATCATCTACACATTGTGATTGGTCGAGCCTAGTAACTTTTCCTCCTCTCTTGGGATGTCGGTCATTGGAATCTGAAATCCGGACTTCGTAATTTTGTTCCATTCATTTTCTACTCGAAAGAATATCCATTGGAACCTTCTTAGCATCTCTAAGGCGGCCACCATGAACAGAGTCAAGTAGTTGTGGCGGAGATGAGCAGACAGTTTATACGTCCACGTGCAACGCAAAACCAAGTTGCTTCCAATAACCCAAAAATAAACCTACCAAGTTATAAAACGAAGAAGGAAATCAATCGCGTGAAACATGTATTGATGTGCCATTAAGTGTCTTGCGAAATGAAATTGAATGAATAATTATCATCACTAAGATTCTTACCCATTGTCGCCCATATAACAGATTGGAACATAAACTTGGTTTGTTGAACTTGAAGATCCTAGTGAAGACACTGCCATACAAGCAGAATTTCAAATGAACGTAAGTAGGCGCAAGGAATGCCAAAGTGGCCTCACAATCAAACAATGTACATGAACTGTTTGGAAAGGGGGAATATATAATCATACCTAAGGTCCCAATCACGAGTTATGTCCCAATAAAACGAATAGAGTGAGTTAACAAGACTTGAGAAAAGCCAGAGGCGACGATAAACATACGTCCACTTATCAGGTGAGACATGATATTTAAGGGCTGAGAGAAAAATCACAGGGACTGCTGTTGAATATTTTAAAGCTGAAAACCACGTGTAAATTGGGTTAGAATAAAAAAAATGGCAGTTAAACAGAAATCACTGACAAAGCTTGACGACGTGCTGTCCATAGAGTTTAAGAAAATTCTTAAGGCAATACATTGTATACTTAACCGGTTCATAGATCCATATCCATTCTGACCAGATGTAAATTTTAATAAGAAAATAGTAAGTATCAAGGTCCTAGATGTAGTACCATTAAAAAGGGTTGGCTTCTCTCTTGTGTCTTTGTACTGCCGCAGACATTGCAGTAGCCGCCAAATATATGGAATAACAAGCACTAGTGGAATTGCAACTGAGTGGCTGCCGCAAACCGAGTCTGCTTCAAACCATGCAATTGTTGCAACCTACATGCCAAGAGAAACCTCATCTTATTCATCTGAGGATATCAACATTGCATCAATACAAAGAGCTTCAACATTTCAATGTTGATCGAATCCAAATTAAGCATAATATATTTTGTACTAAATAAGATAGACAAAGTATACCCTCGTTGTTTCTTTACATCATCACTAAATAGATAGAATGGTCGGCCGGCAACCACATGCATTAGTTTAATTATAACCTCATACAAGCAATTCGAAAAAAAAACTGTGGTGTAAAGCATTACAGGCACAACATTATGCCTCAAGTTCAATGGGTTTTAACTGCATCAAAAACCAGAAGCAAGAGTAATCAGATACTCATCATGCCTTTCATTATGATCCTTTTCCTCCATGTTTGAAAAGGATCTACCATCAACTTATTTTTCATAGAACGTCAGGAATACATAATGAAGTAGGCGATACAACTCGCAGATATTAATAATTAAAGGCTATGAAAGTGCTATGCTGTTGGGAAGAGTATTGAACGTCTAATCTTCAGCCAATTTGGAAATGTAAAAAAAAATCCCACCAGGCACTAAATTTGAGAGCGCTCTTAGCCTTTTATAGATAACACACCAAAAAGTCTTCAGTATCGAATTACCTGGCGATGAACCATTCGACAGACTGAACGCTCCAAATCTGAAAATACCTTCAAAGAATAAAGATTACGAGCAATTAGGGGGGAAATCCAGCTCCACTTACAAATCAAATTTAATGACCTTAAGGGGTCGTTTGGTTCATGGAATATAAGATTACCTTTGGAAATGAGATTACCGGAATGTTACATTACTTAACATATTACCGGAATGTTGTATTACTTTGTTTGATTTGTTTGGCAGGAATGTAAGATTACATTGTTTGGTTGAAGGAATATAAGATAAGAAAAATGCATATTTTACCAAATTGTCCTTGAAATATATTTTCTTTTTTAACCAACTGAAGTTTTAAGATTAAAATCAAAATATTTACATAAAAGTTCATAGAAAATATAAAAAATACAATATGAAAACTTTTTTTATGAAAATTGATCCTAAATAATAAATGTAATAAAATACATATCAATAATAAAATTTGAATCAAACACATATATAAAAAATCGAAATAAAATAAAAATCTGATATATTTTTATTTTATATGCATCGTATTATTTTATAATAAGTATTATAACCCTAAACTACTAAAAAATAAAATAGATTTATACTTTTGTAATTATATAAAAAAAGGAAAGATCATTTTAAAGTAACTATATAATTTAGGGGTATTTTTGTCCAAAGGGGAGGGAATTGTCTAATACCTAAGAAAAGGGAGGGAATGACATTCCTGGGAAAAGACCAAAAATAACTACTGTTGGGAATATTTTATTACCCCTGGGAGGGAATGCTCTTGAACCAAACGTGGGTATGTGATTCCGGAAAAGATTATTCCCCCTGGTAATGATCTTTTCTGCGAACCAAACGCCCCCTAAGAGTATGTCCAGTAATTTTGGTCTATGACATACATCTAAACAGCAGAAAACTGAAACTTTCTCCATAAGAGTATCAAAGTACAAGAGTATTTTCATAGGATTTCTCCTTGGTACAATCTAATTGTTAAGAGAAACGAAATAAGCAGCTTGCTTAAGGATATGAAATGATGTTACAGGTTCATACCTTGGCCATGGAGGTTAAAATGTCAGCCAAGAAGAAGTCAGGAAATGAAATTGGCTGTTACACAAGAATAAACACGTAAAAAATGCAAATGCATGTCAGCCACTGCGAACCTCTTGAGTAATTGCCACTAAAAAGAAAAATTCCAGGCTAAAGGGAAATTCTAATCTGCAAATGCAGCTAGCTCAAGCACAAAGAAAAAGAAAGCTACACCAGAAACTAACCTGAAGTGGGAAAGCTATCCGCCAGAGTGTTCTTAGCAAGAAGTAACGAGATGAAAAATAGAAAATGTCGAAGGGGAATATCAAAACCAAGGCAACAGCAACATAGAGGATCACCTGCAGGTTGTATTTCAAATGTCAGAACCATCAATGTGTCAAATTACTGATAGCATTGGAAACTTGGAAACCCTACAGAATCCAATCTACAAAACTACAAGAGAAGACTACACACAGTCACATAAACATTTGCATTCACACTCATACATACATAATCATTAAACTGAAAAGTAATAATTAAGTAGAAAGACCATAATTGATAAATCTAATGGTTGAAAACATGTGATAGGTTTCTGTCTTCCATATATGCAGTTAAATTATATGGACAGAAGATAAGATAATGCTGGGAAACAGGGTAGATATTACACTGGTTGAGATGCTGCCAATGCTACTTCTCCGTGGGAGTAAAGATAAAGGTATGCTGTCATGCTAGTTGGCACTATAACTGTCATCCATATGCTACACTGCATGTAGCAAAGCAGAGAAAAGGCATTTAATAGGAATATATATTCTTTTTCTTAGTGGAACCACAATCTCAGGACCAAATTCTCAATAAAGCATGCAAAGTGCAAAGATACAAATAACATGAAGAGCATTTAAAACAAGTACCTTCCATATTTCTCTGTGAGTAAGGTGGTTTTGATCAAGATCAAATATTTTTGCATAATTAATAGTACTCTGGGAGAAGACCCATAAACACACTCCCCACAGCCAAACCATCATTGTCTACAATTGCAAGAACAAGAAATGAGATTTGATGGACACCTAACATCAAATATCAATCTGTAATCATACTCGAAGATATGTTAACTAACCACAAGAAGGAGGGGGTTATAATATAAGAATGCCTCATACAAGAACAAGTCTCTTAAGTCTGCACTCATTCTCATGACTGAATCCCATCCAATCTGTTTCAGAAAAAAGAAATCAAACACTCTCGGGATCAATTCTCACAAGAATCAAATGCATTCTAGCTAACTGTACAAAGACTGACCTTGCAACAAGTGAAGGCCCAGATCAGAAACCATATAACCTTAAATCTCCATAGAAAGGTAGGAGAAGGCATTATGGCTGTGGTGTGCATAGGTGAACTGGAACCCTTCATTTCTCCAACCACGAAAGGGAACACGTAACCTTCTTGAACACTAATTCCAGGTTCAGCGGACCCTAAACAACAAATAAATAAAAAGTAAAAAAAAAAACTATTCGTATTTTGTAAGATAAGTTTAAATCGAAGGTCAATCAATTAACGAAACAGATAACAGATTTACCTAGGTCAGAAGAAACAGATTTGGCGCCAAGTTTCCGAAGATGAGGACTGTGAGAAGAACCGATTGCAGACGGATTTTCAAACATGAGCTTGCCTGGATTTTTTTTCTATTCGATCTTAATTAAAATTACATTCTGCAACAGTCGAATTCCAGTTTCATTTCCTCAGCCAAAAACAACAAAGCAAAAATATCCTAAAATTAATGCAGCATACGAGTTCATAAATAATTATCCTAAAATTAGTAATAACATAAAGTAACGAACAATGATCAGATCCGGAATGAGAATGAAACGGGAAAGTTACCGGATTGGGATCGGAAACGACGCCGTTGATTGGCGATGTCCGCAGATCTGGAAAGAGAGTGAAATAGATGAATGGATTTTGAACTGAGAGAGACGCGCATTTCAGTTCAGTTTGCCGTCGTCGTCATCGTCAGTGCGGAATTCACGGTTACCTTCCCTCTCCTAGTTCCTAGGCTTTTATCATAACCCCAGCAGTATATTATACGTTAGGTAATACTCATAGGCAATGCCACGCTAAATGGGCGAATGGGCGGTGGGCTAATTTGCTAACTTGGAGCGTGATAGGCGGGGGAGTGGACAGGATGTGAACGAGACGAGATAGATCGTGAGCTATCGAGTTTGACTCGATTAAAGCTTGATTTAATTAGATTTGATTCGAGTTTAAATTCGGTTCGAATTTTTAACGAGTCGAGTTACTTGATACCAGACTCGAAAAGCTCATGAAATACTTAAAAATATAATATACTAATTTTTTTTATAATTTAAAATTTAAATTCTTAAACTTAAAACCCTAAATATAAAGCCTAAACATAAGTATTAAACCCTAAAATCTAAAATCCTAAGTTCTAACCCCGACAAACTAAACCTCTAAACCCTAAACTAACACCATAAACCCTAAAATTAACAAGCTCGAGTTTACACAACTTGTGTATCTAAGTTTTTCTTTTCTTCATAGGACTTTAAATGAGACGTGATAGATGAAGAGTTACTCGAGTCCAGTGCGGTCAAAGATCGATCAACACTTGACTCGATTAGACTCGAATCAAGCTCGAACTCGACTCGAGTTCTAAACGAGCCGAGTCGAGCTTAGATTTCTCAGACTCATCAGAAGTTACTCAAGCTCGAACTCGACTCAAAATCTTAACGAGCCGAGCCAAGTTTAGCACTACTCGGACTCGTTTACAGCCCTAGCAGTGCGTATGGTTGAGCAAAACTCGACTCCATTTTATTTTTGATTTTTTACTTGATTTGACATAAGAAATTATAATTTGAATTGACTTGACTTTGAGTCGTAATCTCATAGATTAGTCTCGAAAAAAATTCAAATAAAGTTTGAATTATAAAATGAAAGTTGAATAATTTAAATATTTTAATAATTACAGGACCAATTTTTAAATTTGAGTTGAGTCCCTCAAATTTAACTGATACATGTACATCACATGAGAAAAGTACGAAGAATTATGTATTTATATCGTGTATAATTGTAGAAAATCATTTAGATCGGAAACCAAATTACTTTCGTATGATATCCTAAATTGTGTAGTAATTTTTTTTTACAATTCTATGTTCTTTGTATATATGTGAGCTAAGTATATGCTTAATCATTTCTCTGTGTAAGTGTGTGTTGACAAAGAAAACGCAGCTCATTCAACGAAAGATGGGTCTTCTTCTGCAGTTGCTAGCATCAAGATCAAAGAAGACAAGTAGATAAATGTATCTTTTTTATTCATGTTTCTAATTAACAAAAATAAAAAAGAATTGAAAGGTTAAAAATTCAGTCATAGAGGAAAAATAGAACAGAAAAAGAAAAAAAAGATTTAAAGAAAAGTTAACTGTTATGTAAATGTTTTTTTAACAGTAGTTAACGGTAGTACTATTAATGATAAAAAATTTAAAGTTCAGTGACTATATCGCATAATTTAAAAATTCGATTATCAAAATGAAATAACCTTAATTATTTGATGACTATTTATGTAGTTTACCCTTTAAAATCTTCGGAGATAAAAATAAAGGAAAGAAAAAAAAAATCTCATTTTCCAGATTTCTCGCTAGGGAAGACATGACCACTGCGACTCATCTTTTCCACTCTCTTCCGCCAATTGTTTCCTTCCCGACCGCTACAGTCCCGGCGGCCAATAGTAGTGCCGGCGCACGAAACCAAACGACGTCGTTGCATGTAGTGTCCGCTTCGAGGAGGAGCCGAGATGACGATTACCACGCCACTCTCAAAGCTCTCAACTCAAAGGGCCGCTTTCCACGAAAATCCCTCGGCCAGGTCTAATTACCCGCCCCACCTTATCCTGTTTTCAACGCACTGAGTTTACGATAACCTAATTAATTCCGAAATATTCAATATCTGCAGCATTACATGTTGAATTCTGAAATCAACGAGCAACTGGTACGGGCGGCCAATATAGAAGAAGGTCACGTGGTGTTAGAAATTGGGCCGGGAACTGGTTCTTTAACCAATGTCCTCATAAACTCCGGCGCCACCGTTCTCGCCATTGAAAAGGTCCGTTCTTTTCCAAATTGCAATTGCTGAAAATAAATTTTGCTACAGGATATAGCTTAGGTTTATTTTGTTTTTATGTGATATAGGATCCTCATATGGTGGCTCTTGCAAGAGAAAGATTTGAAAGCACGGACAAGTTCAAGGTAAATTTATTATGCTGTCTAATAAACTCTACTTCTTTATTGATCTTTTATTAATATATGAAAATTTTGTAGGTTTTACATGAGGATTTTGTCAAATGTCACATTCGTTCTCATATTTCTCCAATGTTGGAAAGTAGAAAGGCTTTGAATGAGAGTTTACTTCGTGCCAAAGTAAGAACTGTGTTTTGTCTAGTTGTTGTCTTTTTGATGACTTTACACTTAAAAGTAAGCTAGATTAGATTTTAGACCTTAATTTGATGCTAAATGCTAGTTAAGAGAAGGTATATTTGTGAATAATAGATAAATCGTCCCCATCCCCCCAAATTGCCAATATTATTCATTGTTAGCTTATATTATGTTCGATTTGCAGGTAGTTTCTAACCTACCCTTTAACATAAGTACGGATGTAATTAAATTACTTCTTCCTATGGGCGATATTTTCTCTGAAGTTGTTCTCTTGCTCCAGGTCTGTAATTTTTTTCTTTACTTATTTGTATGGAAAAACTAGCATTTGACATTAAATTATTGTCGGTATAATGAGAGGTAGAAATATGAGGTTGAATATGTTGAAGTCTTTTCTCTCTCTGTGTTGATCGTCTCTGACAGTTTATTTAGTATTCACAAGCTGGCTTAGTGCTTAAATAATACCAGGAGGAAACAGCTGTGCGATTGGTGAAATCATCTTTGCGGACGTCTGAGTACCGACCCATCAACATCTTTGTAAATTTTTATTCTGGTATTTCTACTATATTTAGGGGATCTAGAATGCATTATTTACTCATTCTTTGCTTTTAAACTGCTTCATGTGCTTTTAATTCCCTGAAGCTTTTTGTTTGGTGTTAATTTGTTTGTTTTTTGAGCTTTCAACTATATGCAGCGGGAAATAATATTGTTGATGTATCCCTGGTAAAGATTGTTTTTAAAAATTTATGTGACATCTTTATATTGTGTTTCTTTCAGAGCCTGAATACAACTTTAGTGTCCCAAGAACAAATTTCTTCCCTCAACCTAATGTAAGTCATCTAATTGGTGTTAAGGCATCATATTTTCTTATTTTTTGATTCACCTGGAGTAGTTCCTTCTTTCTCTATCAAGGTCCAAGTGAACCATCTTTGAGTTTAACGAAAGGATGGATACTAAGGCTTCATTTTTATGCTTCTGTAGGTTGATGCAGCTGTCGTAACGTTTAAGCTGAAGCAAGCTCCAGACTATCCGTCAGTGGCTTCCACGAAAAGTTTTTTCTCCATGGTAGGGTGATTTCCATGTTGAGGCAACTTTACTTTTAGTTGTTAGTAAAACTCAGAATAGTTCATGTAGGACAGTAGGAACATAAATAGACATTCAAACTTGGCCTCTGACCTGTTTTGGGATGATATCCTTATGTTTCCTGATGATAAAACCTAAATTATTGCTTAAATAAAGTGATATCTTACAGTTCTTTACTTAAAAACTTTAGGTGAATTCTGCATTCAATGGAAAACGTAAGATGCTGAGGAGATCACTGCAGCACATATGCCCATCCAATGAGATAGAGAGAGCTCTTGGAGATGCTGGCCTTTCAACGACAGTGAGTTTCAACGAAAATTGATACTTTCTACTTATTCGTGTAGTTATTTCCCCCATTCTCTGTTATAATGCAATTTTTCTTAACTGGCAGTAATCTTACCTCTGTGCTTAATTGATACTCGAATCATTTATGCAGTCAAGACCCGAGGAGCTCACCTTAGATGATTTTGTGAAGTTGCATAATATGATTGCGAGAGTCTAGCTCTGCTCCGTTCTCAGGTGGTTAAATGTTGCAATTGGCCCTCGTTTCGTTTCTAAGAAGAGATAGTTTTCTTGCAAAGCCATTTGCCATGTGCACAAAATGCAGTCTTTTACACCATATGGTTGTGCTTGAAGAAGAAAAAGGCATTCTAACAGGAACTCATCAATGGAGAACGGTGCTATAGAAATCACTTCGATATCCACAGTCCTCAGAAGCAATGCTTCCGGGCACCGGCAGAAGGTATCTCCAGGGTAATGATTAATGAAGGTTATGACTTTTTCATCGAGTTATGTTAAAAGTTTAGAACATCTCACCCCATATTCCATTCATAAAATCTCAATCATAGGTCTAATTATCATAACATCATTAACACATCTATGTAGATTTTACCTGTATGCTTCAATATGTAGTGTACAGAGAATATGTGCTTTGGATTTTGGAAGGGGAGGTTGTACTGTTTGCTACTTTATTATCTTATAAGATCAAGTTCAGCACCCTTTTTTCATATATATATCAACTGGGGAGTGTTTCCATTTGTGAATGTTAAGCATGCTAGTAAAACAATTCCTTGCATAACTTTTTGAAAGAAATCCATAAGATGTTCTTTGCATTCTATTTTGATGAAAGGAATAAGGCCCTGAACGAGTTGAAAAACCAAAAGAATTACATGTTAATTAAAGGAAGAAATGACTAATTTAAAAGGGCAATGAAACCAAGTTGCTTAGTAAATACATTTTGGGTAAACTACCGAAATGTTCACTTACATTTACTAAGTGTATACTTTTGCTGATCACTTATATATTTTTTTTTTGTTTTTTAAATATTTGGTCAATCGGGTGTTAATTACCTAGATAATAATTAGTCAAGAATCAAACTATTCGAACTCATTAAGGTCATAATTATCCACACCTTTTTTACTATAAAGCTTGTTATCTCCTTTCTTTTAATTTGTATATACATTATAGACATAGCTTTACAAGTACAAATTTCTTGAACATATGCATAGAGGTTTCCCGATTCCATTCATAACAAACTAACCTATTTATAATTTTTACACCATGACCTTCAAGTGTAAGAATCGGATTTAACAAGAATCACTAGGCCTCAATTCAACTCTCTTCACAAAAATAGGTATTGATTATATTTTACTTCAAAACTAACTTAAGGCCCAAGGTATCATTCAAATCATTCCTAAGATGGTAAGTGTAATGCCACAAACATAAATATTAACATGATCTTCCATTGTAATCACAACCAATATTCACAAGACACAAAACGATGCAGAAAGTTTGAAATGCCTAACAAAACATGTGCCACCGTTATGGAGTTCTAAACAAAAGTTACAAAACATACTCTTAGCTCTTTCTGTGATCTTGCCCAATCTCCCCAAGCTAGGCAAAGCAAATACAACACCTGGAGCAATTCAAGGAAAAACAAGGAGAGATGTATTGAGGTAAGTTGTCCATATGATATTTCAATCTATCTTACAAAATTAAGTTTACTAAAATGATTATAATCTCATTGAATTTCTATCCTAAGTTCTGAACATAGAAGTATTCTTCTGATTTACAATCAAGGTGAGTAAACATATTTGTAATATTTCGAGTTCAAGCATCGGAAAATGACTAACTACACTATTTCGATATAATGCATATTGTCACGCCTGAGAAGAGGCGGGTTCATTAATCCCACATCAGAAAAGAAAAGAAAGGTCTTGGAATATATAAACAATAGCGTTGCACATCTTATAAGACATATTTTTTGAGAAGAAGGTAATGGCCCGTGACAATATCATTAAGCCAAGCAGTCCATGATTCCAATATTTTCCAATATTATTATACATTGCCAAGACTATGACATGTTATTTAATTTACTTATTATACATATGACGATTTGTATGCTATTGTCTTATATTTACTTTTCATAGCCTTGACTAGTGAGCAGTATAGATACATGAATCCAAAATTAATTAATCATTAAACAAAAGTGGTACCAAAACAATTCACTTCTATTCATTGTGAAACAAGGGTACGAGAGTACCAAACAAAGGACTGTAGTCCAATTCAAGTTGAGCTCAAGGAACCCTATTGACATGTCAATCGTATCTATGACCGACTCTAATCAATGCTTTTATAAGTATCCCTTATTCATTTCCCAATCGAACAAGACAGCAACCAACCTTTCAAAAATTCACTCTTTAAACAGTTTTAATCCCTTATTCAACAAAGCTTTCTTTCTCCCCTTTCTCTCTCAACATTCGGCCAAGGTAGATGATGGAGGGTGAAGAGTTGATTTTCTTTTTCTTTCCTCCCCCATTTGGCCGAGCAAAACCCACCCCCTATTGCCACGTGTAGAATCGTGAGAAGGCCACCTTGGAATGGCCTTCTTTATTTTCAATTTTACATGCAACTTAGCTAATTCATGCTTAATTCAATTTAGTCCTACAAATTGGTAACAAACAATTGACTATTTCACTTAAAGGTCCCAAGTCATTGAATCTTTTAATTTCCTTTAAATTTTACAATCAAATTTTAGGCACCAATTTGGGGTGTTACAGTGGATCATTCATCATTATGGAATTTATTGAATTCGGTGCATCTCGAAGCAATCAAGTGAACCAGTTCTGTTCTTTTCTTTTCTTTTTTATGTGTGTGTTTGTGTAGAACAGTAATAGTAATTTGCCGCTTAACCCCAAACATTTTATTATCTGTTAGTCTGTACTGGGAAGGAAGCTAGCTGAAATGCATAAGGCTGGGAAATCAGAAAAAAGGCTTTGGTTTTCTGGTTAATAATACTGTTGGAAGGTGCAATTTTTTTAAAAGGCCATTATTGTTTTTAACCATATTGGTCATTCTTCTAATTCCATTTACAATCATTTAGCCTTGTTTCATATTTTAGCCTTGATGGTATCAAGGAATTCAGGATGGCACAGAACTAGAATGGTGATTCGAGTCGAGTTTATAAAATTCGAGTTGGTTTATAAAATTCAAGTCGAGTTTTTAAGTTCAAATACAAATTTAATTATAATTATTTATCATGTTTTAGTATGATTTAATTTCAATTTAAACAACTTTCTTTAATTATATAAGATATGCATGGATAAAATTCGTCTGCCCCTTTTCGGTGCCCCTACATATGCCCCAACACTAAAAAACACTACAAAATTAAATTCTAAGTCCTAACCCTAAATTCTAAATCATAAACCCTACACCCTATACCCTAAAAATACACCCTACCCTAAATTCCCTAAACCCTAACCAAAACCCCTAACCTAAAACCCTAAACCCTAAAGTTAATTGAGTGTGGGGCATATGTAGGGGCTCCGAAAAGGGGTAGAGGGTTTCCATCCATATATGCATATATATTTCTTCATATTTTTCCATATGTGGCATATATTTCTTCATATTTTTTCATATTTGGCACATATTTCTTCATATTTATCCATATGTGGCATATATTTCTTCGTATTTTTTATATTGGTATATATATATATAAGGAAAAAATGAGAGACTCGACTCGAACTTAAAAATTAATACACTAATAAAATAATTCTTTTTCTTTTAAGTTTTGGTGTTAATAGCAGGATTTCAAACCACCATGGCTGTTAGGGGTGTTCATATCCGGGTACCCGGATTTTCGGGTACCCTAACTTTCGGGTACCTAAAAGTCGGCCCGTGACCCGGCCCATAAGAACCGGGTACCCGCAAAATTTGGGTACCCGTAAAATTGGGTACCGGGTACCCGGTTTATTTTTTTTATATTTTTTAAATCTAATTTTTTTAAAAAAAATACATAAGAAACACATAAAATTCCATGATATATATTTCAAACACTAAAATTATTGATTTGTGGTTAGTTTTAAAAGAGAAATATTTAGATATATATGTATATATATTAAAGTATCGACAAAAGAAGGTATTAAAAATATTAATCTCGATCATGATTTTTTTCGACTTTAATATTGACAAATTAATATAAATATTTTTGAAAAGTTATAAACTTAAAAGTATATAATACAAGTATAAAAAGAAGTTAGGGGTTTAAAATTAATTTTTAAGGAAAAATAATAAGAAATATAAAATGAAAATAGAATTTAAAATATAAATATTAAAATTAGCGGGTTGGGTACCCGGTTATAAAAAAAATTTGGCCCTGACCCGGCCCAACTATCCGGAAAAAATTGCGGGTCGGGTACCCGGCCCGAAAAAATCGGGTACTTTTATATAAATACCCGGTAAAATTAAATTGGGTCGGGTAGTTCGGGCCGGGTATTTTTGAACACCCCTAATGACTGTAACACCCGTGTTTTGGGGTTAGGAGTTAGTCGTGTGAGTGGGTTCGAGTCGGTAAAATCAATTTTTAATTAATTTGACCTTAGTCTTGATTAATTGGGATTTAAATAAAAATGAGTGACCATTTGGTAATTTAGCCAAGACAAAAAGGTAGACAACCTTTTTGAAAATCAAAATGAAAGAAGAAAGCTATCATCTTTCCTCCCCATTTCCTTCTTCAACGTTAAAACCCAACTAAACTCTCCAAAACCCCAAAATTCACTATTCTATCAAATTTTTCCATTGATTCAAGGGTATTTTCAAAGGTAATTACATATTTACACTCTCCTCATCATCCTCTACATTTACATAGTTTTATATTTCAAAACTACCCATTTTTGTGATTTTCAAGTTTAAGGAAAAGTTTGGATTTTTAAGGGGTTCTTCAATTGTTTTCAAATTGTTGAGTTGGGCTTTGTTTTAATCTCACCTAAACTCACATAATATCTTAAAATGGGTGATTTTGGGTGAAAATTCAAAGTGGGTTCTTGTGGCCATTTTTGAAGTGTCAAAAATTAGATTTTTGGTGTGTTTTAGGGTTGGGTTGAAGGGCTGATGGTTTAGGGATGTTAGGAAAGTGTTTTTGGACCATTTAGATGTTATTTGGGTGGTTGAAATCATGGTTTTCTGCTGGGTAATAAGGGAGCACGAAAATGGAGAATTTGGTGATTGTTTGGGTTGGAAATTGTTGAAGTTTGGCTTGTACTTATGGGTTGGAGTTGGTGACTGAAATTTAGCATTGATTTGTGAGTAACGATTATGTTTTGATTGGCTAGAAACAAGAAGAGACATCGGAGAAGCATCGGGACCGAATCCGAGAAATTAGGAGGCTTGCTCGCTCGCTTGAGTTGCTAAAGAAGGGTGGTGAGTAAAACTTTAAATTTGTTTTTAAAGTTGGTTCAAGTGTGTGTAGTGGATGTGTTGGAATGAGCTTGGTAGGCCATTCCTAGGTGGGAGTTAAATTGGTAGTTTAACTCCTTAATTTCCTATTGATGATTGTTATGCCATTGCCTATTTGTTCTTGTAAAATGTGGATTGATTTGTATGTGTGTATCTTTATATGTGCATGTGATGAGTATGTGATATAAATTGTGGATGTGTGATGTGGTTAAAGAAATTGGCACTAATTAACTTATCGGGTGTAAATGATCGATCATTAGGATTAGTGTGCACACAATTGAGTCAAAACGTACGTGGCCTTAATGGCGTTGAGTCATCAAGGAGGAGTACGGTGATGTAATATTTCACCGGAAATTTATTTATATTCTACGTGATGATGAGTGGAATCCCATCCGTAAGACATGTGGTGATGAGTGGAATTCCGCCCATGCAAGGTCCGATGATGAGTGTAATCCCACCGAGGTAATGTTGTTGTTGAGAGTAAATTCGCACATCCGGGTAAACTAATAGTGGCCAATGAAATCGCTCTCATGATTATGATGTTATAATAATTGAGATATTTGTTGTTGAGCTTAGTATGATGTGAGATGCCATATTATGGCTCTTGAAAGACTAGCTAGGTTGACTTGTTGATACCTATGTATGTTGTATATGAGGTTAAGAATTTGCATGTTTGGACTCTGCATTGTTGTTGTTTTTGATTTTAGAGCATCCTCACTAAGCTTCTAGCTTACGCTCTCATTTTCAACAATGCAGATCATTAGTGTGGTGTTAGCAAGGAGCAAGGCGAAGGGGTTTTCCAAGTTTATTGTTGCTCAAGTACGACTTAGTAATTAATGTGGTAGTCTAGCAATGGGGCAATTATGTGTTTTGTATGAGCATTGTTTGACTCATGAATGTGGTTGATGTTCATGTTTTGACTTGGTTTGTAAAACATGTTATATCTTGTTGCATGCTTGTGTGATGGCATGCCTTTTGGGTGTTTAGGTTGCTTTGCTGGTATGTGCAAACCTCATATGTGTTAGCTTGTGCCTTATGGCCTTTGAACTCTTAAGTATGCTCATATATGCTAAATTTACCCCTTTGTGTGGATGTCATGTGTGGATGCCTTGTAATCATCTCGGTTGCTTTATATGCTAGTCCTTGGTCATAGCATGTTGTATGGGTGTTTGTATGAGCTTAGGGGAGTTCAAAAATGCATTTAGAGGCGTGTTTGATTTGTTTAGCTGAAAATTGTGGACTTGCAGTGCAGGGCGTATCGGTACGCCTAAGGGCTGTATCGATACGACCTTGCCTAAAGAACACAGTTTTGGTTGGGCGTATCGATACACGGGGGTGTATCGATACGGTCTTTACTCACTGGAATTCAGTTGTGGCTGGGCGTATCGATACACGGGGGTGTATCGATACGATCTTGGCTCACTGGAATTCTGAGATATTGGAGAGTTTTTGGCGTATCGGTACGGTGTTGAGACGTATCGATACGGTTTTGTCTCGTTGACCACGAGATGTTAACCGAGAAGGGCGTATCGATACGCTTAAGGGCTGTATCGATACGGTCTTCCCTGAGTTGACTGTCTGGGTTGACTTGGTCAAGGCGTATCGATACCCTTGATTGGTGTATCGATACGGCCTGCCCTGTAAGCTTAAAATGGACTGTTAAAGTGTGGTTGTGGTTCGAATGGGTCTCTTACTTGACGTTTTATGCTGACGTGATCACTTAGAAATTAACATGTCTTTAGACAAGATTAAAATGAAAGAAAATTTTTAAGTTTGCTAACCGAGGGGAACCTTAACGGGTTTCGCTTCGATTTTTCCCGTGTGGCCCACTCGGACCGGTCATCCGGTCAGACCGGGACGAGGGGGTACAATGGCCACCACTGTCATCACCAAGAGCTGCAAACACAAGAACAAAACCAACTGAACCGATGGTTCGAAATTTTTGGGAGTCAGGCAAAGGAGCCACAAAAAGATGGGTGGCTAAAAACAAGGACTCATCTCAAATGTGATACTGTGTGATTAGGGAGTTACAAAAGCCAGAGTGAGCACTTCACTTTTAGGAGCTGCGGCTGCCAACACCAGAACCCAGTTGATATGAAGAATACTGAAAAAGTGGTGCAACCAAAGCATCATTGTGTCCCATGTGGTAGATGAGCAGCCCGCATCCTCATATTGGAAAAGCTCCATCGTTTCATATTGCAGCAATGAATGGAGGGTTCGATTTAGATGGTTCAGATTAGTCGAAGAATAGGTGTTGCTGATCATCATCATGGTTCAATGAAAAAGATGTTTTAAGGGTTTTTTAGCTTCTTCTATGGCAGTTCCTCCTACTTTAGGAGGGTCCACCTACAATAGAGACAACAAGTGCATATGCATGAAGCAGCACTTGGTTGATTTTTATTACATATATAGCATGTTGTCACACCCCGCCACTTTTCCCTAAGATCCAAACCGAGGTTCTTGCCACCCTTGGGCACTTTTGAGGCAACCTAGCACCAAGGAGGGCACTAGAAGCATCTAGGACGGCTAAACACTTATCTTTAAGGGTCCATGGCGTTCTAGAAGGATCCGGGACGTTCTCTCCAAGTCCAGACACACCCGGGAGAACCTAGAAGACCCGAGAGAGTTTGGGAAGGCTCGAGAAAGCTCGGGACAACTCCGGAAGACCCTGGAGCTCTCTAGAACATTTTGGATAAGTATAGATGTATGTAAACATGTATAGACACATGTAGAGTAATCTAGAAAGATGTAGATCTAGGCTAGATATTTTTGGAGGCAAAACCATGACCGTCGGATCAAATCGATCCTAGTCGTCCATTAGGGAGGAGGGTGCCTATAAATAGGGCCACCCCCTCATTTTGTACACAACATAGAAAGCTAAGCATTGTAAACATCCAACACTCTTGTAAGTCTTCTTTCCTAGCTAATACAAGCTCTTTTACTTGTAAAAGCTTCTTGCCTTCTCTTGTGTTTGTTTTAGCCAAATGTTGCGAGGGACTTCAAGGCTTGTTAGCATTGTCGCGAGTTGCTAACGCCGCACGGATCGGGTTTGAGAGAATACGTCCGTGACAATGTGATATAATTATACTTTATAGTAAGAATATATGAATTAAACTTTCTGTAAAAAAGAGAAAAAGAAAACATTAATAATTTTTAAGGTTTAGGGTTCATACTTTCATATTGTAGGGAAAGACGGGTGAAATTTTTATATTTTATGAGAGTAAATTTGTCCTAAAGGTAAGGAATTGTCAAATACTAAAGAAATTGGAGGGAATAGGATTTCCGGTATAAAGCCAAAAAAACGTAACTATTGGTAATATTGTATACCCCTTAGTGAGAATCTTTAAAAATCAAACGCAGATTTAAGATTTTGAAAAAAATTATTCTCATGATAATCTTTTTTTTTACTATCTAAGCGCACCCTAAAAAACTTATGTTGAAGATAAGTTCCTCAAGGCACCTATCTAGGTAGTTGAAAAGGCAAAACCCAATCACAAGGGTATTGATTCTATATATAGGATATTCATGTCATATTTTCAAAATGATATAAGAGGGATTTGTTTGCAAGAGTAAATAAAAAAGAATGATGATTTCTGATGCCTAAAGTGGGATAATGATAATTACTTGGTGATTTTTGAAATTTTTTAGTTAATGGGATAAAATTCGTCTACCCATTTTCGGTGTTCAATATTAAAAAAATACTACAAAATTAAATTCTAAGCTTAACTTTAAATTTTAAATCCTAAACTCTACATCCTATACCCTAAAAATACACCCTACCCTAAATTTTCTAAACCTAACTACAACCCCTAACCTAAAACCCTAAACTCTAAAGTTAATTTTGAGCGTAGAAGCATATGTAGTGGCACCAGAAAAGTTAGAGGATTTACATCCTACTTAAGGGAGAGAGAAAGTGTCAACCGAGAGTTTTTTAACCTCTAGTACTCTACATGTTGTTGATGAAAAGGTGGTTAATTTGTGACTGGTTTTGATTGTTTGGTGTTGGTACTCAAAAGTGGAAGCAGTTGAGTTGAGCGGTAAAACAAGAGAGCAAATTCTTGATTTTGTTTGGTTTCGTGGAGGTTGGTGTAGAAAAAGCCAAAAGGCAAAACAGTTGAGAGATACCGACAGCCGACAGCGTCCCATCATGGCGACGCCGACGCTAATATCCTCCATAACGTCGGTTGATCAATATCGATAGCCATAAGCCCATAACATAAGCTTGCTTTTTTCACTTTTCACGTCCAAAACTCGAAAAGCCTGCGGTGTAAATTGTAATGGAAGTTATCCGCCATTGTTGAACTTTTAAGCATCCTAGGTAAGCTCTGCATGCATACATTTCTATTTTATTATGTTGAGCATGAAGATTTGAAGATCAATTCCCACAAAAATTAGTGATAAACCAATACCTACATCACACGTGGAACGAAACCTGCAGGGGAAAAGGTTCCGGAAAAGGAAAACAATTTGTAAAAACAGCAACCAATCCAAACGGTCGGGTTCTGTCCTGAAACGGAATCAAAACCGTAACTGTCCTCAAAGTTGCTCGACATTTAAACACTCCTGTCTGAAATGAATAGTAAAAAAAAAACCACAATGATTCTTCTTTCTTTAGGAAATCGAAACCTCGCTGGCAAAACTGGCAAAAGTTAAAAAAGCAAGCTTTTTTTTACAGAGAGAAGAACCAGAATCTGAAAAACTGTTGAGTTCTGACACAGTGCCTTCTATTTTATATTATTATAAAGAGAGAAAAACACTGGAAGCTGGTTTGATTTTTGAATCTGATCGGACTCGTTTCCAAACCTCGAATACTTAAATGGGTTTTGAATTTGCTTTCTCTTTCATAGTTTAAGATCCTTCATCAAAACTGGATTCTGGGTATTTTTTATTCTTATAAAGAAACCAGACTGCTGGTTTCAAATTTTCGAAAGCTTTAGTTTTCTGGGCTGGGACTCAAGCGAGAAAGAGAAAGAAAAGTTTGAAGATTAAGCCACAGTGGGTTGCTTGCTGGAGAAAAAGGGACAAGCTTTGGAGTACCTGAGTCGTAAAGCTTGGTCCTTTGGTCCTTGTAAGTTGTTGTAGCTTACTTTCTTTGATCCCTTCCCTCATAAAAGGGAAAAAGAATCGGTTTTTACTCTTCTTATCTCTCATTTTTGCTTTCTTTCATTTCCTTCCCATATATCTGAACTTGAATGTAGTGCTGTGAATTTCAAGGGAATTCAAAGCAATTTGAGGTGTTTTCTTTTGGAATTTATTGCTTTGAATTTTCTTGGAGTAAATGTATTTGCTTTGGATAGTGACTCCTATGGCTTATGACCAATCTTCTCTTCAAAGTGAAGTCTTCTTCTCTGGCTCATTAACATCACCAGCTAACACTATTTTGGGGTTTTTAGATAAAAAAAATCTTTTCTTTTTTTGCTTTCATTGCCAGGAAAATTCTTGACCTTTGTCTTTAGATCAAAAGGCAAGACAAGGATTAATTTCCCATGGTTAAAAGTTCATTTTTTCCCCTCTACCTACTTTCAAAAGGGTATTTAGGGTACTTGAATTGACTGCTTCTTGATTAGCCTGCAATTTTTAGTAGTTAGAAAGTAAACTTCTTTCATTTCCATATGATTACATGTTTTGTTTAAAAGATCATAAATTTTTTGGTTGGCATTTAATGATCACTTGATAAAGCAAAGGACTTCAATTCCCAGTGAACAAGCTTTTGTGTGGTTAGACAAGATTCTCTAGAAACTCTCCTTTTGTTTTTGTTTAATAATTTTAATGCTTGATGATTGCAACTGTTCCACTGCTTTTCTATTTTTTTTGTATCAAAAATACCATTTCTTCCATATTAATTATCCTTTTTTCCCCTTATCTTGCTCATTGATACAGCTCTAATGATCTTATTGATCCAAATTCATATCTGAATCATGGGAGAAGGTACTGGAAATGGTGTTTCGGTGGACGGTAAATCGGCCGAGGAATGGTTATTGTATGCTCAAGAGCTTGTTCCAATGGCACTTGATAAGGCAAGGGAAGTGAAAGGGTTCCCTGGTAGGTGGAAGATGATAATTTCCAAACTGGATCAGGTCCCTTCACGATTATCGGACTTGTCGAGCCATCCTTTCTTCTCGAAGAACGCTCTTTGTAAGGAGCAATTGCAGGCCGTGTCGAAGACATTGAATGAAGCGATCAAATTGGCAGATTTATGTTTGAAGGAGAAGTATGAAGGGAAGCTTAAGATGCAGAGTGATCTGGATGCATTGTCTGGGAAATTGGATCTGAATTTAAGGGATTGTGGACTTTTGATCAAGACCGGTGTGCTCGGTGAAGCTACTTTGCCTGTAGCTTTCGTTGGTTCGATGGAATCGGAATCGGAGATTGCAACGCAGGGCCATCTAAAGGAACTGCTTGCACGTCTTCAGATAGGGCACTTGGAAGCAAAGCACAAAGCTATTGACAGCCTTGTTGAGATCATGAAGGAGGACGAAAAAGGCGTATTGTCTGTTATGGGACGGAGTAATACCGCTGCTTTAGTCGAGTTGTTAACCGCAACTTCCCCTCGTATTCGCGAAAAGACGGTGACCGTAATCTGCTCACTTGCAGAATCTGGGAGTTGTGAGAGCTGGCTTGTTTCAGAAGGTGTTTTGCCACCTCTTATAAGGCTTGTTGAATCTGGTAGCACAGTTGGTAAAGAGAAGGCAATAATTTCGCTGCAGAGATTATCGTTGACGACAGAAACAGCCCGAGCAATTGTTGGACATGGTGGGGTACGACCACTAATCGAAACCTGCCGGACTGGAGGCTCGGTTTCGCAGGCTGCAGCTGCTAGTACATTGAAAAACATATCAGCAGTTCCGGAGGTTCGACAATTACTTGCGGATGAAGGAATAATAAAGGTAATGATCGATCTCCTCGATTGTGGAATTTTGTTGGGGTCCAAAGAATATGCTGCAGAATGCTTGCAGAACCTCACTGCTAGCAATGAGAATCTAAGAAGGTCAGTTATCTCAGAAGGTGGAATTCGAAGTCTATTGGTATACCTTGATAGTCCTTTGCCCCAAGAATCCGCCGTTCGAGCCTTGAGGAATTTGGTTGGCTCGGTATCCATAGAAGCTCTTACATCACTCGGCTTCCTCCCTCGACTAGTTCACGTGCTTAAATCCGGATCGCCGGGTGCACAACAAGCCGCTGCATCGGCCATCTGTCAAGTTTGCGGAACGAACGAAACAAAAAAGCTTGTGGGTGAAGCCGGTTTCATTTCTCTTCTTATTAGAATGCTTGAGGCTAAATCAAACAGTGGTAGAGAAGTAGCAGCTCAAGCCCTTTCAAGCTTAATAACTGTCTCCCAAAATCGAAGAGAAGTGAAAAAGAACGATAAGAGCGTACCGAATCTAGTCCAGTTGCTTGATCCGAGCCCGCAAAACACCGCGAAAAAGTACGCAGTGTCATGCCTAGCATATCTTTCATCAAGCAAGAAATGCAAGAAACTTATGGTTTCATACGGAGCAATCGGGTATCTCAAGAAGCTTTCGGAGATGGATATCTCCGGCACCAAGAAGCTACTCGAGAGGCTGGAAAGGCGCAAGATTACGTGTTTGTTTAACCGGAAATAGCGAGAAGTCGTTTTTGTACAATGAAAATTTCCTCTTTCTCTTTGCCCATCCACCTTCCTTGTATGATGTTTCATTGCCTGTATGAAACAATGTAGTTATAATCTGCTATCAATGTCTCTATATTTATTACAACATCCCCTTGTGTCGATATGTTTCATCGAACTCGGATCTTTGCAGACATAAACCATGAACATCTTGATGTTCTGTAAGAGTTTTAGATTCTGGTTTATTTGTGCTTATGCAGATCTTATGAACAGGAAGGATGTGTTATATACATCACATGTTCATGGCCATAGGTGGAGAAGGTACTAATCAGACATTGGCATATGTTCACAAATTTTTGTGGCTTATAATGGACTTGTTTTCGGACAAGACCCTCCATTTAACGATGCAGGCTCAATCATCCTGCTATAGCTATTGGTGCTCGAACTCGTAAACTCGAAGAACAATAACCGTTCCCTTAATACTAAAACAAATTGGTTCGTGCGAAGGTATAGTTAGTTAAGAGAGCAATTAAAGCACCAAAAAGTTTTGAACCCCACACCACGATGGGTGTTTTGCATCTGTCCGAATGGGTCAAAGCCGTCAAATAAAACCCCTTCAACATGCAATGGCATCGGCAGCACATGCAAAACCCACCTTCATGTAGTGTGAGGTGACAACAATCCCATTAACTCTGTAAATTTGACTCGACTTAAGAAATTAAATTTTTTAATTCGATCTAAATTTTATAACCTCAATTCAACTTAAAAAAATTTCAAATAAATTTTAAATGATAAAATAAGATAATTTTATTTTTAAAAACAAATTTCCTCTTTTTTCAATATAGTCTCTCAACTTTATATTTTACTCAATTTAGTCATTTGATAATAAATCTTTGTAAATTTTTTATTTCCATCAATTATTTGACTTGTTTATACTCCTACCAATATTTTTCCTTAAAAATTCATTCTTTAAAAAGTAATATTATAAATATATTACTCCTTTCGTCCCACTAAATTTGTCCAGTATTAAATTTTTTGAATCAATATTTTAAATTTGTCCAATATAAAATTTTTAACTTTAACATTTTAAAAGTTAATAACAATATAGGATTTTTGTCCTTATCTTTAGTCATCATTTGCGTTGGCGTATTTTAGTTTTTCCTTCCTTCAACGCCTTCACAACTTTTTGCTTTGGTAATTACTGTATTTATTTAGCATCTAACATCTTGTATTTTTTAATAAATTTTTCTTTTTAGTTAATAAAAAATATTATAAATTTTACTCACACTTAGTAAAAAAAATACAAATGATTCGTCAACATCATAGCATAAAGATGAACAAAATATTTTTAATTAAATTAAACAGAAATTTTAACTATTCAACTCGGCTTAAAATTTTTTAAATAAATTTAAATAATAAAGATTTTTTTCTTTGATCGATCAAATACTCACCCTCGACGGATAGGATAATCAGAATTTCAACAGAATGTTATCAGTTAAATTTTAAATCAACTTTAACTATTAGAAGTTAACTTAATAAGAAATTAAGCAAGTTTATATTTTAATAAAAAATTAAACACATTTAAATTTTAGAAATATGGATTAAATTTTAAACAGTTTATATAATACATATAAAATTTAAAATTTAATTCATATATTTTGAATATATTTAATTCAATATCAATATTTTATAAATTAATTAAAATATCTTGAAATTTAAAGTTCAATTCTAAATCGGAATTATTATTATAAAAAATATTAAATATTTCGAAAAGATTGGACCAAACAAGCCTTTATCAAATGTAGAGATAGAGAATCGAAAAACGACAAATTTGAGCGGACGTTGGAGAGAGCGTGACGCCCAGAAACTCCAATCTGCCTGCTGCCTTTTAAAGAAACGATTTTTAAGAGATTGTGGATTTCGAGGTGAAATCTTCATCGCCCACTTTCTTCGGTAATTTTCTCATTCTCTGTCTCTCTTCTCATCTCCTTGTTTGTGGGTACTTTTCCAATTCACCAAACCCCCCACTTTGTTGATTGATTCGTATCGTTTTATAGCTGTACGAAGAAAAATCGTTGCTTTTTTATCTTTACTGTATGTTGCTGCTGCTGTTCTTATGGCTCCAGTTATCCCTGCGTATATTAAATGTTTGTTTTTGGGGTTCTTTGAAATTTAGTTCATGTTGTTTCATAAGATTCTTATTGTGTTTTCCAATTTGGGTGATCTGGGTTTTCATGATTTGATTAAGTTTTGAATTTCTACTCTTTTTTCTTTCCTTTTTGGTTTGTTATCAGGTCTGTTTGGTTGATAGGAAATTGGGGAACTGGAAACTGGAAACTGGAAACTAAGTTATGGGTATCTTTTTTATTAGAATTAGATAGATATGATTCCAAAACTAAGCTAACTGTTAGGTGCTAGACTTGGCTAATTATGATTTTGCTGATTATTTTTCTATGTTCTTTTCCAAGCCATAGACTTCAGACAATAGTGTTTGTGAAAAGAGTTTGATGCTTAGTACTGAATATCTTCGAGAATTGAGTGATCGAGTCCCAACGAAATCGGAATGTGGTAATGGTTATTCGGTTTGAGTTTAAGCTATTAGTTAATACCATTTAAGGATAGCAAAAGAAATTTTAGCATGTTTCTGCCATAATTTAGAACTTGATTGTTTAAGCAGCAACATACTGCTTGCATCGTGTATGCGTGCTTTTGCATCGACCGCTTTAGTTTCTGTGAGAATGTAATTTTTAGGATTTTTTTCAGGTGTTTTGCTGATAAAGGATGAGTACTCTGGATGTAACTAGAGCGGAACTTGGGCTTATAGTTTTGTATTTGAATAAGGCTGAAGCAAGGGATAAGATATGCAGGGCTATCCAATATGGCTCAAAATTTTTAAGTAATGGGCAACCTGGCACGGCACAAAATGTTGACAAATCAACCAGCTTGGCTCGGAAAGTGTTCCGTCTTTTTAAGGTTATCTCACTATGTCGAATACTAAAAGTCTAAAACTAACTAGTTGGCTTATGTTGAATGAGGATCGACTTTGTTCACTTATTAGATAATCTTTCTTTTCTGTTTGTTGTATTGGTGAAAGTGTTGCACTCTGAGCTAGTACTTAATGCATGGTATGAAGTTTTTTTTTGTGCTCTTTTTGGTTTCTAAAAAACAATGAGTAGAATGAACTTGACTCTGTTAACATGAAAAAAATACTCGGTACTACGAAAGGCGTATGATGGCAAACTCAAGTTCGCACGTTTTTATTGTAATTATAACTTGATTCTTGTCTTTCTGTGAATTTGCAGTTTGTCAATGATTTGCATGGTCTTATTAGCCCAGTTCCTCAAGGAACTCCCCTTCCTCTTGTTCTGTTAGGAAAGGTATTATCAACTCCCAATTTTCTGTGGAATTTCTCTACACTCTCAACTTAGTTAATTTAATGACCCTTGGATTAATTTAATGCTTGTTTCAGTCAAAAAATGCGTTGTTGTCAACTTTCTTATTTCTCGATCAAGTTGTCTGGCTTCACAGATCAGGCATCTATAAGGTATGCAACACACTTCATTTTCGTACTCTCTTTAATTTGTTTGTCTTGGTTTATAAGTGTTAACCGAAAAAAATCCATTTGCAGAACAAAGAACGAGCTGAGTTGCTTGGACGAATATCCCTTTTCTGTTGGATGGGTTCATCGGTCTGTACCACCTTAGTCGAGGTTTGTTGCTCTTCATTAATTTTAGATCAAGTCTGCCTACAGTGTTTTTAAGATGTTTAGTTAGCTATAATGTCCACCTTTTCGTAACATATAATTTCTTTCTATCAGCTTGGGGAGCTCGGAAGGCTATCTGTATCAGTGAAGAAGTTGGAAAAGAATCTTAAGAACAGCGACAAGTACAAGGTATGCTCAATATGTGTCTGAAATGTCATTATAATCATTCTTCTCCATTCTACAATTCTTTTGTGCTGTAGTTTCCAAATTTATTGTTCGTATATAAACACAGGACGAGGAGTATTGTGCGAAGCTCCAAAAATCAAATGAGAGGACTCTGGCCCTTGTCAAAGCAGGAATGGACATAGTTGTAGCAGTGGGGCTTCTTCAATTGGCACCTAAGAAAGTCACTCCCCGTGTAACGGGAGCCTTTGGATTTGTTTCATCTCTCATCTCCTGTTATCAGGTATTCGATTTCATCCTAATAGTCTTGAATTGCACATTGCTCTTTTCCCCCGGTTGGTTGGATATCAGAAGGGAATTCATACATATACTAATCTTAACCTTTGGGAACGGAAACGACCTTGAACTTAAACAACGATTAACGAATTCCAGCTGAGACGAAAGAAAATCAGTATTACATGGATTGTTTTTCTGTAACAAGAATAGGACATATACAAAGAATTCGGTTCGATTTACCGAGTTTGGTGGCTGACAAGATTGTGTTCTGTGTTGCAGTTACTTCCATCACCACCCAAGTCCAAGACATCCTGAAGTTGGAAACCTGTTTTGCTCAACAAGCTTAGAATATCGTTTAAATAATTTCATTGAACTTGTGCTTTTAAGTTCTTATTGGTGACCTGTCCCGATACTGTTTTTTATGTAGCTTAACTTCTCTTTTGCATTTCTTTCAAGCACTCGACAAGATAAATGCAACATGTGGCCTATTTTTATTATTTTTTCTTAATTTTATTTTAAAAAATTAGTTGATCTTTAATTTTATAAGAAGAACTAAAAACTTTTATTTTATTTTCTCTAAAAAAGCCATCCTTGCTTTTGTTTTCCTTTAATTGAAAATCTTATATCTTATTGTCGAAAATTAACGAATAAACCGTTGGTTACATGACTGATGAACATTTAACAATTAAAAAAGAAGTCGTTGAGTATTTGACACAACGCTTGGACATTGAGGAAGATGTGATTTGAAAGTTTGGTTGAAAAAAATTAAAACTTTAGAATTTTAACCATGTGCCATGTCATAATTGGATGATAAATTATATTTGTATGGCAAATTTGATCAGTTGCATCAACGGTTGCCCAGTTTAGTTACAAAATGAAACCTGCGTCTAGCTCAAGACCAACCAACAATAGTTAGACATGTATATCAATTAGGGTAATTGTTTATAGACAGATAGTAGAAATAAAAGAAAAATCACAGGCACTTGGGTTTTGGGGTTTATAGATAAATTTTAGGGTTTAAAGATTAAAAATTTTAAATTTTAATCATAACTTCTAAATTTTAAACTCTTAAACTTAAACAAATTTCTAATCTCTATACTTTGAAATCTAGCCAAAAACTTTAACTTGTAAAAAAAAAATTGTTTCCACCACCTATGTATTAAATATAAATCTAATTAAATAAGTATTATATTTTGATAATAACGTATAATTTGTCAATAACATGTAAACTTTATCTTATACAAATTGTGTATCAAAATTTTTCTCATTAAATAAACTTATCGATCTATTTCTAAGTATTATAGCGCGCAGATCTAAAAGCCTCAAATCACTTAGATAAAGCTTATAAACATGGTTGATCTTGAGAGTGGACAGGAAGGGCGCCCGCCAGGGCTCACTATTCATAATTTTTAATTATATAAATTATTTTTTTAAAATAAAATATAAAATAAGTTAAAATTTATTTAGTCTAGATATTAATGGATCTTAATGTCATAATTAAGATTTTAATGATAGTTAATTTTTTTCTAATATTTATTATTAGAGGTATATTTTTTAATACTTGTTATTTGAGGCCTATTTTTTCAATACTTGTTATTAAAAACTTAATTTTTCTCAACATTTATTATTAGAGGTCTACTCTTAAAATTTATTTTTTAAAATATTTGTTATTACAGATCTATTTTTCAATACCTAGAGTCATCTCAGACATTTTCGAGGCCCTGAGCGAAAACTCAAGAATGAGCTCATATAAAACAAAAATATGTTTCGTTAATGGATAAAAATCATATGCCCCTTTTTATGCCCTAACAGTAAAAAAATATTAAAAAATAAATTTTAAGTTCGACCCTGAAATTCGAAACCCTACACAGTACCCCAAATTCCCTAAACCCTAACCTTAAACCATAAACTTACTTTTAGTGTGGGCATAAATAAAGACACCAAAAAGGATAGAAGATTTCTATTCTTTATTAGTAAATCATAAAAACATTATTAAAATTTATCAAACATGTTATTTTTATTGGATAAAAAATACATTATTTTTATTGTTTTGTAAAAAAATATCATAAATACAATTAAGAAAAATTAAACGACAATTACCAACTTACTAGAGTGTTACTTGAAAAATCTGCTGATTGTTTTGTAAAAAAATATCATAAATACATTATTTTCAGTGTTACTCCACTTTACTAGAGCCTAGACCTCATTGTCGATACTTATTATTTAGGTCTTAGTTTTTCCAATATTTATTATTGGAAAATACTTTGATGCACAAGCTTGTGTAAACTTTAGTTTACACAAGCCCTTTAATTTTAGGGTTTAAGGTTTTAGGTTAGGGTTTAGGGGTTTAGTATGTAGGGTATATAATTTAAGGTTTATGAGTAGAATTTAGAATTTAGAGTTTAGGATTTAGGGCTTAGGTTTTAAGTTGCTAGGGTTTGTGATTTAGATTTTAAATTTTATAAAAGGAATGTGTAAAAAAAATTTACACAGCTTGTGCATCAAAATAAAACCCTTTATTATTAGAGCTCATTTTATTCACATATATTTGTTATTAAAGAACTACTTCTAAAATTTATTTTTTAAATATTTATTATTAGAGATACTATTTCTTTCTATGCTTATTATTAGAAGCTCATTTTTATCCAATATTTGTTAAATGAGCTTACTCTTAAAATTAATTTTTTTTCAATATTTATTATTAAAATTCAATTTTTCTCAATAGTTTATTATCTAAATCCTAATTTTTTTCAATACTTTTATTAGAGCTCATTTTATTCACATATATTTGTTATTAAAGAACTAATTTTAAAATTTATTTTTTTAATATTTATCATTAGAGATACTATTTATTTCGATGCTTATTATTAGAAGCTCATTTTTATCTAATATTTGTTAAATGAGCTTACTCTTAAAATTAAATTTTTTTAATATTTGTTATTAAGACTCCTCTTAATTTTTTTTTAATATTTATTATTATATTTCAATTTTTCTCAATAGTTTATTATTTGAATCTCAATTTTTTCAATACTTTTATTAGAGGCTCAATTTTTTTTTCAAATATTTATTATTAAAGACTTACACTTAAACTTTTTTTTTGAATATTTGTTATTAGAACTCTAATTTTTTTTCAATACTTGTTATTAGAGAATAAATTTATTTTTCAATATTTTGAACTATAAAATTTATTCTTTTCAATATTTATTATTATTAGAGAATAAATTTATTTTTCAATATTTGGAACTATAAAATTCATTCTTTACAATATTTATTACTAGTGGCATGCTCTTGCATTTTAACTTTTTTTTACTCAGCTTCCAAAATCTCAGGACCGGCCGGCTTATAAAGCTTGATATTTGATAACACTAGCATATTACACCGGAATAACTAAAATCTCCTGAACAAAGATTAGGCAACACTCGGGAAGACTCCTAGTATTGTTTACAGGAAGTTGTAGCTTCCACTTGACCTGTAAACTCAGTTCAACGGCGGAAGAAAACTAGAACAAGTTTATTCTATGTCATCGTCTTCTTCCTCGTCCTCGTCCTCATCTGATTCTTCATCCTCCGTATCCCATTCATATCCATGTTCCATGATGTCGACCACATTCCCACCGTCCTCCCGCAGTAAATTCACAATCTGCTCCAAGTCTCTCACACGCATCTGCAGAGTGGATGTAATGCTTGTCTGTTCAGGTACGGGCGGTGGTTGTGTATAACTCAGTGCCTCCAGCATAAATTTTCCAGAGGGTTCGAGTATCTGTATACCGAAGGCAGGAGATAATGGGCGTCCCATTACTTGAACATGAGAGACACTGCAATGATGCCACCCAACATATTGCATCAAAACAAGGGCATAGCAAGAAGGCCAAAAATCACTAAAGACACCTAGGGGTAAACATTGTAATTGATATAAATCTTGTCAAAAAAAATCCTATTACTTATAACCCAGTCACAGCATTATAGAATCAAACTAGGTAAATAAAGGGTGCGTTTAACAGTACCATATATAGTATAAGCCATCCATATCCTGTCTCTGGACCCTACCCAACAGCTCAATCTGTAACATTCCACCGATACAAAGAACAGGTTCCGGAAGCTTGAAATTCTGCAATTTATTTTCCTGCTTATGTAAAAATCAAAGTAATCAGTTCTCCTGTGAGAGTTATTACAAAACTATAAGAATAGGAGTCATTTTTATTATTGTATATAGTCACTTTTATTCAGTATAGGCAATGGATGCTCGCAGAATAACCAAATCTAGTATTTGTTGTAGTAACAAACAGAGAAAGCTGATCGAAAAGATAGAACCCAAATGGACCCAGATACTTGAACCCACCTGAGCCATTGGAAACTCCCCTGAGGTGTAAGTCCATACAAACTTCTCATTACCACAATCCTGGCATGATTCACTCACAAGATTGTCCACGGAGGACTTGTGATGACCCATCCGAAATCTCACTGAGTTAGCTGAGTATATTGGGTTACCAAACTGGAAGTAAGCTGAATCAAAAAAATATCTTATGAGTTTCAAGCTAATAAAAAATAAGATAGATGAAAGATGGAAAACCGAGTTACAAGAATATCGCAGTAATTACCTTGGAATGGTCTTATACTGATTTCAGTAATAACACATAAGTCAGCACATAATCTATATGTCAATGTTTCAGGTACTGCAGGGTTACTTTGTCCTTTACTTGACCAGTATGAAGCTCTCCGCCCCACCCTATCTCTTAGTTCCAAAGTATTATCTATGCTTTCCTCTGGGTAATTATCAGTGCTGGAAGCAATGATTGCTTCTGCGATGCACTCCCTGATAGCAAACGACAAACAACCTAGAGCTAAAAAGGCATAAACTCTATGCTCCCTCTTCAAATCTTCCCATTCCATATAATTGCTAGATCCAGCTTCAGCACGTCCTTTTGCAGCGCCATTTAGCTCTTTGACATGATCAACTCTAGATAATTGAGGAAACATTCTCAGGCACAATTGCTTACATAGACCATTTTTAATCACTGCAGACCATTGAAAACTCATAAAGTCAGCAATGACAGCAAACAGGTTATGCATAACAGCCAAAGAACAGCAATGCGAGATTGATATCATAATGAACACATAAATTGCAATACTACTATAAAGAACAACAAACGATATGTCTGTCTCCTCTAGTTCCAACTTTAAATGTTGCTTACGTGGATTACTCTCTTTTCCTTACTGACACTAGCAGATTCTGAAGCAAGTTCTTAGGATGGATCCTCAAGTTGGGCTTCGGCTGACAAAACTTACATGTAAAACAGACTCGCATACCAAATCCACACCATGAAAATAAAAGATCAGATTGCAAACAAAGCAGCTTATTAAGATAAGTAGTGGTAAAACAGAGATGTACGAATGAGGAAAAGGAATATTTAGCAAAAACATTCAGCTAGCTAAAACTTTTGGGAATCAAAGGAAATATCTGAAAAGAGGATTTTGAGCAATTTAATTGAATTGGTACAACGTATCTGCATTGAACTGAGAGGATTATAACCTATTGTTTCTATTGAAAACCATTTTACTTCAAACATACAAATTTCTTAAATAGATAAATATGGGACAAGAAACAAGGCATGGAAAACCAAACTGAAATTGGAACAAGCAAACTGCAATGAAAATATTGTGCACTTATTAATTCCACATGATGCTAAGCTCCATTAGAACCTTACCGAAATGACAAAGTAAGATGGATCCAATCTTTGTCTAGTAAGCTTTTACAGCATTTAACAACTACAAAGAAATTCTAGAATTAAATGATAAGAATATTGTATATATAATTCAGCTCACCAAAATGTTGCCAGGAGTGTGAGACAGCACCAAAGCGAACAAGATCAGCCGGATCCTCTAAAGATGTAAGAATCTTAATTGACAAGTCATAATGGAGTAAATTCAAGAAATCCAAATCATTTTTCATTTTTCCCTTTCAAATTGCTACAAAGGCATCAAGCAGCTATCCAGCCCTGACGTTCCTTTAGCACTGCAAAAATAAAAGAGAGAAATTAGCTCATATATTAAATAAAACAAAATCTTCAAGCTTCAATAATCCATTTAATACCCATTTTTACCACTATCTTTTCAATTAATAGAACTCTGTTGTTAACGATAAAACAGTAAATACAGTATCATATGTGATTAAAACAGGACAAACACACACACAACAATGCAAACATATTGGTTAGGCACAGAAGTAAAATCATGATTCTTGATCTCGCAAGTTGAATATCAGGTTATAATCCTACTCCTACAATAAAATAAAATAAAAAACAGAGCTTAAATTAATAATGCCGATAACGCACATCAAACAACCAAAAAACAAACAATTTTATGAGTTTCATTGTGGCAAAGAACGCCCCAATCCAAAAATTCATGCAAGAGAAAAACAAAAGCTCAAAAATTAGACAAGGAAACGAGAAATTTCTGGGATGAGTGAGATTATCGAATTATATACAGGATAAATCAAACTATGACACTGTCATCAACATTAATCTGGCTAAGGTAAGGAAGTAATTTGCGTAAAATAAACATAATCTTGAGAGGGTTCGATCAGACCATAGAATTACAACCAAACATTTACAATTCACTCATACATAAAACCTATTCACGATATTAACAGCAAATTCTAATCAGCATTATGATTAGAACCAATAATCCAATAAATTGAGTTTAATTGCAATCTCGAGAAATCAATTACAAAAAATGGTACTAATAATAATAATGACATATGGAAATTGGAAAGTTCAAATATTTTAAATGCTCCAAAATTCAACCATTTCCAATGGATTCAGAAAATAAAACAAAAAATTAGGGAAAATAAGGGCAAAGGTCCTTACTTCTTTAATGATAAAAGAAACGAAACGAAAAGCAAGAAATCCAGAATCTCCCAAACAGAGTAAACCCTAGAGACGGAAAGTGAGGGGAAAAGGAGAGAGAAACTGTCGTTGTTGTTTCGGAGAAAGTTGGAACAGAGCGATGACGTATTAATAGAAGGTACACACGCCCTGCAAAATGGAATATACACGGTCCAATTGGGCCGAATATTTTAGACCCGGCCGGACTTCTTGTCAAATTGTTAATTTTAAATTCAAAGTAATAAAAATTATGGTAAACTACATCAGATACTTCTGAACATTAAGTTTAATATTAATTATATTATTGAACTAAAAATGGTTGATTGATGAATAAGATATTAATGCTCAAAATAAGTCACTTGTAAATTATGTTGAGAAAAAATGAAAAGTTTAAATCTCACATGAACTAATTTAATGGTTATTGAATAACTTAATTGATGATTTCTCTCGAGCGTATAGGTAGAGATTTAGCCCGATACACATGTTGTGTAAAATTGTGATGTGTTAAAACTAAAGATTAAATTTAGGGCGAGAGGTTAAATTTTTAATTTGATTTAATTTTTAAAAAAATAAATATGCAAATTCGTGTAAGAAATCTATACAATTCAAGTTTTTTTAATAGTAAGATATGATTACATGATAATATTTGTTTTTTATTTTTAGTCATGAAAACAAAACATTGTGATTTAAAAAAAAATCTGAGTCTTAAGTATAATAAGTTAACAACGTGTCATTTTTCACTGAGACTACTCAGTAAGTCGAAATGATTACGATTTTTCTATTTTTAAATAACTAAGATTTTTCTAATATTAAAAAAATAACGTTGAAAGTTTTTTTTCACTGTTTAGTCTAACTTCGACTTTCAACATCGAAATCCAATGATTAAAGATTTTTTTTTTGAAAAATTTTAAATTTAATTTTAATCATGTTTAAAGAAGAAATAAATATCATGTTAAAAGAACTTGATCGTTTTGCACGGGATAATCAGAACTGGAAGACTTTTTTTGGTGCGATGTTGTAGAACATTTGGTTGTACAAAAATTTGATCGCTTTTGATAGTTCGTTGGATGGTCTTGACTCTATTTGAACCGTAGTTTGCGCCTGCAAGTTTCATTTTTCTTATCGGTCCAGCTGGTGCTTGGTGTGGTTGTCTCCATTGGGCCGATCCCGCAACAACATATCACTTGGGCGTCGCCGAAGTATAGCTAGGTTAAATTAAATACCGATGGGGCAAGGCAGGGAGATGGAGCGGCCTCATGTGGAGGGTTATTCGTAATCATATTGGTATGTGAATTTTCGAGTTCTCTAAGTTCATTTAGGGTATGCTCAGTGTTAGAGACCGAGTTATGTCATATGTAGTGCGTTTGCGTTCTGTGATTTGTTATATGCTTGGGACCGCGGGTACCGTCAGATAGTCCTTGAGGTGGATAACATAGATGCTTAAAGAGTGCCGCAGAAGGATTTGGTTCACAATGGGAATTCATTCTTAATTACTCAGTTGGATGCGTTATGGAACCGTGCATGAGTTGTTCGTTTGGCATTTGTTTCACACAATGATAATGGTGTTGCCGACCCTTTGGTTAAGTTGAGTGTGCAGGATACATTTGATGTGGTTCATTAGATGGTGCCGCCGAGCGAGATTATCCCGTTTCTTCAGATGGATGGTGTAAATTGTTTTAGTGCAGGTGTGTGATGAGTTGTTATCTTGACTTACTTTTTTTGTTAAAGTTTATCTTGGTTCTTTCGTAAATATTATCATAGGCACTGTTTTTTTTCTATTAAATTTTTTTTTTTAACAAGACTTGTGATAATATTTCCTTAATAAAAAATAAAAAAATAAATGTATATATAACTTGACAAATCGATCAAATATTAATATTAAATGACTAAAGAAAACTTGTAAGGGCGATAACAAGTTAACAACTTTGAATAATATAACAACCGTCTTTAATGGTAATAAAATGAAAAGAAAGACTTAAGGATTTGGGAACCAAAAAAACGACATCGTTGGAGCGGCAAGGAAACGTCTATAAGAGGTCACTTGCCAGCTCATCCCCTCCCCCACCATCTTCATCGCTACTACTGCCGTGATAAGAAGCTAAAAACATTTGACAGACAAACCCTAACTCTAAAATTCCCCTGCTCCATCATTTCCAATTCTTTCATTCTTTTGTTCACAATGGATGGAGAAGACGACATCTCGAATCCACGGATGGAGGAGATGTGTGCGAACGGCATCGTGGGTGTAGAAGATGCGCCGTCGTCTTCAACGTCGACAACGGAGCGGAAGAACCGGCCCATCATTAGTGGCGAACAGCTAGACATCGAGGCCTACGCCGGTCTTTACTCCGGCCGTACAAAAATCACGCGGCTTATATTTATTGCAAACCACTGCGACAGTACCCCGATGCAATTGGAAGCCCTAAGGATGGCTTACGACGAGATTAAAAAGGGAGAGAACACTCAGCTATTCCGTGAAGTGGTCCAGAAGATCGACGGTCGATTGGGCCCTAAATATTCTATGGACGCCGCGTGGTGCGCTACGGTTGAACGAAAAGCCGAGCAGAAGAAAGAAAAGCTTGAGAGTGAACTCAATGCCTACCGGGTAATTCGATTTTTCTTAGTCATTTTTCTAGAAGCTAGTTATTTTTTTTTAAATTTGTTTGGTTTCTAACTTTCAGACGAATTTAATCAAAGAAAGTATAAGAATGGGATACAATGATTTTGGGGATTTTTACTATGCTCACGGTGCACTGGGGGATGCTTTTAAAAGCTATGCTCGAACTCGCGATTACTGTACTACGTCAAAGCATATTATTCAGATGTGCTTGAGTGCAATTCTTGTGAGCATTGAGATGGGTCAATTTACTCATGTGACAAGCTACGTTAGCAAGGCTGAGCAAACACCCGAGGCACTTGACCCTCCGACGACTGCTAAGCTACATTGTGCTGCCGGATTGGCTCATTTGGAGGCTAAGAAGTACAAGCTTGCTGCTCGTAAGGTTTGTCAGCTTTTAAATTGTTTTGTTATTGTTATCATGGATAATTCAAATGTTGCAATTTTGTCTTTCATTAATTTTTGATTTAGTATCATGACATGCACTATCTTTCATTCCTGAATCCTGATATGTTGAATTTGACATGGCTGAACCGCCGAAGTGTGTAGAAGATAATAGTATTTACTATTTATTTTTTATTATCTGAAAATGGGTGGTTATTCATATATAAATCTTGTCATTCCACTTCTGGTCTTTTACTTGGTCATTTTCTAGAACTCGAGTTGGATTGAAATCTTGTCCTATAAGATCAAAATAAATGTGACTTGATCTTGAACCCAATAAGTTTTATGAACCTAGTGTAAAGTGTAAACAATCTACATTTGAAGCATGCTTGGAGCATTGCTTTCCTAAAAAGGAAGCCTGTAATCTTTTATGGTGTTGGGTTTGATGGAGTTCATTATGGTAGAAAACATAAAGAGAATTTGTATTGTAGTATTCTTTCTGATGCTTATGCAGTACAATGGTTGTGTACTTTGAGGATTTAGTTCTGCTTCCTTTGTTTGGAGCAACCCCTAAAAGTTAGTTGGCCTGATTAATTCCAAGTTTGCTTACTATGCCTTTTGAGGTTGAGGCATCCTTCTGTTGGTCGTCTTTTATTGATTATTAATTTACTTTTATGAAATTTAACAGGTGGGATTTTGTGGTTAGTTTTATTTTGAGCAATTACTATTTCGTTGCTGGATTGATTGACTTTTCTATGTGTGCAGTTCTTGGAAGTGGGTCCTGAATTGGGGAATTCCTACAGTGAAGTGATTGCTCCTCAAGATGTTGCTACTTATGGTGGGCTTTGTGCACTTGCAAGCTTTGATCGAACTGAATTGAAGGCATGAATCTCTCTAGTCCGCAGCTCCTTTTCTCCTGGCTGTGTCATACTGTTGTTTGATAGATTTCTTAGTCATGCGATGCTTTTAACTTTGCAGAACAAAGTTATTGACAATATCAACTTCCGGAATTTCTTGGAGTTGGTACCTGAAGTAAGGGAGCTTATTAATGATTTTTACTCAAGGTATTATCCATCTTTAATTAATATGTAGTGAATTTTCTGTGGTTAATATTATGATAGACAATCTTTTGTCTTGTGACTCTGGGTTTCGGCAAGTTCTTATGTGTGCTGTGTGCTCAATTGATGAGAAGCACTTTTAACTTGTGGCTTCTTTTCATTGCAGCCATTATGCTTCCTGCTTGGAATATCTTGGAAACCTCAAATCCAACCTGATGCTTGACCTCCATATACATGACCATGTTGAGACCCTGTATGATCAAATCCGGAGCAAAGCCCTCATCCAGTATACACACCCATTTGTGTCTGTTGACATGCGAATGATGGCTGATGCCTTCAAAACAAGTGTTGCAGGTCTTGAGAAAGAACTTGAATCCTTGATTGCTGACAACCAGATACAGGTATTGTTTTCAACCCATATCCCGCTTTGTTAAGTTTCATTGGTGTACGGCATGGTTCTATATATGAGTTTTCTAATATCCATATGAATTTGATTATTTAATTAGTCTGTATCTCTTCGGTGACCAATAAGTGTGATTTTATTCTTTAGATTTGAAATGGTATTGACCATTTCTAGTAGGATCTATCAGATAGTGAAGAACAAAAGTGCAAATAAAGTGAATTGCCTAATTTCTAGATCAGAACCTTCCCAAACCGTGAAAACAGTTAGAGAGGGAAGTAGAGTTAATCCCTTAGTTCCCTGGAGTGAAGGAAGCGATTTCGAATGAAATCAAATGGACCTTTTGTCTGAATATATCCCTCTACAATGAAGATTATAATGTCTTTGCAGGCTCGGATTGACTCGCACAACAAAATTCTTTATGCACGTCATGCCGATCAAAGAAATGCAACTTTCCAACGGGTTTTGCAGACTGGCAATGAATTTGATTTGGATGTGAGGGCAATGCTGCTGAGAGCAAATCTTCTGAAGCATGAATACAATATTAGGGCTTCTAGGAAAATCTGAATTCTGAACTGAATCATTGCCATGATTTTCTTGATAAGGTTCCTTATATTGCTGGACCTGGATTCTTGATGTGCCAGCCCAAGGCGCTATTCTAAGACCCTTGAAAAGGAGATGGACTGTCCATGATGGTGTGGATTTGCATTTTGATGGTTTTGGGGTACACTGTTCTGTACTGTTACTGTATGTACTCAATATTTATCTCATGAGTTGGAATTATTTGTTTTTAAAAATCGTCTGCTCATTGCCCCTTGTCTTCTATTTCATCTTATGTCGCTACGATAACCACTTGTATACGAACTTGATGTGCAATCTTATTTATTAGACGTATATTTTCTTAATCCTTTGACAAGGTACATAAACCTTGCACACTGGTGCTCAAATCCGGGTCTTATAGAATAGACATCATCTTTTCACTGGAACTATTTATTTTAGAATTGATAATGGAGTGCCTTAGAAATTATCTAGGCTTACAATAGGAGGGGGGCATAGATGTCTAATGTCTCTATCCAGTAGAGGTTGCAAGGCAGGTGGCGGCGAGTCATAAGAAATCATATTAAATTGTGTCGGGAGATCATGCTTAGCAAGAGCATCAGCTACCATGTTACCTTCACGCGGGATCCATAGAATTTCAGTCACACATGTCTTGCCACGAAGCTTAGTAATAGCGCAAACCAAAGATAGTGTACTTGAGCTTGCATTCGAATCGTCCACTAGTTTGGTGGCTTCAAGAGAATTCGTTTGCACCAAAAGCACTTTAAAACCATTGTCCCAGGCGAAACGAAGGGCTAAAAGCAGTGCCCAAAGTTCAGCCTGCAGTGGGCATGGTACGCCTATCATCTTATTGAATCTCAGTATTCAATTCCCGGCATGATCTTGAATCAAACCACCCACAAAACTCATCCCTGTAGATGGAGCTGTGGCTCCATCAACATTCGAACAAAACCAACTAGGATCAGGACATGGCCATTGAAAACTCACCGGAGCAAAGTTTGCCATGGTTGGAACGGGTGAGAAGCTGTCTTTATAATATCGAGCCCACATAATTCTTCGATGGAGCGTAGTTTCAGCTGGGCAGAAAGAAAGATTGAAGACGAAATTATTTCTTCCCTTCCATAGTTGCCAAACGATCGATGCAAATAGAGTATTCCAAGGAATGTCCCATTTCGTTACCAGATCATGTTTCAGCTGAGCAATCACGTAGAGTATGTAAGATTTCATCAGCGGCTTAGCACATTGATCGTCGTCATCTTTCAACGTTTGTCATCAGACGTTGCTTATATGCGAGTCATAAGAAGAGATGAAGTCTTTGCGGCATTTGTAACCTTCAGATTATTGTCCAAAAAAAAGAGTTTCGGGTCCCAATTAGGGAATGCTAATTGCTTGTAGAACAATTTGTTAGTCACAATTATGCTAATTGAGCAAAGGCATTTAGAATAATATTTACATGTAGCAAGGATGGGTATGAAATGTCACATTTTTAAGTCCCAACTTTAATGCTAGTTTAGAAGATGGTAGTATAAAACAAACCCAAAAGCTATGATGTTGACACTTGACACCAAAACAAATGCATTAATTTCCCATATTTTTTTAAAACCTTATTTATTGGCAGGGTTCGTTCGTACTGCCTATTATTTTATAGTTATACCCCCAGGCCCCATCGGCTGGAGGAGACAATGTTCCACGGAAGTAAGTTTGCGGTGCCATCAGTCGACCGACACCGCCCGTACATGCTATGCTCCCACCCAATTCCTCTAATCTGATAATAACCCGAACCATTAAACTAATCATCTCGAAGATCCAAAAGCATGGGTCACTTGAATCTACCGGCGTCCAAACGGAACCCGCGCCAATGGACGCTCTTGGACATTGTATCCGCCGTATTCTTCGCCCTTGTACTCTCTTTCTTCCTCTTAGTATTCACCCCTCTCGGGGATTCCATTGCCGCCTCCGGTAGGCAAGCCCTGTTGCTCTCTACGTCGGATCCGAGGCAGCGTCATCGCTTGGTGTCGTTGGTGGAACTCGGCCACCACCACAACCCCATCGAAGCCTGCCCCGCTAATTCCGTTGATCATATGCCGTGTGAGGACCCCAGGCGTAACAGCCAGCTGAGCAGGGAGATGAATTGGTATAGAGAAAGGCATTGCCCTCTGCCTGATGAAATGCCTCTTTGCTTGATCCCTCCTCCTCCTGGTTATAAGATTCCGGTTCAGTGGCCTGAAAGCTTGCATAAGGTAACAATTTCTGGATTTCTTCTCTTTTTTTTTTGTTATAATTAAGTAGAATCTTTATATAAAATTGTTTGCCATTGTTGCCAGGAATTATTCCCTTTCGGAAATGGAAGTAAATTTTTAATGTTATACTTAAAACGGTTTTTAATTGTGTAATGGTTAGATATGGCATTCCAATATGCCACACAACAAAATTGCTGATAGGAAAGGTCACCAAGGCTGGATGAAAGAGCAAGGTCCTTACTTTATTTTCCCTGGTGGTGGAACAATGTTCCCTGATGGTGCCGCTCCGTATATCGAGAAACTCGGGCAGTACATTCCCATAACTGGTGGGACTCTTAGGACTGCCCTTGATATGGGATGCGGGGTAAGTTGATTTTTTTATGTATGGTATGTTTTTTTGTTATGCTGGTACTCTAGTTTTTATTGTTTTGAATATCATCGTTTATTGGTCCTTTTGCAGGTTGCTAGTTTTGGGGGTTCATTGTTATCAGAGGGAATTTTGGCACTCTCATTTGCTCCTAGAGATTCGCACAAATCACAAATACAATTCGCATTGGAAAGAGGAATACCTGCCTTTGTTCTAATGCTCGGCACTCGCCGACTCCCGTTTCCTGCATTTTCATTTGACTTAATTCACTGCTCTCGATGCCTGATCCCTTTCACAGCTTATAGTGGGTGTTTGTTTGTGTGTGTGTGTGTGTGTGTAGAGTGTTTTTGATGTATTCTTATTTTATATCTCTTTGTTCAGTGTTAATGTGAAGATATATGGCTTTTGCAGATGCAACTTATTTCGTTGAAGTGGATCGGTTACTACGCCCAGGTGGATATTTGGTCATCTCTGGTCCCCCTGTACAGTGGCCTAAGCAAGATAAGGAGTGGGCAGACCTCCAGTCTGTGGCAAGAGCATTGTGTTATGAGCTGATTGCTGTAGATGGGAACACGGTCATTTGGAAAAAGCCTGATGGAGAATCATGTCTACCAAACCAAAATGAATTTGGGCTTGAATCTTGTGATGAATCAAATGACCCCAGTAATGCATGGTAATTGCTATGCGAAGCATTTAGAAATCTAATTGGGATCTGCCTTTATTTTCTACAAGAAATCAACATGAATTTACACATAATTTAGCTGTATGATGGATAGTTCCTGGTTGCCACTCTTATGCTATGGGTCTTGTTTCTAGAACTGGAACATTGTGTTGTTCTAAATTTCATTTCTCTTTTGTCGGGATAGGTACTTTCAGTTAAGAAGATGTGTGACTTCAACATCTTCTGTGAAGGGAGAATTTCCTCTTGGGGTGATTCCTAAATGGCTAGACAGGCTAACACAAGCTCCTTCAAGGGCCTTGGTCATGAAAAACGGGATTGGTTTGTTTCAGGCAGACACAAGGCGGTGGACAAGGAGAGTTGCCTATTATAAGAATACTCTGAATCTGAAGCTTGGGACTCCATCAGTGCGCAATGTCATGGACATGAATGCATTTTTTGGAGGTTTTTCAGCAGCACTTGCATCAGATCCAGTATGGGTGATGAATGTTGTTCCTGCTAGAAAGCCACTAACTCTTGGTGTTATATATGACAGAGGCCTTATTGGAGTATACCATGATTGGTGAGTTACTGTAGGGTTTTTTCATCCTTATTTACTGAAAAACTAGCAGTTTGTTCCTTCTGCTTATTCCTTGGTTTGATTGAACCTCCATGAAAACTGTACTAGCTTGGAATTAGGTAATTTAGTTAAGTGATTATTCAACTGGAGCCACAATTATGTACTGCAGTGTTTAACTTGTATAATCCTTATCCTTCTCCTTTTTGTGTTCGTTATGGTTGTTTGTCTTCTGCATTCCTCTTTATTCGAGGGATTATGTATACTTAGTCTTATAGGGTAAACATTATGATTACCTGATGATCTCAATTTCTGTTTGCAGGTGTGAGCCTTTCTCAACATACCCCCGTACTTATGATTTTATCCATGTAGCTGGCATTGAATCACTAATAAAGCCTCCTGGTTCAAGCAAGAGCAGGTAAATATAACCATTGACTTCATTCTTGAAATCTCTTTGCATTTGTATGAGCAAGAGAAGTTTCTTCCCTCGTCATCATTTTGGTTATGCTAGAAATTGAATGCCCGCTTGTATCATAGTTTTCCGTGCTTTAACTAACCTTATTTTCCTCCTCCCTCCACTCCTTTTATGCTTGACTTCTAAAGGCAATGCAAAACAAAGCATAGAAAGAAATCCTTGCACCTTTCTATCCTATGATAGTCATTGCATGTTGTGTCGCTCTTGAATGGACTCATGCAATGTTACTGCATGGATCACTCTGTTAGTTTACTCTTTGGATATTTGGTCCGTCGTCTTTTGACTTCCAAGTACCTTCATCAACTCTAATATTCCTGCAGTTGTAACCTTGTGGACCTGATGGTGGAGATGGATAGAATGTTGCGTCCAGAAGGAATGGTTGTGATTCGAGATTCTCCTGAAGTAATCGACAAAGTGGCTCGCATAACTCACGCAGTAAGGTGGACGCCTACTATACATGACAAGGAACCTGAATCACATGGGAGAGAGAAAATCCTGGTAGCAACAAAAACGTTTTGGAAGCTAACTTCACCATCCCATTGAGATAGATTTGTTCTTTATAATGTAGGTACTTTCCCTTTCATTTCAATTTTTGTTCATTATCTGAAGCCAAGTTGTCTCCCCCTTGCATCAAATAGATGCAATCTTCTTTCTCCTTATTTGGCATATTTATATCAAGAAATAGAAACTGTAGATTTACAACAACAAAAAAAGTATAAAGCTACAGCTTTCTGGAAGTAGACATGTATAGCAATAGCAATGGCAATTGCAATTGCAATTTATGTTAGCTATAAGAACTTATTGTATTTTGATAGCATATTTAGATTGGCATTAACTATATGCTGCTTTGTTTGATTATTCATCCTGGAAGTGTTATCCAAAAACCTGGGGTTGGTAGATTGTATATTGTTTATGATAGGTGATGATACATACATGCATGTGCATGTGCATATCAGGAGTGTTATATGGAATACTGGTGGAGTTTTTTAACTCTACAGACGAAATTAAGAAACTGTAACGTGTACATGGGTGTCATGTCATGTCATGTCATCATCATTGGAGAAAAGTAGAAATTTATACGAAAAATTTCCACCTTTGAAAAGTAAGTAAAAGAAGCCTCAGTGTGAAAAGGAATACCTATGGCTAGTGTAAGAAGTCAAGTAGGAAAAAAGGCATTCCCTTTTTGTTGTACCAAAAAGTCTGAAGTCAGATCTGATCATCTTATGTAGTTTGAAAAGAAGAAAAGATTGAACAACTCTATATGTAACCTAGTATCTGAAAAAGGGAAATGGCCAATATGAACTGAAAAGCTACATGGGGGGAACCCACATGAAACTGCAGGTTGAAGAAAACAGAAGGTGTGGGGACTGAAAAGTAGATGAAATTAAATGCAAAGTGCTAATACTAATACTAATGCATGCCCCCATCATTATATTAATTGCTTCAGCATTCCAACCAAATTAGTAAAAAATAATTCAGAATCAGAGTGCAAAATTGCCTTTGATCCACCATTAGTAGTATAATTGCATTAATTGTTTTGTTGTCAGATTGGTCTTCATGGGAAAACTTTGGTTGCTGATAATAAAGGTTGGAGATATTAATGTGAGCTTAGCTAATAGCTACTAGCATTTGACATTTGACAACTAAGCTTGGAGGCTGTCCTACTCTTACATCTGGTAGAACCTGCAGCAGCTTTTTGGGGCAATAACTATAGGCGGCCATGGTCTAAGTTTCTGAGTTACAGTTACAGTTACATTTACAGACTCATGATCTCATATTCACTATGTATTTACAAGTGTTTATATCATTTTTAGTTTTTGAGGTGTTTTTATTGACAAAACTGTATTTTGGTGTGATTTTATAGTAATATTTCTTAATTTCTTAAGACATGTATATCTTCAGACAAGCTGTTCGAATCCAAGTCTCTTTGAAATAAAGAGGATTCATTTTGAGCCTTAACCAAACACCCAAGCCTGCTAACTTAGCAGGTTACTGATGAACATCAATCAACAGTATCTTTATTATATAACAATTCAAGGCAGATAAGAGACAGGATACCTTCCCAGGAGGAAGCTTTTGACAGTGGGAAGAAACTGGAGGGGGTGTTTTGCAAATTTTCAACTCAGAAGGGACTTTCCTTCCAGGTGATGGATACAACCGGGGGTTGGGGGGCAAGTCTTTCAAATCTCTTTATCTTTCATTTGATAGGCTTTTTCGTATGTAGAAAGAAAGAAAGGCAAGACAGTTCTGAAAAAGATCAATTGCTTTTAATGTAAACTTGAAGTTGATAGGTTGCAAATTAATGCAGCGGCCAAAATGAATAGACCACTGGTGCGGTGGGTGCGGCCATTGGCTTAACCCGGAAAATTAAGGTTGAGATTGACCCGGTTGGGGAAAATTAAGGGTTCCTTCGCAAGGTTAGTCCACATAAGGTGAGTCGGGGCATAAATCAGGCCGACATGTTTGATAAATTTCAATTGAACGGAAAATATGTCTTGGTTATCGTGCCAATATGTTTGAATTTAAAAATTCAAACGTAATTTTAGGAAACGTAAAGTAGAATTAGCTTTTACGTTTCGTCGTGATTTTTACACTGGCTCACTGACCCTGTTTGGCAATTAGTGGATAGCGAATTACATTAGCTAATACCTGATTTGACTATATTAGCTGATTGTATAAAAATGTTTGGTAAAATTAACTGATAGCTAATAGTTGTTAAATTATTTAAACAAGTAAAATGACATATAAAAACATGATTATATTAATACTTGTTTGAATAGTTTATTAATTATCAATATTTTCTATCTAATTAATATTAATTAGATCTATAAAATTATTTTTAATATAACCTTTCTAAACATATTCGAATAATTTATATATTAATTTATTATTTATATAATTATTTTACTATAATTTAATTAATTAATACATTTAAATACACATATATATGTGATAATAAAAAGAAAAAAATAAATATAATTAGCTTATAAATAGGGTGAGAAAATATTTAATTTAGGTTATTTTGAGATATTTAGTAACTGGTAAAGGTAAAAGAGTATTTACAACTCTAATATCAAACCTCTAATATCAAAAAGCTCCTATTATGAGTTTTTTTTTTTTAAATTAGCGGTTTCATCCCAATCCGCTCTTTTAATCCGATGTTCACCAAACAACAATATTAGCAGATTTGACTTGTCAAACCTCTAATTATGGCTCAAACCTCTCTTTACTAAACAATGCCACTATATTTTTACACAATCGTAATTTAAGTAATTACATCTTTTAAATTTATAAATTATAAGCCGTATAAAAATTAGGGATCAATGGGATTTTCTTGATTTCTTTCCTTCGCCCTTGTGAAAATTAAAAAATATTATGGATTAATATCGTATACACTGGTGGTGAAAACTGAAAGTTTTCACAAGCGTCTTAGTTTTAGGGTATAAAGAGTTAGTTTAGGGTATAGGGGTTTATGTGTAGAGGTTTAGAATTTAGTGATAGTTGTTTCAATTTAAGGTTTAGGGTTATAATTTAGGGTTTATAGGTTAGGGTTTGGTTTTTAGGGTAATATAGTGAGAATTTCGGTTTTAACTTATAACCCTTAAATTATAACCCTAAACCTTAAATTGAAACAATTATCCCTAAATTTAAACCCCTTACACCTAAACCCCTAAACCTTATACCCTAAAACTAAGGCACTTATGGAAACTTTCAGTTTCCACCGCCTGTGTATAAAATATTTATCCAAATATTATTAGCAACTCGATGTAATTTATTGGTTTTGTCCTCCAATTATTTGGAAATTTATAATAATCTTTTTTTTCTAAAAAAATAATTTTGTCTATCAAATTTTCAAAAAATCATACTACTAAATATTAACTTTTAAAAAAATAATTTTAATTAAATCCTCTAAATTTTTAATTTTCCCCTTCAATATTTTGATCCAGTGACAATTTGATTTTTGATAAATTTAAACAATAGATAGACGAGATCTTACCCCAATTTCAAATTAAAATATCTAATAAACTCATATATTTTAGAGTTTAATAATTTGATTTTTTTTTAATTTTCGATCTTAACTTCGTCGCTACTAATAACATTTTGATTAATAAACTTTGCACCCAATTCGAGTTGATATGACCTTAAACCACCCTAGTCTCTTCCTTTGTTGGACTTGTTTTTTTTTTGTCAAACACTTTGAAACTAGAGAACATTTCCACGTACATTTCTTCATTTTACATGCACCGTAGTTTTCTTCTTATGTAAAAATGACCTGTAGGTATGCTGTAAAACTTAATTTAAGGCTAAAAAATATAAGTTTCAAAATTTGTTTAAGTAACTTAAAATGTTATATTTTTAAAAAATATTTTAAGTTGTTTTTATGTTTTTCTCGACAAATATTGAAATTTGTAGAAAAAACATCAATCTAGAATGTTATAAACAATATAATATTTTAGGTTGTTTACACATATTTTGAAACTTATTAATTTTTATCTTAAATTAAACTGATGTACCGTAGTTCGTAACTAAATAATATAGCAATTCAAAGACTTCGAACCCAATTCTGATAGGATTAGAAGACAAGTTTCTGTCGGCAACGCATAGCATGTGGTTGGGCTTCAAGACCAAGTCTTGGGTACAACTAACACAACAACTAATTAAACCGCCATTTAAGCTCAAACAGTTGGTTTTCTATTTGCACACTTGCTTCCTTTCCTTCCTTTAATTATTGGCATAATGCCAAAAGATATTCTAAATATTTGATTAAATAATTATTTTAATTTTTATATTTTAGGTCAAAATAACCTTAATACAGGTGAAAATATTAGTCAATTAACGGTAAATTGCTTTAATGACATGGTAAACCTACATAGCAGTACACACTGACATGACAATATCATAGAAACAAAGGTGTTGCCTTGAAAGAATGTCACATCAGTTAAAAATGATTTTATATAATTATTTTAAGTTGTTAATTGTTAGCTGATTAACGGTTTTCATCTGTAAAAAAGTCATTTTTGACCTAAAATGAATCGTTAAGGGTTAAATTATTTTAAAAAAATATGAATCAAAGTGACTATTCAGTTAAACGTTATGACTACTTTTTTTTTTACATTTTGCCTTAACTATTTTATCTCAACCTTTTCAAACCATTAAAATGAAGAAAAAACTACAACAATGTTAAAAAGGATAGTTATCTATTTAATCAAGTTTTACATTCGATTGAGTATAGTTCGGTTCATGGGTGAAGCCACACCCACCATTGGGTGTCTGTTGACACCTCAATTTTTTTGAAAATATGTATTTTCTTTATTGATTGTATATAAAATTTTAAAAAATATATATAATTGACACTCATTTATAAATTATTAACTTTTCTTAAATATTATTCGAAAAATGACATTCCTTAAATAAATTTCTAGCTTCGCCACTAGTTCGGTTGATACTATTGTCGGTATAATATATAAAAAGATGTGAGAGCGAACATGTTAAACTACTTGATATCCTTTGATTAATGGACAAATAAAGATTTGGATAGTTTGGACATTGTACATTGAATTTTCAGGAAAAAAATGAATTTCTATGATATTGCACATTCAAGCATACTTAAATTTATAGTTTCAAATTTGATAAAAGAAAGAATATAATTTCAGAATATCACAATAATAACAGTACCAAACAAAACTAAGATATATGACTTTCAAACAATAAAAACTTAAAATAAATATAATAATTATATTTACACCAAATTCCTATATATATATTGATTAAAAAATTATAAATGAAAAAATCGAATAACATGATCGATCGTTGCTTAATTATGGTAAGAATGGGACCATTGCTTAAAAAAATTATATTTACACCAAATTCAAATATATATTGATTAAAGCAAATATGTTGCATGTAATGGAAATAATTTGGCAAACATGACATACAAAAAGTAGGTGAAGCATAGCTTTTAGTGGTGGGGGCATTGTTTATATAATTAATAATAACAGCGCATTCAATTTCAAGCCACTATTTAATTCCAATATTTATATTTGTCACAATTCAATTTATTGTATAGTTGGCACACTTTTATTGCCCCCATGTGTGTAATTAAATCAAATACCACCCAAACTCTAGGTCATATTATATATGAATAGGATCTATTTACATAAAATATAAATTTTATAGTTTTGTTAAAAAAATTAAAAAAAAATTGGATCGTTAGATGGGTGAAATAGATGACTGGGATTGACTCCTTACTTTTTTTCTAAGTGATAATCTTCATATAATTCGTTGTTAATCTCAACCATCCATTTCACTCATCCAACAATCTAAAAAAGCATGTAAAAGTTAAAAACTCTTACTCTGTTGAACTAGATCATATCTCATATATATATATATATATATATATATATATATATATATATATATATATATATATCATCCACAAAGCGTCTTAGTTTTAGGGTTTAAGGGTAGTGTTTATGGGTTTAAGCGTATGAGTTTTGAATTTAGGGGATGTGATTATAATTTAGGTTTTATGTTAAAATTTAGGGTTTATATGTTAAAGTCTAACCATAACCATATAGCCTTAAACATAAACCCTAACATATACGAAGAACTAATGTTTTGATATAATAATTGAAAAATAGTTTTGGACTAAATTAAAAAGATTTCAAAAGTGCATTTAAGTCCAAACAACTTAAAAATATGTTTGAGGAATGTTTTAAGAAGTTTTAAAGTGTTTTCTAAAGCTAAACTTTACAAAACCACCTAGGTGTTTCGAAACACCCTTAGGTGTTTCGAAACACCCTTAGGCGTTTCGAAACAACCATTCACAGTTTCAAAACGTTTTGAAACAACTCTGTCTGTTTCGAAACGGGCTTTAATCTGGGTGAACATTTTTACATAGCGTTTCGATACGCCTATGTGCCAAAGACCACAACGGTTAAAATCCCCAACGACTTTTTAATTTGCAACTCAACTGTCACTTGTTCCGAAACGGGGTTGTTATTGTTTCAATACGGATCAAGAAGTTTCGAAACAGCCAGAGGTGTTTCGAAACGGATTGCTGCATTAGACTTTTACGACTAGTTCTGAAGAAGGGTGTTCCGATACGGGCTCGACTGTTCCAAAATGGACAGCACCATAACTAAAATTAATGTGGAAAATAAAGTCTCCAACGGCTCCAATTCAACCCAACGGCTAGTAACGGCCACAAACTCATTTAAGAGTATAAAAGGGACCTCCAAGTATCAAGAGAAGGCTAATGCTTCAAGTGTCAACAACACTATGATCAAGAATTTGTCTTAGGGCTTTATTGTTCAATTTATTGTATAGACAACACTTTTGAGCCTAATTGTCAAATTTGCTCAAGTGTTTAGGTTTTGGGTGAGAGCTTTAATTGTGCAAACATATACCTTCTAGAGGGATTTCTAGTTTGCTAAGTCTTTCTTGTGTAAGAGAGTGTTTGATCAAGCTTTGGGTAGAAAGCTTGATCGGTGTAACGATTTCCTCCTAATCCGATAAAAGAGGACGAAATTATTAGTGAATTTGTTTGGAAATCCTTAGTGTGAAGCTAAGGTAGTGGATGTAGACCTTGGTTAGAAGGTTGAACCACTATAAATCTTTGTGTCTATTGCCTATCTTTATATTCCCACAAATACACCAACATATCCAACTTATCCGAACTTAGCAAACACATCGGTTGAAGGAATCGAGCACCAAAAAACCCAACAATTGGTATTACAACAAGGCTCAATCGAAGAAGATTAACATCTTATTGAGGTGATCCGGGAAGCTCGATACAACATATCAACCAACCGATCAAATGGCGCAATCCATCGATAAGCCATCATTCTTCGACGGAACACATTATGCCCATTGGAAGACAAGAATGAAGTTTTTAATAAAGTCCAAGGACTACAAGCTTTGGGACATAGTAGAAAATGGTTCGTTCGTGCCACAATGAAGCAAGGCGGATTAGAGTGGCGATAATCGCAAGAAGATGAAGCTTAATTGCGAAGCCTTGCACATTATTTTTTGTGCATTTGACCCCAACATCTATGAGAAGATGTCTTCTTGTGAAGATGCCAAGGAGGTATGGGACAAGCTTGAAGTCACATACGAAGGAACCAACGAAGTAAAGGAGACCAAGATCGGACTTCTCAACCTGAAGTATGAGAACTTTAAGATGAATCCGGAAGAAGACATTGAGAAGATGTTCGATAGGTTCTCCACCATCACCAATGAACTCAAAGGCTATGGAGAAGCCATTCCGGAAGAGAAGCTTGTCCGAAAGCTCATCTACTTTCTTCCCGAGTCATGAGACTCAAAAAGGACCGTCATCGTCGAAGCCAAAAGTCTCAAAAGTTTGAAGCTTGATGAGCTCATGGGGTCTCTTCTCACTCACCAAATAATTAAGAAAAACAAATAAGAGAAGAAGAAGAAGGAAGATATTAGAGCTATGAGGGAGAAGAAGCTCAAAGGGCTTGGCATCAACACAAATGTCATGGCTCTCAAGTCCTCTAAGTGCAACCATGTTGATACAAATGAAGAAGAGGATGAAGAAGAAGAGATAGTTCATCTCTTCAAGAAGTGTGCCCCTTTCATGAAGAAAGTTATAAAAGATCTCGAACGAGAATCCTTGAAGAAGAAGAGGGCAAGCACTTCAAGCCATAAGAAGAAGGCATATGTGGTTACATGGAGTGATGAAGACTCCACCGACGATGAACAAGCCAACCTTTTCCTTATGGTCATCGAAGAAGATTCAAGGGCAACTTCTAATTCATCTACTTCATGTTTATATTCTTTTGATGAATTACAAGATGCCTGTGATGATTTAGTTTTAGAATTTAAAAATCACATTTGAAAAACAAGAATGTGATTTCAAATTTGAAAATTCAAAATGACTTGATTTCTAAAACCAAAATTGAACTTGAAGCAAAACTCAATGAGTTTGAACAAAAATGTCTTGATTTACAAAATTTGCTTCATATAGTTCAAGAAGAAAAAAAATTTGATTTCCAAAGAGCTTGAAAAGAAAAATAATTTTAGAAAATTAAATTTTTATGTTAGACAATCTAGTGCCCCTAGATTTATAAATGAAAAATGTTTTAGAAGTGTTTGGGTCCCAAAAGGACTAACCACTTCAACTAAAAATGATGAAATTAAGAAAATGATTCCTAAGGGGACTAAATTTTGTGTCACTAATGTCTATGGATCCAAAGCAATTTGAATATCAAAAATCAGTTGATTGTCTTATGATAGGTGTGATGGAGATTGATCAACAAGTCAAATATTGGGGGAGCTCCATGCACACAAGGAAGAACACTTGAAGAAGGAAAGCTTCACATCCTCCCTTGAGTTCAAGTGTGGTAAAATCTAGTTGTTTTTCATTTGTTTAATTTAATTTATTCTCTTTTAATTCAACTAGATTATCATGTATTGGACTAACATTCTTTGATAATACTCGAGTACGGGGGAGCAATTTTAAAACAAAATTCTTATTTTTTTCATTTTTACCTCCTAAGTTATTTTGAACTTAAAGTTATTAAAACTCTTTTTGATACAAAAAAAGGGATAAATGGTTTGAAAAATTACATTTTCAAGAAAATAAGGGGAGCTTTAACTTCTTTTAATTTTTGAAATCTCTTATTCAAGTTTTTAAATACAAAATGGGAGAATCCCAAACAATTTTTCAAAGTGGTTTTATTATATCAAAAAGGGGATATTGAAGAACTAATGTTTTAATATAATAATTGAAAACTAGTTTTAGACTAAATTGAAAAGATTTCAAAAGTGCCTTTAAGTCCAAACAACTTAAAAATATGTTTGAGGAATGTTTTAAGAGGTTTTAAAGTATTTTTCTAAAGCTAAACTTTACAAAACCACCCAGGTGTTTCGAAACACCCTTAGGCGTTTCGAAACAACCATTCACAGTTTCAAAACGTTCCGAAACAACTCTGCCTGTTTCGAAATAGACTTTAATTTGGGTGAGCATTTTTACATAGCGTTTCGATACGGGCATTATCGTTTTGATACGCATATGTGGCAAAGACCTCAACGGTCAAAATCCCCAACGGCTATTCTCTCAACAGCTTTTTAATTTGCAGCTCAACTGTCACTCGTTTTGAAACGGGGTTGCTATCGTTTTGATATGTATCAATAAGTTTCGAAACAGCCAGAGGTGTTTCGAAACGGATTGCTGCATCAGACTTCAACGGCTAGTTCTGATGAAGGGCGTTCCGATACGAGCTCGACTGTTCTGAAACGGATAAAACCAGAACTGCAATTAATGTGGGAAATAAAGTCTCCAACGGCTCCAATTCAACCCCAACAGCTAGTAACGGCCACAAACTCATTTAGGAGTATAAAAGGGACCTCCAAGCATCAAGAGAAGGCTAATGCTTCAAGTGTCAACAACACTATGATCAAGAATTTGTCTGAGGGCTTTATTGTTCAATTTATTGTATAGACAACACTTGTGAGCCTAATTGTCAAATTTGCTCAAGTGTTTAGGTTTTGAGCGAGAGCTTTAATTGTGCAAGCATATACCTTCTAGAGGGATTTCTAGTTTGCTAAGTCTTTCTTGTGTAAGAGAGTGTTTGATCAAGATTTGGGTAGAAAGATTTGGGAAGCTAAGGTAGTGGATGTAGACCTTGGTTAGAAGGTTGAACCACTATAAATTATTGTGTCTATTGCCTATCTTTCTATTCCACAAAAACACCCACATATCTAACTTCTCAGAACTTGGCAAACACATCGGTTGAAGGATTCGAGCACCAAAAAAACCCCAACAATATAAACTCTATATTCTAACCTTAAACTCTAAACTCTAACCATAAAACATAAATTATAAAGACATACCCTTAATCCCCTAAACCTTAAATTAGGTCATAAACCCTAAAACTTAGGCGCTTGTAGAAACTTTTTGTTTTCACTGCTAGTGCATGTGATATGTATATTGATCTAATGAGATAAGATGATTGTTCTTTTAAGTAAGATTAGATGTTTAAATTCTAGTATTGTGAATGGAGTAAATTGGGTTGAAATAGTTATCTTATAATAGTTCTATATAGTATTCAATACATATTAGTCTATGTATATTGATGAATGGTGATTATAAAAAAATTGTAAATTCTATTATTTTAATTTTATTTGATTTAACTTTTATTTTCATATAATTAAATAAATGATAATTGTTTTTACATCATACTTAAACGACGTACTCATGATCCCTAAACTTCTAAATTAGACGTAACTATGTTTTGAAAAATAAATTTTTAATTTACATTCAAATTGATTTATTACTAATATTTTAATTTGTATGTAAATAAACGTTTAGTCTTCAAATTATGTCTAAATACACCATTCACATACATTCCCCTTTAAATTTTGAAGTTTTGAAACTAAAGTAAATTAGTAATGGTAAAATCTCATTTTTGCCCCCCATACATAATAAAATTTTAGTTTAGTTCCTTTAGAATTATATAATTATAAACTAAAATGATGATAAAATTTTACTTTGAGCTTTCAAATATTTTAGGCTTAACGGTTCAACAAGCTCCTAAACTTTTACAAACAAATCAATTAAGCCCTTAAACTTATTTTGCACTCAATTAAGCCCTCAAACTCAAGAAAGAAAAAATCAATTTGGCTCTTTGACCAACCTTGACCGTTAACTTTAACGGGTTTTTTTTTTAATTTTTTCGACATATGTCGCAACATGATAATGTCACTTGTCGTTTCTAGGAATTTTTAATTTTTTTTAAAATATATAAAAACAGAAAAATTTAAAAGTTTTAAAACTCTGATAATTTTAAAAATTATTTTAAAATTTTAAAAAAATACTTTTAATTTCGAATTTTTTTCAAAAAAAATAAATTATAATTTTTCAAAATATTAAGTTATTTTTAACAAAATAAAAAATTAAAAACTGTTATTATACAATTATAAAAAAATTAAAAATAACTTTGATTGTTTTATATTTTTTAATGTTTGTTAAAATATAGTTTTAAATATATTTTAAAAATAAAAATAAATTTTATGGTTTTCATTTTTTTCAAATTATTTTTCATACTTGTATAATAATATTTATTTTAAAATATTTCAATATTTTGAATATTGTTATTTTTTGAATAAGTTTCAAATTTTAACTTTTATATTTTTAAAATGCTTTTTTATAATTTTCCATAATTTAAAAAAAATGGAAGTTTTTTTAGATATTTTTAAAAATTGAAATTTAAAAAATCATAGAAATGACAAGAGGCGTTATCTTATTGCGACACGTGTCAAAAGATTTTTTTTAAATAAACTGTTAAAGTTAACAGTCAACGTTGGTCAAAGAGCCAAATTAATTTTTTTTTCTTGAGTTTAATGGCTTAATTGAGTGCAAACAAAGTTTAGAGGCTTAATTATTTTTTTAATGATTAAAGGCTTATTAAATCCTTAAACCGTTTACTTTTATATTCTTTAATATTTTTTATTTCGACATTGTCATCGTTGTTGAAAATGATAATTTAAGCTTATCTTCTTCCTTAAAATTTTTAATTGACCAAAATAATGGCTTAAATTCTAAATGTTTTTCACTCATAAGGACTTTAATTTAAGGGTAGTTATTCCATGCACAAACATTTTGTGGAATTTTTGTTTCTATAAGCATTTTAGTTTTATGGTTAGTGTTTAGGGGTTTTAGTGGACAATTTTTGAATTTAGGGCGTGAAGTTAGAATTTAGGATTTATAAGTTAGAACATAAATCCCTAACCATGTTGCTCTAAAAACTAAAGTGTAACCTCTAAATCTTAAATTCTAACTATAAACCTTAAATTCTAAACACATGCACTTAAACCTCTGAACTCTAGTCCAGGTTCCTAAATACTAAAACTAAAGCGCTTGCGAAAAATTTTCATTTTCGACGCCGGATGCATGAGATATTTTTCTTAATTTAAATAAAAAAATCCCAGAGACGTATTTAATTTTAACGATGGGAAAAATTAATTAATAAAAGTCTATCTCAACAAAAAAAAGTATAACACCCGAGTTTTGGGGTCGAGTGAAAATAATATTTTAATATTATTTCGGGTTTGGTTTTGCAAATTAAATAATAAAATATTTAATGGACCTCGAGATTTCAAAATGTTTAAGGCTATGTTGGGCCTATCTCTTAAGTCCAAATCCATGGGCTTTAAGAGATGTGGGTTTGGCTATTCATTAATGGCATTTGTGTAAATATTTGGACTTATAAATTAAAATCCCCCACTTTTGATTTAAAACACAAAAAGTTGTCATCTTCCTCCCTCCCCATTTTCCATTCTCACGACAAAGGAGGAGTTTTTCTCCAAGTGGCTATCCCACCTCCTTTCTCCCACATTTTGGCTCGGTTTTGAAAGGTAAACACGTTTTCGACTTGCTCTCACCTTCCTCTTTTCAAAAGTACAAGTAATTTTCATTTTCATCCATGTTTTAGAATTTGGATTTTGGGGAGATTTGAATAAAAATGGTAGCTTTATGGTGTTTAACTTGAGATTTTGATTTAATATTGTTAAATATGGTGTTTATGAATCAAATGGTCCAACATATATAATTTTTAGGGTGTTTTAAATAAATTCCCGAAATTGGGTTTTAGGGAGGTTTTAGAGTGTTGAAATGTTGAATTTTGGGGGTGTTTTGTGTGAGAATTTGTGGCCTGGTGGTTAGGCTATGTATAAGGGTTGTTTTGGAAACTTTTGGGAGTAGTTTAAGAGTTGGAATCATCGGTTTTGGACTATGCTAAAAGGTTGCTCGGAAATTGCATTTTGGGGTTGTTCTTGGCTCGAAAAATATGTGTTTTGTGCTTGGGTTGTGTTCCGGGTTTGCTACATTGTTTTGTGGACTGATTTGAGGTTAATTTACTTGTCTTGGGGCGATTAGAAGCAAGGATTTGCGTTGGTAAAGCTTTGGGGATCGAATCTGGAAGTGAGGAGGCTTGAGTCGGCTTTGCTTGATTTGCTTAAGGAAGTAAGGTGAGTGGTTAAAATGTTTTAAATGGCTTTGAGCAATTGGTTCGAGCATGTGAATGTGGAAATATTTTCAAGTAACATTTTGGTTCAAAGTTGGTTTTGAAGAAGTTTATTTTGAGCTTGAAAAGTCAATTTTAAATTTAAGAGTAAGTTGATGTGAATCGCCTCTTTAATTTCCCCTTTTATCATTTGTGTTCATTGCTCAAAATGATATTTTGATATGCATGAAATTACATTACTTTGGGAAGAAGCATATTTCTATTTATTATATCGTTGATCATGTATGGTGGTAATAATGTTGATGTTGATATGCCTTGTGAGATGTGCGTAAGTTGGTGCATGTTGTGCACGAAAATGGTGAGTAAGACCATTTGTGATTGGTAAGATTGTAAGTATTAAGTGATGCCTAATTGTGTATATTGTTACAACTTGTTTTGGTTGTGCATGATATAGTGAGTACATGTCGCATGATAGTGATTGTATATCATGTTGCATGGTTGGTGTCGAACCTCACGTGATGGTTGTCGTTGCTCTGGTGATGTGTAGTCCCACCGGTAGCGAGTGGTATAAGACTCTGGTGATGTGTAGTCCCGCGGGTAGTGACTAGTAGAAGAGTACTTTGATGTGTAGTCCCATTGGAAAACTACTAGTCGAAACGGTGATGTGTAGTCTCACCGTGTGTGTTTTGGTTATGCTTGTGCATACCATGTGTTTGTTCATGTTGTGTCTCACTATATCATCCTCTTTTATGGTTTTGCTTTAAGCTAGGATTATGTCCTCATGCATACCATGAAGTGCAATGCCATGATAAATGTCTATATTGTTGAATTGTGGTTGAACTTGCATGTTAGTAAGAGGATTATGTGGTTGAATGAATCTTTTGTGTTGACATCTATTCTTTTAAAGAAAGCTTTGAACCCTGCATTGACGTAATTATGTTTTTGAGCTCCGCTCACTAAGCTTTATGCTTACGCTCTCCTTTTTCCGACAATGCAGATATTTTAGCTTGGAGTTAGCAAGGAGCAAGAAAATGGCGTCCAAGCGTGTGGTAATTGCTCAAGTATGGTTTATTAAATAATGTAGTATTTTAGCAATGGGAAATGCTACGTGTTTTAGAAGCTTGTATCTAGACTCCTTTTGTATTGGCTTTATGTTGTTAATGCCTTATGTTGATGTTTTGGCTTGATTATGGGTTGTAATGCATGAATGTTATGATGAATGTTTGTGTATGGTGGCATGCCTCTAGACGTTTAGGTTGCCTTGTTAGTGATGCAAACCTCTTATATGTTGACATGTGCCTTTTGGGACCTTTTAAACTTTTATGTGTGCCCTTTTATGCTAAATTGCCCCTTTGATTGGATGCCTTGATTTATGTTTGATTGCTACCTATGGCTCATGTATGATTGCTTAAGTGTTTGTATGTGCATAGGAGAGTCAAAAAAATGCATCTAGAGTCTTGATTGAGGTCACCAAGTTGGAATTGGTGGAATTGCAGAGCAAGGCGTATCGATACGCCTGAGGGCCATATTGATATGGCCTTGCCCAAAGGCCACGAATTTTTCCTGGCGTATCGATACCCTAAGGGTATCGATACCCTCCAAAGTTACTAGAATTTGGAGAAGTTGGAACGAGTAGTGCGTACCGATACGGGGTTCCCGAGTATCGATACGGGTCTACTCCGTTGACCAAGAAGGTTTGACCGAGAGGGACGTATCGATACGCTCAAGGGCTGTATCGATACGGTCTTCCCGAAGTTGACTCTTTGGGTTGACCTGGTCAGGGCGTATCGATACCCCTAGTTAGGGTACCGATACGGTTTGACCTGTAAGCTTAAAAATGGACTAGTATGTATGGTCGGGGTTCGAATGTGATATTTCTTTAGATGCTTTCCGCTGTTGTGAATCACTTAGGACTTAATGTTCCTCTAGACAAGATTAAATTAAAAAGAAAAAAATAGGGTTGCTAACCGAGGGGAACCTTAACGGGTTTCACTCGGTTTTTCCCGTGTGGCCCACTCGGATCGGTCATCCGGCCAGACCGGGACAAAGGGGTTACATTTATTGGTATCAGAGCCTGAGGTTTCCGAGACCTCGGGTAGGTAAGTGATGTAAGTTTGAAGTATTATGTTGTTGTTATGTCTCGGTGAATGTTTTGCCATGTATGCTTGATGTTTGCTTGTTAGTAAGGTGTTTGAAAGCATGTGTTAGCATGATGGTTGTGTTGAAGCGTAGTGTCGAGTTCTCATTGCTACTATTACTTATTTGAAAAGATTTTTGTAAAGTAATATACTTGAGCACCTTGGACCCTTGCTCTTGCTAACCCTAAATATTATTTCTTGCGTGTTTTGTTTATTGTTGTGTGGTTGTCTTTGGTAAGTTTGAGGCCAAGGTGTGGGCCTAGAGTTGGTAATCATGAATTTGAGGTTTAGGAGATGTGAATGATGAGAGAGTTCGTCGCTTTAGTTCAGGGCAGTATGACCGTACCAGAGTTTGGAGTGCAGTTTGTTTGTTTGGGTCAACAGGCACATGAGTTGGTTTCTGTTGAGGGAGAACAATGTGACCGATCTTGACATGAGATGGTAAGAGAAGTGATGAACTAAGAGTTGGCTTCGGAATGATGTCAATGTTGTAGCAAGTAATTCCTCGATACAGTCATTGGGCTTGTTTTTCTGATTAATTCTAGATCTACGTGTCCGTGTATTTGGAGTGAGCATGCGAAGTTGTTGAATCTACCTTGTGAGGTACTAGAGGTAGGTGTTGGTGTTGCTAGCTCCTTCGGGGATGCAGTCATGGTCAGAAGGATGTACAAGGGGTGTCCGGTGATGGTTCAGTGGCACGTGTTTTCAGTTAATGCGACAGAATTGCCTTTTTACGGTTTTGATGTGAAGCTGTGCATGGATTGGCTTGTAGAACATAGAGTTAGGGTAGACTTTGAGACAATGAGAGTTTTCTTAAAGCTTACAAATGACTATGAGATCGTAGTGGTAGGTGGGAATGTGGATTACGTATCGAATGTTGATCCAGCTTTAGAGGTCAAAGATTGATTGAGTTTGGTTGGCAGGCTTGCCTAGCAAATGTGATGGATTTGATTTTTGAGTGAGGATTAGACCGCAGAATGTTAGAATAGGTTGTGTTTTTCCCTAGAGGTGTTTGGAAGAATTGCATGGTCTGTCTCTTGATGGGGAAGGATAGTTTGCTTTTTAGACCGTCTCCGAGTTGCTCCTGTTTTGTTTGCTCTGTATCTTGTGATTCCCGACAGAATTGAGAATGTTAAAAAACCAATTTTGAGATTTGTTAGACCTTAGAATCATCAGGCCTAGTACATCATCTTAGAGTATGACAATGCAACTTGTGAAGAAGAGTGATGACAATACGAGCATGTGTTTAGATTTTAGGAAGTTGAAACAGTTGACAATGAACAATTAGTGTCCTTTTTCCGAGCATCAGTGGTTTGATGATCAGTTGAGGGGCTGCAGTATTTTCAAGATTAATTTGAGATCCGATTACTAACAGTTGAAAGTGAGAAAGGTTGATGTACCGAAGACAGCTTTTGGGACAGATGTGAACACTTTGGGTTTTGAGTTATGTCGTTTTGTTTGACTAGTATATTAGCTAATTTTATAGAGATGTTGAGCAGAATGTTTTCCTAAGTCCTTGATCAGTTTGTAGTAGCTCTTCTAGATGATACGTAGGTATATTCATGTACCGAAGAATACCATGACAAGCTTTGGAGTTAGTGATGTAGATTCTATTAGAAAAATCAGTTGTATGCCAAGTTGAGCAAACGTGAACTCCGAGTCGAGGAAGATGTCCTCCTAGGACATGTAGATCAGCCGAGTGAATTAGAGTAAATCTTAAGTAGTCAGAAGAATATGTGAGTTGGAAGAAATTGAAGACTGTGACAAGAATTTATGGCACCTAGGTCTAGTATTGTTACTATCGGAAGTTTGTAAATAGCCTTTTGAAGATAGCTGCTCCTTTGACAGATTGTTACGGAAGAAAGTTCAGTATGTGTGGTTAGATGCGAGACAATGAGCCTTTGAGAAACTGAAAGAAACTTTGATGAAAGCTTCGACCTTGATCTAGCCGATGTCAGAGAAAGAATTTGCAAACTATAGTGATTCGTTACGTGTAGAGTTAGGTTGTGTGCTTATGCAAGATAGAACATTTGTGGTCTATTCATTGAGACTGTAGAAAGTACATGAAAAGAATTATCCGACACGAGACATAGAGTTAACTGCAGTTGTTTTTGCTTTGAAGACTTAGAGACGAAGCTTGTATAGTAAGAAATGCATAGTGTGTATACATATCATCAGAACTTGAAATATTAGACGACTTATGAAGGGTTGAAACTTGAGTAGCGTAAAGTGTTAGAAATGCTTGAAGACTGTAATATTAAGATTGAGTACCATCCAAAGATAGTCAACGTAGTAACCGATGTTCCGAGTTATATTTGTTGTTAGTTTGGCAGCCGAGTTACGAGCTGTTCACTAGATTCAGTTTATCAATGATAGTGGTTCTGTGGTCGAGTTTCATGTTAAGCCTACTCTGAGTCAGATACTTAAAGAGAAACAGTTGCAAGACAGGTTCTTAGCACCTCACGTGCAAGGCATATCAGAAAGAAAACCTTCAGAATACAGTTCAGAGATGATAGAGTTTGTATTTTTAGAGACAGAATAGTGGTACCGATTGACATAGTGTTTTGAGACGTATTGTTTGGGCTGAAGCACACGACAGTTCATTTGTATTGCATCAGAGTAGTATGAAGACATATTGTGGGGTGAAAATGAGTACTCCTGGATTGAGTTGATGGATAATGTGGATCAGTATGAGAGTAGGTGTATAATTTGCCAACGTGTCAAGATTTAGCATCAGTTTCTTCTAGTTTGTTACATCCGTGGAAGATTTTTAATGAAAGTGAGAAATAGATTTGAGGGACTTTGTGTCCGGTTCACCTTTGATTTCTTACGAGAGGGTTTAGCCGAGTAAGCAGTGATAGTTACATCGAGTGTGCTCATTTTATACATGTTCAAGCTACTTGTACCGTGAGTAAGATGGCGGAGTTGTGCCTTAGCAAGATTGTGAGTTGTACAGTGTCTTGAGATCGATAGTGGCCGATAGAGATTCGAGTTTTGACTAGATTTTTGAAGACGCCTACAATAATGTTTGGTTACTTGTTGGAGTCAGATGATCAGTCAGAGGAAGTTATGAGTCAAGTGTTCAAACAATGCCATATGAGTTTGTGAATCGGGCTAGTCCTGTTGTTTGTTTGTTGCAGTTACCACCATAGTTAGAAGGAGGTATGTAATGTGTTCTGTGTATCTATGATTCGGAAGTGTGAGTCAGTTTTGTCCCGTGTTATGTTGTTGAAGAGATTGAGTTGGGTTTAAAATAGTCATGCATTGAAGGACTCGTCGAGATCTTGACATCAGATAGCTAATGTTGTGGTAAGAAAGAAAGTGTGGAGGAGCATGTTTTAGTGACTCTTCATGTTCGATAAATTTCAGGGACGAAATTTCCTTAAGTAGGGGAGAGTTGTAACACCCGGATTTTGGGGTCGGGTGAAAATAATATTTTAATATTATTTTGGGTTCGGTTTTGCAAATTAAATAATAAAATATTTAATGGGCCTCGGGATTTCAAAATGTTTAAGGTCATGTTGGCCTATCTCTTAAGTCCAAATCCATGAGCTTTAAGAGATGTGGGTTTGGCCATTCATTAATGGCATTTGTGTAAATATTTGGACTTATAAATTAAAAACCCCCACTTTTGATTTAAAACACAAAAAGTTGTCATCTTCCTCCCTCCCTATTTTCCATTCTCACGACAAAGGAGGAGTTTTTCTCCAAGTGGCTATCCCACCTCCTTTCTCCCTCATTTTGGCTTGATTTTGAAAGGTAAACATGTTTTCGACTTGCTCTCACCTTCCTCTTTTCAAAAGTACAAGTAATTTTCATTTTCATTCATGTTTTAGAATTTGGATTTTTGGGAGATTTGAATAAAAATGGTAGCTTTATGGTGTTTAACTTGAGATTTTGATTTAATATTGTTAAATATGGTGTTTATGAATCAAATGGTCCAACATATATAATTTTTAGGGTGTTTTAAATAAATTCCCGAAATTGGGTTTTAGGGAGGTTTTCGAGTGTTGAAATGTTGAATTTTGGGGGTGTTTTGTGTGAGAATTTGTGGGCTGGTGGTTAGGCTATGTATAAGGGTTGTTTTGGAAGCTTTTGGGAGTAGTTTAAGAGTTGGAATCATCGGTTTTGGACTGTGCTAAAGGGTTGCTCGGGAATTCCATTTTGGGGTTGTTCTTGGCTCGAAAAATATGTGTTTTGTGCTTGGGTTGTGTTTCGAGTTTGCTACATTGTTTTGTGGACTGATTTGAGGTTAATTTACTTGTGTTGGGGCGATTAGAAGCAAGGATTTGCGTTGGTAAAGCTTTGGGGATCGAATCCGGAAGTGAGGAGGCTTGAGTCGGCTTTGCTTGATTTGCTTAAGGAAGTAAGGTGAGTGGTTAAAATGTTTAAAATGACTTTGAGCAATTGGTTCGAGCATGTGAATGTGGAAATGTTTTCAAGTAACATTTTGGTTCAAAGTTGGTTTTGAAGAAGTTTAGTTTGAGCTTGAAAAGTCAATTTTAAATTCAAGAGTAAGTTGATGTGAATCGCCTCTTTAATTTCCCCTTTTATCATTTGTTTTCATTGCTCGAAATGATATTTTGATATGCATGAAATTACATTACTTTGGGAAGAAGCATGTTGCTATTTATTATATCGTTGATCATGTATGATGGTAATAATGTTGATGGTGATATGTCTTGTGAGATGTGCGTAAGTTGGTGCATGTTGTGCACGAAAATGGTGAGTAAGACCATTTGTGATTGGTAAGATTGTAAGTAGTAAGTGATGCCTAATTGTGGATATTGTTACAACTTGTTTTGGTTGTGCATGATATAGTGAGTACATGTCGCATGATAGTGATTGTATATCATGTTGCATGGTTGGTGTCGAACCTCACGTGATGGTTGTTGTTGCTCTGGTGATGTGTAGTCCCGCCGGTAGCGAGTGGTATAAGACTTCGATGATGTGTAGTCCTGCCGGTAGTGACTGGTAGAAGAGTACTTTGATGTGTAGTCCCATTGGAAAACTACTAGTCGAAACGGTGATGTGTAGTCCCACCGTGTGTGTTTTGGTTATGCTTGTGCATACCATGTGTTTGTTCATGTTGTGTCTCACTATATCATCCTCTTTTATGGTTTTTCTTTAAGCTAGGATTATGTCCTCATGCATACCATGAAGTGCAATGTCATGATAAATGCCTGTATTGTTGAATTGTGGTTGAACTTGCATATTAGTAAGAGGATTATGTGGTTGAATGAATCTTTTGTGTTGACCTCTATTCTTTTAAAGAAAGCTTTGAACCCTGCATTGTCGTAGTTATGTTTTTGAGCTCCGCTCACTAAGCTTTATGCTTACGCTCTCCTTTTTCCGACAATGCAGATATTTTAGCTTGGAGTTAGCAAGGAGCAAGAAAAGGGCGTCCAAGCGTGTGGTAATTGCTCAAGTATGGTTTATTAAATAATGTAGTAGTTTAGCAATGGGAAATGCTACCTGATTTAGAAGCTTGTATCTAGACTCCTTTGTATTGCTTTATGTTGTTAATGCCTTATGTTGATGTTTTGGCTTGATTATGGGTTGTAATGCATGAATGTTATGATGAATGTTTGTGTATGGTGGCATGCCTCTAGACGTTTAGGTTGCCTTGTTAGTGATGCAAACCTCTTATATGTTGACTTGTGCCTTTTGGGACCTTTTGAACTTTTATGTTTGCCCTTTTATGCTAAATTGCCCCTTTGTTTGAATGCCATGATTGGATGCCTTGATTTATGTTTGATTGCTACCTATGACTCATGTATGATTGCTTAAGTGTTTTTATGTGCATAGGAGAGTAAAAAAGATGCATCTAGAGTCTTGATTGAGGTCACCAAATTGGAATTGGTGGAATTGCAGAGCAGGGCGTATCGATATGCCTGAGGGCCGTATCCATACGGCCTTGCCCAAAGGCCACGAATTTTGCCTAGCGTACCGATACCCTAAGGGTATCGATACCCTCCAAAGTTACTGGAATTTAGAGAAGTTGGAACGAGTAGTGCGTACCGATACGGGGTTCCCGAGTATCGATACGGGTCTACTCCGTTGACTAAGAAGGTTTGACTGAGAGGGACGTATCGATACGCTCAAGGGCTGTATCGATACGGTCTTCCCGGAGTTGACTCTTTGGGTTGACCTGGTCAGGGCGTATCGATACCCCTAGTTAGGATACCGATACGGTTTGCCCTATAAGCTTAAAAATGGACTAGTATGTATGGTCGGGGTTCGAATGTGATATTTCTTTGGATGCTTTCCGTTGTTGTGAATCACTTAGGACTTAATGTTCCTCTAGACAAGATTAAATTAAAAAGAAAAAAATAGGGTTGCTAACCGAAGGGAACCTTAACGGGTTTCACTCGGTTTTCCCCGTGTGGCCCACTCGGATCGATCATCCGGCCTGACCGGGACGAGGGGTTACAAAAAGAGAGAAGAAAACAAAGCACAAACATGGTTAAGTTCATTAAGAAAAGCGTAAACCATAAATTAATTAAATATTATAGGCTTTATACACGCATAGGTTAAGGGTCATTTAAGAGCTTGTGTTAAATATAAAATTTTATTTGAGAAACCACAATTATTTAATGTATTACAAAACTCTAAAAGATTCTATTGAAAAAATCTCATTTAATGTATTAGGGTTTAGGATTTAGGATTTACAATTTTATGGTTTTATAGTTTTAAGGTTTAGTGTTATGTGTTTAAGGTTTAAGGATATATTTTATAGATTATAGGTTAGATTTAGGGTTTTATGGTTTATGGTTATAGGTTATGGGTTATGATTTATATTTTAGACTTTATAGTTTAAGGTCTTAAATGACCCTAAATACAAAAGTCTAAATGAGTGTTTTTTCAATAGAATCGTTAAGGGTTTTGTAATACATTAAACGATTGTATTTTTTCAAATATAATCTCGTATTTAATGCATGCTCTTAAATAACCCTTAACTTATGCATGTATGCATAGGTTAGACAAACCCAAGATTATCTATACACGTAAAATTAATAATCAATGGTTATAAATGGAGTATTTACGCATCCCCACCCATTTAAAGTACATGATTGTTCTAATAACTAAATAATACATTAAATTAATGATATAATAATGGGTATTAATTCATTTTAGATAATATACGAAAAATCATTACTTTCAATAAATACAAAATAATAAGCTTAGCACACAAATTGATACTTGAACTTGACACAGCTGTGTATGTTAATTGTGAAAAAGTTAAGAAAAAATATAAATAAAAATTACCATTTAATCACATTAGTATATTAAAAAATCCGACTAAGTTAGCACATGAACTTTATTTTATCTCAAAATGATACTTAAATTTGGAAAAAAAAAATCTCATATTATGTATCGCACCCATTTCTGGGCTCGGCGTTTTAAAAACACAAAAAATGGAGTCGCTATCAATCTTTTTTTAAGTGTGATTGGATCACCTAAAAAGATTATTTTAATAAAATCATTTTATTTTATTTTTATTAAAACAACAGTTTTATTCTGCGAAAAACAAAAACGAGTTCGAGAGTTTGTTACGTGTGGGGAAGGGTTAGCACCCCACAACGCTCTAAATTTGGTATCTAGCCAATTACAAAACGTTTTAATGTTAAAATTTGAAAGTTTGTATAAAATTTAACTTATCGTCCATTTATAAATATGATTCTATTTTTAACGTCCTCATCATCCGGAGAGTGAACTCTAATCACCGCCAACATTTATAATGATAATCCGTCTCCTCCTTTTAATGGGACACCGCATTAAATAGATTGTACTTTTTTAAGCAAACAATCAAAAAGCAATTAATGAGTTGAAAATTTTATTTATTTTATGTTAGTGATTATTAACCTGAAGAATTGTCCAAATAATTTTTACCTATTGAGGTTCAAATGTAGTTAAATGTGTATTATTAATTTTTGATGTGAGAATATTTTTTTTTATTTTTTTAACTACAAGGCTCTAAATAAGATTTTTAGGAACCTAATCCTAAGTGTTTTAACTAAACTAAAATTTAAATAAGTCTGACAGTTAATGATTTAAAACAAACAAAATTAACGAGATATCTATAAAAATGTAACATTAACTAAATTTACAAAATTTAGAAAATAACGGAATTTTTTAAAAATAAAATAAAATTATGCGGATTGGTGTATAAATCCCACACAATGATAAGTCCCCTGATGACCCAATTGACGGTATCTTTGATTCAACTTCCATTTTCCAATTGATTCTTGGTTGATTTTGCTCTAATTGCTTCCCTCTTTGATTCGATTTTGACCAGTTTCCCTTTTGAATTGCTTTAATTTTGGGCTGGTATCTTTCGTTTTTTTTTTTTTTTTGCTTTTGACCGACCCTCCTTGCCTATTTTGATTCTGACTTGGATTAAAAATAAGTGACAACAATATTAACTTGGCATCTTAAAAATCAATCAAGTTATTGATGTGGCATTGACTGATTAAAATGGTGATGCCATTAAATTCACGCGTGACAACATAATTGGTTGTTGGAATACTACATTAACACTATATACTAATTTGAGATGATTTTTCAAGTTTAAAATACCAATTAAGAATTCCTTCCGAGTTTAAAACCCAATTTGAGATTAAAAAATATTAATGTATCAATTTGAAGTAGTTGCCAAATTGATATGACAATTTGTATAATAAGCCAACATAACATAGTAAATATATCATAACTATAACTATATGTTAAAAAGTAGAATGTTCTTTGGTAATAATTTTTCCCTTGACATTCAAGTATCAAACTGAGTAATAAACGTAAATGGTACAATGCACAAGTAGTCTTTTCTTGTCCTCTCGGTTCCAACGCTATGCCCTGACTAATCTGAATCGACTTGTGTCGTACATTTAATTTTGGTGGATGAACCTCTTAGCGAACATTTTCTGCATACACAAAGTTTCGAACTCGAGACATGCTTAAGTGATATCAAACTACTTACCACTTTGACTAATTTCCATCGAAAAAATAGTCTTTTAATTATAGTTTTTTTTTTCTGTATCTCAACTATGAAAAAGTTGTTTAAGCATAGAGGTGGCAATCGGGTCATTCGGTTCGGGTTCGGGTCGGGTCGTTTCGGTTCGGGTCATTTCGGGTCTATCTAAAATCGGTTTAGATTCGGTTCGAGTTCGGGTTCGGGTCTAATTCGGGTCTGTGATGAGTCGGATTCGGTTCGGGTATTGGATCGGGTCAAAATCGGATCGGGTCAATATCGGATCGGTCGCTTTCGGTTCGGGTCAAAATCGGGTCGTTCGGGTCGCTTTCGGTTCGGGTTAAAATCGGGTCAATTTCGGGTCATGTCAACATTTAAATTTTCTGGTCAATTTGATTTGAGTTGGGTTAAAGGTTTGAGGTTTAGTATTTATGGTTTAGTTTAGAGTTATTGGTGTATGAGATTAATTCTGATTCAACTTGTCAATCTATGCATTTGAATTTGATTAAATATTTAAATCAAAGCTTCATGTATCCATATAATTTTTTTTGTATAATTATATTGAATCAAAGTTTATAATAATAATAATAATAATAATAATAGTAATGTCTGAAATGAATTAATTTATTAAACTTAGGTCTAATTGAACTAACTAAAATCTAAAAGCATAAATTACGGACATAATTAAAATAAATTTAAAACTAAATGTGAAATTTCAATTAAATTAATCTAAATTGAAACTCAATTAAATCAAAAAAAATAGAAAGACAATTGGTAAAAATAGAGAGGGAAAAAACAAAATTTTGGAGGGAAATAAGCTACCAATTTTTTAAGCTAGATTGAAAAAAAAAAGACAATTGGAAAAAATAGAGAGAGAAAAGACAAAATTTTGGAGGGAAATAAGCCACCAATTTTTTAAGCTAGAGATTAATTACTTTTTAGGTCATGTTGCATTTAAAATGTTACATTTTAGTCAACTTTAAGTTTTAGTTTAATTTAATTTAGTCACAAGTATTCCCACGGTTTAGACTTCGGATATAGAAATCCCCTCCCTGTAGTGATATTTAGTCTCTAAAAATTTTCTTTTAGTTGAAATTGACTAATCTTTATAATTTAGTCTATTAATTTAATATATTGATATTTTCGTTCATTTTAATTTCAAAGATTTAATTTTTAGCCAAAATTGACCCCTATTTATTTATATGGTATAATTACAAAATTGATCATTGGACTCTCAAATTTCTCCACTTTATAATTGTCAATTTAGTCTACAATTTCAATTTTATGCTATATTTTATGATGAAATTATAAAATTGGTCACCAAGATCTCAAATTTCTATACTTTATTTTATTATTTATTATATTGTTAACAATAGATATTCGGGTTAAAATCGGGTCAAAATCGGGTTAAAATCGGGTTGATATTCGGTTCAGCTTTCGGTTCGAGTAGCATTCGGTTCGGGTTCATTCGGTTCGGGTCTATTCGGTTCGGGTCCATTTCGGTTCAACAAAAAATTTCGGTTCGATTCGGTTCGGTTCGGATTTCGGTTCAACTTCGAATCATCATGTTCGAGTCAAAATCGAGTTTCGGTTCGAGTAATTCGGTTCGGGTTTCGGGTCTCGGGTAAATTTGCCAGGTCTATTTAAGCACTAGTGTCAGTGAGGAATTAAGTACTCAATGAGATTAGTTAATTGGTGGAATAATTAGGATAATAGTTAGATTGATGATTTATATCACTTATATTAAAAAATATTATAACGAATTCATCTCTAATCAAGACTCCATATAAATAAATTATTGATTTGAACTGCATAAACAATTCTCATGTACTTTTGTTTAAATTTCTATTTTTAATGATTTATTGAGTTGCAACTGGCTCAAACACTTCCAGACAAAATTACACTAAATAAGTAATTATTGTGCCAACATTTATTTTAAATTTTAATGATAGCTTATTATCTTTAATTTTGAGTGAGCAAATAATATTCTTTGACCATAAAATTAATAAAAAAAGGTTTATAGCTGAATGGAAAAGTAAAGGTAAAAAATATATAATCATGGAGTAAACAACGGTTTGAGCCAAAATTAAAAGTTTGCGCTAAAATTAAAGGTTTGACCGGTTAAATATGTTAATTTGGATGTTTGGTGAATAGCGGATTGAGGTAAAATCTCTAATTTGGACAAAGCTGCTAATACGAGTTTTTAAAACTAGAGTCTTTGACATTATAGTTATAAAGACTCATTTACAGTTAACAATTATAAAAAATCTTTAAATAACTTAAATTTAATTTTTTTTATTTTAACTCTTCACCCTCTCGTATTTACATTGTAACGTTTGCAAACTAATACTTTTTGTTTCTTTTTTTTATTTTCACACATTTATATTTGTATTTAAATTTAATAATTAATTAAATTGTATTAAAATTAATTATATAATAATAATAAATATATATATATTTCAAATATGTTTAGTAATGTTATATTAAAAATTTATTTTTCATAATCTAATTAATATTAATAGATACAAAATATTGATAACTAATAAACTATTTAAACAAGTATCAAATATAATCATGTCCTTATATATTATTTTATCTGTTTAAATAATCAAACAATTATAAGCTATCATTTAATTTTACCAAACAGTTTTATACAATCGATTAATACAATTTACTAGTCTAATCAACTGATATAATAAACTATCATTTACCCGCTAATTGCCAAACCACGACTTTAATTATGGAACAGTAATGCCATAAAACCACGACTTTAATATTAGTTAATTAATTTCCGAAATAGGCTTGATTGTTGAACTTTGTTTTTTCCATTTTAGCATTTTTCCCTATTTTATAATTACTATACACAATGGAGAAAATTATTAGTAAAAGTCAGTAAAAAAATGAGGGCAGAAGTATAAAAAAAGTCACAATCTGATGAAAAGTATTAGGTTGATAATATAATATTAAAAAAACATCTCATCATGAGATTTACTAATTGATTTAATGACTAATAATATTTATCTTATCTTATTTTATATAAATTCGAATATCGATATGAGAATATAATACATTTATTTAATTAAAAAATCACATTATCGTGTTAGACGAAACATATTACCTAGGGTCCTAATACCTTAGATAATTTGATATTAACATTGGTAATGTAAGATTTATGATAGTTGTACTCATCCATTTTTCATAGCTATTTAGAATTAAATATTAGATGTAAGCGTTCGATCGAGTTGAGTCAATAAATTTTATGATTAAAACTTTATTTAAAATTTTTTATTTGAGTTGTGTTTATGAAATTATATATAATATTATAGCACATATTGATTTCAATTTAAACGATTTTATATATCCATATACAATATATATATATATATATATATATTTCTTCATATATGGTATATATATCTCGGGTAAAATTAATGGGCTCGACTCAAACTTAAAATATGATATATTACTTACTAAAAATTTTGAGTTGATCGGATTTTTATTTTGTAAATTAAATTTTATTTGAATTTTTTTTTGAGTCAGATTTTTTCTCGTCGAGTCTTACTCACGTCTATTAAAGATCAGTAAAATGTGAGATCTATTAATTAGATGAGTGGTCAAAGATATTTAATATAAGATACAATAAATCAAATGATATCATATTCGATAATTCTAAAATCCATGAACCAAATATCTCTACAACCAAATCAAACAACCAATTATGAATTTTCCATTAATAATAGTGTACTTTATAAATTCCATGCTCCATGCTCAATTTACCAAGGTAAATCGGTATTTGCATTTATTTATATGAAAGCCTTTTTATTTATTAATTAGAAATAATATATTTTATTAAGAGATGACCTTTTTAAATTTAATTTATTCAATTCAGAATACTAATATTTAGAATAAGAAAAAAAATTAATACACAGATTTTTTTAGTTTTAGGAATTAAAATTTTAGTTTATGATTTAAAATTTAAGATTAATATTTAGAATTTAGGGTATATAATTAACGGTTTAAGATTTAATTTTTAGAGTTTAAAATTAAACATTTAAAAATTAAATTTTATAATGTAAATATATATATATATTTATTTATCAAAATTTCACCTTTAAAATATTAATCTGATTTTTAAAAAAATATAGTATTTCACCCGTTAGAACTTAGAACAATGGATAGAGTAAAATCAATGTAAATCTGAAAAAACCACAACACTTGTCTTGTTCGTTTGGATTTACCCATAAATTTAGTGTTTTACAGATCCCAATGCCTAGAAATTTCATGGAAGCGGAAAAACAAAAGGCTGTGTCCCATGTCAATGTAAAAAACAAGCAAGGTTTCAAACGGGCTATAAAGGAAAAGAAAAAAAAATTACGTAAATAATCACTCAACATTACTCTTAAATTTATTTTGATTATTAAAGTTTTAAAATATTTAATTAATTTATTAAAACTTAGACATTAAATCTTTTTTCTCGCTAATATTTAGACATTGAATGTTTTTTATTTTTTATTTTTAAACTTCAAACTATTGTAGATAGCGGTCGTTCGACCCAAATTTCACTAGTTTCAGCCTCTTAAGTTTGAATTCGACTTTTATTTTACCGAAAAATGCTCAAAAGTTCACGAATCGGCCAAAAAATTTATGATTTTTATCTCGTAGATCTTCTTCCTCGGCTGTTAGATGGAACATATTTCTCAATATATTATTTCTCTTATGCCAATAGTAGTTTTCTATTGTTCAAATTTTGAAAAAATTTCTTCGTTCATTGGTAAATGCACTCCATCAAAAAATTAACGAATGAGTGACAAAAAATTATTTAATATTTAAATTTTAGTGAGTAAATTAAATATTTTGAAATTTTAATTATTAAAATAAATTTGAAAATAAAATTCAATAACTATTTATATAATTTACCGAATAAAAATACATACTTTTTACCGCCAATCTCAGTGTTTTGAAGGAAAGGCAAGAAAAAAGAGAGTCAACCTACCTGTTTTTGACTTTTTTGGTAGTATGTATATGTATGGCTTCAAAGAGTCCACATAATGGGTTTTATTATCTTCACCTGTTTTCCATTTCCCTTTTCATTTCTTTATCATTTTTTTCTGTGAAAAATCTTTGGGTTTTCTTTCTTCTTTCATATTGTAATCTTGGGGAAGACTTTCATGTCTTTTTGAAAGAAAAAAAAAGAGAGAGCTTATTTTAGGAGCAGCGTAAAGAAAGTCAAACATGCAGAGAAAAAACGAGAAGATAAATTAACAGTAACACACTCTCGGCAGCTAGGGTTCCATTGATATTCAGGGTTTCAGACCCTAAAAGTAAACCCCATAAAGTTTTCATTTTTCTTAAAAGAGATTTGAAGAGAGAGGGAGAGGGATAGAGAACAAAGAGCTAAGCTGTAATAAACAGAAAAGGGTTTCTTTTTTGCTTGCCTTTCTTCTCTTTCTTTCTCTCCATTAAAAATCACTTCTTTGTAGAGAGGGGAGTTTTGAGACATTTGGAGTTTCTTTGTTCATCCCTTTGTCTCCTCTACCTCTCTTTGGTTTGGTTTTGCAAGTTGTTTTTGAAGGAACATATGTTCGAATGGGAGTGTAGTTTGTAAATTTTTAGAAACCAAAACCAAAAGCTGCGTGTTTTTATAGATTATAGAACAGAAGTATTTGATGAGTTTTGGGGGATTTCTTGATAACAGCTCCGGTGAAAGCTTTGGGGGTGCAAGAATAGTTGCAGACATCCCTTACAGTACCAACAACAGCAACATGACCACCGGTGTTGTCGCGCAACCTCGGCTCATGTCTCCTTCTCTTCCTAAGAACATGTTCAGCTCCCCCGGCCTCTCTCTTGCTATTGTAAATGATCATAATCTCTATCTCTTTCATGATCGTTTTCTGCTGCTGCTGTTGTTTAGGATTGATCTGGGTTATGTTTTTTTTTGCAGCAACAGAATATAGATAATCAAGGGGATCATGGGACCAGACTAATGCGAGAGAATTTCGAGGGGAGTGTTGGAAGAAGAAGCAGAGAAGAAGAACACGAGATCAGCAGATCTGGGAGCGATAACATGGATGGAGCTTCCGGTGACGATCAAGACGCCGCCGACAAGCCTCCGAGGAAGAAGAGATACCACCGACACACTCCTCAGCAAATCCAAGAGCTTGAAGCGTATGATTTCATGTCTCAAACCAAACATTCCTTTTTTTTACTTTCTGTTTTGGAACGATCATCTTACCAAGTTTTGGTTTTGGTTTAGTCTCTTCAAGGAGTGTCCTCATCCCGATGAGAAGCAGAGATTGGAGCTTAGCAGAAGGCTTTGCTTGGAAACCAGACAGGTTAAGTTTTGGTTCCAAAACCGCCGTACTCAAATGAAGGTACGTTTTTTTAAAAAGAATCTTCCTTTTGGGGGATTTGATTGTTTATGTAAAGTTCAAAACTTGATCTTTGTTTTTGTTTTTCAGACCCAATTGGAACGCCATGAGAACTCTTTGCTCAGGCAAGAGAACGATAAGCTTAGAGCCGAGAACATGACTATACGGGACGCAATGAGGAACCCCATTTGTACCAACTGTGGGGGTCCGGCGATTATCGGCGATATATCCCTCGAAGAGCAACATCTTAGAATCGAGAACGCCCGTTTAAAGGACGAGTTGGATCGAGTTTGTGCGCTAGCCGGCAAGTTTTTAGGACGGCCGATTTCGACACTAGCTGCTTCGATTGCACCTCCATTGCCAAACTCGAGCTTGGAACTCGGGGTCGGTAACAATGGTTTCGGGGCTTTAAGCACCGTGGCTACAACATTGCCTTTAGGGCCTGATTTTGGAATCGGGATGACGAATGCATTGCCTGCGACCGTTCCGCCTAATAGACCGACAACCGGTGTCGATACATCGGTGGAAAGATCGATGTATTTGGAACTGGCTTTGGCTGCGATGGATGAATTGGTTAAGATGGCACGGACTGACGAACCACTTTGGATTAGGAGCTTGGAAGGTGGAAGGGAAATGCTAAATCAAGATGAGTACTTGAGGAGTTTCACTCCTTGCATTGGCACCAAATCGAATGGCTTTGTCACCGAGGCCTCTCGAGAGTCTGGGGTAGTGATTATCAACAGTTTAGCCCTTGTTGAAACCTTGATGGACTCAGTGAGTCATTTGATCTTTTGCTTCTCATTTATTCCCGAGGTTTTTGTCGTTGGCATTAACTTTTAATCTTTTAATCTCCCCTTTCTTTTACATAGAATCGTTGGTCGGAGATGTTTCCTTGTTTGATTGCCAGAACATCAACGACGGATGTGATATCGAGTGGCGTCGGAGGAACCCGAAACGGTGCACTTCAACTGGTAAGTTAATTTCAAGCCATAGTTAATGATGCATGCTCCTTGTAATTGTAATAATCTTTTTCTTCCTTCGTTTTAGATGCATGCCGAGCTCCAAGTCCTCTCTCCATTGGTTCCGGTTCGCGAGGTCAATTTCCTAAGGTTCTGCAAGCAACACGCCGATGGAGTTTGGGCTGTCGTCGATGTGTCGATCGACACAATCCGAGAAACCACAGGTGCACCCTCGTATGTGAACTGCAGGAGGCTCCCTTCTGGCTGTGTCGTGCAAGATCTTCCCAATGGATACTCCAAGGTAAAAAAAAAAAAAAAGACATTTAAAGAATCCTGTGTTTTAATTTGTCTAGTGATTACACTGTTTCAACATATGGGTCTGCTTAAACACAATAAAATATAGTTTGGTATAATATTTGAGAGTTTCTTGTTGAATAAACTATTGATTTTGATGTTTCTATTCCAATATTTTGATTCTGCATCGGTTATCCCAATCTAGCCAGCTACATTTAAGGCATGCAACTGCGTATGACCTGGTTCCAGCACCCGGCTGATGTGCTTGTTTTCCTACTCTAAACCAGTCAACATCCCGGCCCTCTTTTGTTTTTATCTGAAGATCTCAGCCCTTGGATTTCACATCACTACATATCTCTGTGTTCCTTGGAAATCTTAAAAAAAACCCTATCTTCTCTATTATTCAACCCCTTTCAATTTTTAATGCCTCACTACAAGGGAACAAAGCCACACTGAGAGAGAAAGAAGATGCCATTTCTTTCATTGAGCCCAATCTTTGAGTCATTTCCAAGATTTGCCTAGTATTTTTCTATTGTGAAAAATCAATCCCAATGATTGATGGTGTAATTGGTCAAAATTTACACAGGTGACATGGGTGGAGCATGCCGAATATGAGGAGAGCCAAGTTCACCAGCTCTACCGCCCTTTGCTGAGCTCCGGCATGGCGTTTGGTGCCCAACGGTGGGTCACTACGCTTCAACGCCAATGCGAATGCCTTGCTATACTTATGTCTTCCACCGTTCCTGCCCGAGATCACACCGGTAACCGATATACGCATGTGACGGTGTTTTATCATTGTATCGAATAATAATCCATGGATTGATTAATTATGTGTATGTTTTTGTTGTAGGGATAACTGCCGGTGGGAGACGAAGCATGCTAAAGCTAGCACAACGTATGACGGATAATTTCTGTGCGGGAGTGTGTGCCTCCACGATTCATAAATGGAACAAGTTGAACATAGGGAACGTGGATGAGGAAGTTAGGGTTATGACTCGTAAGAGCGTCGACGATCCCGGTGAGCCACCGGGCATCGTTCTGAGCGCCGCTACTTCAGTTTGGTTGCCGGTGTCTCCTCAACGTTTGTTCGATTTCCTACGCGACGAACGGCTGAGAAGCGAGTGGGACATCTTGTCCAATGGTGGTCCAATGCAAGAGATGGCACACATTGCCAAAGGCCAAGATCACGGCAACTGCGTCTCCCTCCTCCGCGCCAGTGTAAAATTCCTCGCACCCCTACTTTCCTATCTTAATATAAAATAATTAAAAAATCTGGGGACTAAGAGAGTAATAATTTAGTGACGAAAATGACAATTTTGAAACGACAACTCTAGAAATGGAATTATCGAAGAAGACAATTTAGGGGGAAATGATTTCATGAAATGTTACCGTAACGTATTCTGATTACAAAAAAACTTTTAAAAAAGTCAATGTATAGGACGCCTGTAACCTTTTTCACCTTTCGTTTTAGCGTCTTGTGATCAAAAGCTTTCTCTTTTGTTTTATTGGTTGAATTTGTGGGTCTCGTTTTGGGTGCAGGCCATGAACCCAAACCAGAGCAGCATGCTGATTCTGCAGGAGACATCCATCGACGCGGCGGGGTCGCTTGTCGTGTACGCGCCCGTTGACATCCCAGCCATGCACGTGGTCATGAACGGTGGTGATTCGGCTTACGTAGCTCTCTTACCATCGGGCTTCGCTGTCGTCCCGGATGGTCCAGGCTCTCGTGGTGGGCCCTCCTCTAACGGAAACGGCGGCGGCGGCGGCTCTCAGAGAGTGGGTGGGTCACTTCTCACGGTGGCTTTTCAAATACTGGTCAACAGTTTACCGACGGCCAAGCTGACGGTGGAATCGGTGGAGACGGTGAATAATCTGATTTCGTGCACCGTCCAGAAGATCAAAGCTGCCCTTCAATGCGAAAGCTGAGCGGCTAAAAAGCTCACGTGATCCTTTCTTCAGCAAATTTTAGGGTTTTTTATAACAAGGACGTGTGTTTTGTGTATTTAGTCATTTATTAGCGTTGGATGGTTTGTGGTGAAGTGTGAAAACTGGAGAGCTTTTGCCGTTTTGAGTCTTGTGTGTAACTCAGTGAGTTGGAGGGTGTTGAGTCAAGAACGAACCGCGCGTGGAGAGACTCCTTGCATGGGTGATGATCGGCTTAGCCAGTGAAGGCGCAAATGCAAGGGTGGTGGTTCGGGTATTGACTCGGGTCGACCCTTGTTATTGTATTAATCAAATATCTTCTCATGGGGTTAGCTTTTGCAAACTTGATTACAGTTTATCGAAAAAGCCAAGTATTTTTCCCTTTCTACATTTCTTTCCGAAACCTTATTTCCGCGGCAGCAGAGCCTGAGCAAGTGAAACCAACGCGCCACCGATGCAAAGCTAGATTGTTACAGTGCTTGTAAGTAGGCATTAAATGAAGGAGCAGGGGCTGTTGGGAAGAAAGCATCGGTTTTCATTCAATGTGGAGATGCTCTGGCATTTTCTCGGAGATTAAGTTTGATAAACGAATGAAACGACGCCACGTATCCGTAGGTTATCTGTCTGAAAAATGGATTTGAAAGTAACGGCGTTTGTGTTTGCCAGCCTTGCTCTAATATTACTGAAACATTACGTTGGTGAACGGTGGTCCACATTCTAAGAACGATAACTCTATAAAGATGGCCGTATATTTTGGTTGGATAATGAATGGTTAATTTGAACCCATTATTACGTGTCCTTGTTTTTTATATTTAAATATTAATTAAATTCACATAAAATGAATTTATAAAAAATCTATCAATTAAATAATATATATTCATGAAACGTTAAATCGTTCGTATAAGAGCCAGAAATGTGAATTTTGGACGTGTTAGGGTGACATGATTGTGGATTGTCTTGATGCAATAATATGGTAGCGTGGGCAGGTTTGTCTTTTACTAGACTCAAAATTTATGTAATTGAATTGTTTAGTAGTGTAGGTATTGCAGAGTTTAGGAAATCTAGTTCTGTCGTTGCGCCCGTCGCGGCAGCACCTGTCGCGGCAACAGTCTGTTGATTGTCGCGGCAGCAAACACTCAACTCAGTACTTCAAGTTTGACAAGAATCCCATATGTGCCTTGGCCTATCCCTAGGTCTAAGTCTGTCGATGATCACGTCTTGATGATACCTCCCGGCGTGAATCGAAGGATGAACACCGATGTGTATGAATTCTGATTGGTTTACGCATTTCCTCTCAAATGATTCAAACTTATAGAACGAATGAATATCGACCCTCTTTCTCGTGGAAGGAAATAATACTAATATTGTTATATTTTAATAAATAAGCTGCGTTAAAAAATACATAATTTTTCATATTTAAATTATAAAATTTAAAACTTAAATCTCTAGCTCTAATACCCTTAATTCTATACTTTAAATTTTAACCATAAACTTTAAATTTTACACCCTACAACTTAAACCCCTAAATCACGACCTACATCTTTAAATCCTAAAATTTGAAGGCTTGTGTATCAAAATATTTTCTATAATAATAATAATAATAATAATAAATTAAGATGTAGAAATGAAACTATGAATAGCATATCTAATTTAGAACCCAACAAATGGTCTTGATAGAAAAAATGATGCTTATCTTAAGAAATTCAAGTTCAAATCACTTTGTCTGCAAGATGTATGTATTGTTAAAAGGTTAAAAATATCTATGAACAAATACTACCTTATAATTACCGCGTTTAAACTTATTCCTTTGAGCTCTAGGCCTATCTTATTTAAATTGGCATGGCAATTATGTTGATTATTACATAAATATAAAATTAGCATGACTTCCAAACATTTATTAAGATGTAGTGAATATTTTAGGCTGGATGGTTATGTTTATTTTAAAGAATGTTTGATGCAATTATTTTATTTTTCAAAACTCAACAACTTAAAATAAAGAATTGATTGAGTAGGCCATGGATTCAAATATCCGTGGATCGTTCATGATTCTAATGCATGCTAAACTTTAAAAACTTGAGCTTTTTAATATTTGTACGGGCTTCTGGTCCATTAATGATTAAGATTGTTCAACGTCGGATGGCCCAACCATTGCATCATGACAAACAGTTTTTCTTTTCCCATTATGTCAAACAGTTTCTGTGCATAGTGTTACATGCGAGAAACATCAATCTCGTATCAGAAAAAAAAAATGAAAAATGAGATATAAAAGTGGTCCCGATCGTGTTGAGTCCGAACTCATCGAGTCCGGGTAAAATGTTCATCTCTACTCGTAACTGACAAAAAAGAAGTGGTGAACAATCTAAAGTACCAGGCAAAATGTTCCGCTACCCAAGATTGATTATATCGGCAAATAACCAACAACCTAGTAGGGATCTACCTTTGCATGACCATCGACAAATTCATAATAAAAAATTAGCGCCGATTAAAAATTCTATGCGAGCAACGATCGACCGCTAGGGTATGCTAAATCATGTCACAAGGACAAATGAAACAAAACCACAGAAACAAAGAAAACAAGTCACAATAACAAAAGAAAACGCGTGTCACAAGGACAAAGAAAACGCGTGCCATAAAGGTATAATTTTTTTTAAAAATAAAATAAAAGAGAAAACAATAAAAATAATAAACACCGACGATCGACGACCAATAGCTAGGTGATTGCCGATCGCTGACTAACGCAGAAAAATGAAAAAAAATTACAGCCAGCCAGCGCAAGATGATGATCATAATGTCTTTCCAATTAATTTTGTCATTGTTAAGAATGAGACAATAGATTTGAAAATTCTTTTTTGAGCAATTTATTGAGGGTAAGAGCTACTACCTGCAATTCAATGTCCAAAAAGTTGTTGGACATCTTCATATACGATGAAATTTTAAATACGGACAATGTTTAGTTTACAACTTAAAATTATATGTATACATCCATTTATTTGGTATAATATGAGCGACCAATAACAAGGTTGAAAAGTCTGAGAATTTACGGTGATAAAGATTGGGGTAGAGTTAACAACATCGACAAAAATCAACGAGCACAATCATGCAACGGAGTAATTGCTACTCCCATGCCATATTTATAGGTGGTCTTGGATTGGTATAATATGAGCGACCACACAAAATTATAAAAAAATTAAAACAAAAAAATAGCGATACTTTTTAACTGAAAGTGTTAGGAATTTATATGTTTTTGATTTTTTTGTTGCTCTAGAGAGAAATATATAATATATTGATATTGAAGTATTTTTTTTAGTAAAATCTTATATCTCCTTCGGATTTAAATTTAAATTTTCGTTTTAAAAAGTTGCACAAAATCCTCTAATAAATCTTTGAGATACCAATATCCCTTGTGAACACCTTAGGTTCAAGCTTCAAACTTCAAATCAGAGTAGTAACATCCCCTTTCTCTAATAATAATAATAATAATAAGTTTATACTAAAAAATATAATATTTCTATACTAAAAGAATATCTCTAAACATCTAAATAAGAGACAATTAAGCTTACTCGCATTCAACTATGTAACTTTCAAAAATATGAATCAAATATAAACATATATTATATTATAATCGAGTTAAAACTATTAAAAATATATATGAATCAAACCAATACTATTGTGATCGGTAGTTTTATAGATTCTCTTTAAACCAATTTCTATATTTTAATTAAACCTTTAAATATTTTTTTAAGATTCCATTACTATATTTTAATTAAACCTTTAATTATTTTTTAAGATTCCATTAAACCCCTTAAAACTTCAAAAATAATAATTAGACATTTAAAATTTTAAAAAGTTTGATTGAAACTCCAAACGCTTTTACCAAGATATATCATTGTGTGTACAACATATTTAGTTTCATTATTTCAACCATTTGAGTTAAAGTTTCTAATATTTTTAAGGGAAAACTACACCAGTGACCACCGAAGATATTGGGGATACCTATTTGAACCACAGAACTAAAAAAAACGTCAATCACACCACCAAACTTATTAAATCGACCTATTTGAACCACCCTCCGTTAAAAAAATAATGTCAAGGCTGAGTTGGCTGTTAAAAAGTTAACGGCAAGGCTGACTGGGCTTTATTTTATATTTTTTTTCCACGTCTGAAAAACAAACAGTTATTAAATTAAAAAACATTAAAAGAAATATATTGGAAACTTAAAAGTCGATTAATTAACCCAAAACACAATCATCTGTTTCATTAGAGAATTTGTTTTGACATTTTGTTTCGACATTCAGAGAGAAGAGGGGAAAATCCTAGTGTTTCGACGTTTGAAAGAGAAGAGGGGAAAATCCTGTGTGTTTCGACGTTTCAAAGAGAAAGACATTGCGAGAAGGAAGAAACTGACATCGAAATGGTTTGGGTTAATCGCGAACGAGAGAAAGAACATGTGCAATACGGTAAGTTTATCTTTTGTTTTACTTTTTGAAAAATAATTTTCAATATTAAGGTTAGTGTTATTTAGGGTTAGAGGTTTTTTGTTTGTATTCGGGGTTTATATTAGGGTTAGGGGGGTTTTGTTTGTAAACATGTCAGTGACAGTAAAATTAAGGTTAATATATCAGTCACAGTAAAAACAATTTCGAAATATTATTAAAATCTTAGATCGATTAGGGTTTTTGTTGATAAATATGCAGATTTCGTATACCAATTAGGGTTTAAAATAAGATTAGGGGTTTTTCGAAATACTATTAAAATCTTAGATCGATTAGGGGTTTAGTGAAAGACCAACTTTATCATTGACAGTAAATTAATATAAGGGTTAATTGGTTAGTTAAAATGAGGGGTTGTGATAGAACTGATTTAGGGTTGAAATTAAGGGTTAGTTAAAATGAGATTAGTGGAAATGTTGTGACAGTAAGTTAAATTTAGGGTTAATTGTTTTCTTTTTAAAAAGGGTTCACTGGTTTAGGGTTTAAATAAGATTAGGGGTTCTTCGAAATACTATTAAAATCTGTTGCTTTTTGACTTTTTGTTATGTTGTGAACATGCAGGACCACTTTTTGATTATTATATGAAAAGTAGAGTTGAATTTCATGCATATGTGATGTTGAATTTCATATTATATGTTGTGGGGTCCTTTTGTCATATGTGCATGTGTTATAGTGTTAGCATGTTGGTATATGTGCATTCATTTTTTAGTGGTCCTGCATATTGGATTGGTATATGTGCATTCATTTAGTGGTTATGCATAGGGTATATTTTAGTGGTCCTGCATGTTGGTATATGTATATTTTAGTGGTCCTGCATGTTGGATGATAAAAGTAGTTATTTTGTAATACTGTTTAATTAGTTTATTTTCTAATACTGTTTTTTATATATTGTCAGAACAAACTTCATCCATGTTCACCCTAGTTGTTTACTATGGTGGTTACTTTCTACAGACTCGAAAGTTGGTATATAGTGGTCAGTTTTTAGACTATTTTGATAATTGTGATGTGGATGAAATGAGCATCTTTGAGGTTATTGCTATGATTGGAAGATTAGGATTAACTTCACCAATAAAAATGTATTGGCAAGTTTCTGAAAATCCATTTGAGGTTAAAGCTTTAGCTAGTGATAATGATGTTCTAGAGATGCTTAGCAAATTACCTAGAAACCATTATGTTCACATCTACTTGGAGGAGGTTAGACCCTATCAAAGTAATGTTGCTAGTGTAGAACCTGAAATGAATGCTGACTCTAATTCTGAAGTTAGGGTAGATTTTTCTGAGAAACCTAGTGATGATCATAATGTGGATGAAAATATTGGTGAACCAGAAACAAATGATAATGTTTCTGTGTCTTCTGAGATTAGGGTAGACTCTAATTCTGACTTAGAAGACATTGACTATGAAGTTGAGAAATCAACTACCTATGAATCTGATTAGTGAGGATGACCTTGAAGATGATACTGTTTCTAAGGGTGTGGGTGATAATATGACTCAAGAAGGATCACATAAACCTAATGTGGAGGGCAGTGATGAAGTTAGGGTTCATAGTGAACCTGATAGTTTAAATTCTGAATTATTTCACAGTTTAGATGAGTCTGATTCAGATGGTCAACATAAGAAGCCTAGATATCCTGAATTCAATACCACTGTAGACATTTCCAATCCAGTTTTTAAGGTGGGCTTACTGTTTGCAACAAAACAAGTGTTGAGGGAGTCTATTAAGATGTATAGCATCAAAAATAGATACAATATTAAGCTCAAAAGAAATGATAATAAGAGAATTCAAGCAGTTTGTAAGGCAGGGTGTCCATGGAATTTGTGGGCTTCTCTAGTTGACTTTAAATAGCCTAATGAAACTTAAAAAATTAAGTCACTTATTAGTGAACATAGATGTCTTAAGGAGTATAAGAACTCAAACATGACTGCTAAGTTTATAGCAAACCAGTACTTGGATAAATTTCACACTGATCCAAATTACTCCTCTAAGTCCCTTAAGCAAGATGTATTAAGAGATTACAACATTTCTGTCCATTTAAGTAAGTGTATTAGGGTAAAAAATTTGGCCCTTGAGAAGTTACATGGTGATATAAAGGGCAGTACACAAGACTCTATGATTACCTAGGTGAGCTTAGGTCCTCAAACCCTGGGACAACTACAGTTTTGAAATTGGATGAAGGTGTATTTGAAAGACTGTATATTTGTATGAAAGCTATGAAGGATGGCTTCAAAGGTGGTTGTAGGCCAATTATATGTCTAGATGGGTGTCACTTGAAGGGTCATTATGGGGGTCAATTTCTGTCAGCTGTTGGAATGGATGCTGAAGACAATCTTTATCCCATTGCATTTGCAATTGTGGAGGCTGAGACTGAGTCATCTTGGTGCTGATTTATGGAAATATTAAAGACTGATTTGGAGTTGAACAATTCTTATCACCTGACATTTATGACTGATAAACAGAAGGTAAACTTACACTATTTTATAAATATTTATTGTTTTTCTTAATTTATTTCCACTAATAACATAGAACTTGTTTTGTTTTCTAGGGATTGATGGAGTCTGTGACAGAACTGTTTCCCCATGCAGACCATAGAACATGTGTAAGACACCTTTACAATAATTTCAAGTTACATGAGCAGTATAAAGGAAAAGCTTTGAAAGACCAACTTTGGAGAGCTGCTAGGGCAACATATGTGAGAGAGTTTGAAGCTGCCATGGAAACTTTAAAGGTATAATTAAACAAAATTTTTAATTTATTTTGCATTTAATTTGTAGGGTTCAATAACCTTATTTGTATGTTAATGTGCAGGGTTTATCAAGTGCTGAACATACATGGTTATCAGGAAAAGACCCTACAATGTGGACAAAATCTCACTTTTCCTTCAAAGTTAAATCAGACATCCTTCTAAACAATCACTGTGAATGTTTCAATAAGGTTAATTCTTTAATTTTTTTTATAATTTTATATACTTAACTTACAATATTAACACTTACTGTTTTGTTTTGTAGATGATAATTGAAGCTAGAGACAAATCAATTATTACTTTGGTGGAGTCAATCAGGTCCAAATTGATGCAAAGAATTGCAAAAAAAAGGGATGAAGCTGAGAAGTTAACTGGTCCTTTGTGCCCTAAAATTCAGAAAAAGCTTGACACTGCATTCTTACTATCACAAAGGTTTGTTTCTAACTTTGGTGGTTTATTTAAAGTTTGGTTATTAACTTTGGTGGTCTATTTAATTTTGGTTCTAAACTTTGGTGGTCTAATTAGGTTTGTGCCCTAACTTTGGTGGTTTATTTAAGTTTGTTTATGAAATGTTTTAAGTATAATTTTGGTTCTGATTTTGGTAGTTTGTTTATGGTTTGTTAGGATTTTGGTGGTTTGTTTATGTTTGTTAGGATTTTGGTTCTGATTTTGGTTTGGTTTGGTTCATTACATGTTTGTTTATGTTTGTTAGGATGTTGGTTCTGATTTTGGTTTGGTTTGGTTCATTACATGTTTGTTTATGTTTGTTAGGATTTTGGTTCTGATTTTGATTTGTTTATGACATAGATGTTGGCCTGTGAGGGCTGGTGGAGCAATGTACCAAGTTTCATGTGGTCCTCAAGACCAACATTCTATTAACATGCAAACAGAAACATGCTCATGTAGAAGATGACAACTAACAGGTAAAATTTTATTTTTAACAATTTATTTCTTTAATGATCTATTTGTTTATACACACTAATCATTGAATTTTTTTGCAAGAATTCCATGCATCCATGCCATTTCTGTTATATTAATGTTTGAAGACAGACCCGAAAAGTTTGTGGCACCATGCTACTCAGTTTCTACCCAAATGTCCATATATTCACATTTTATCAATCCAGTGAGGGTGAGAACCAGTGGAGTTCTCAAGAAACACAATTACGTGTCTTACCTCCTATTTTGAGAAGGCCACTAAGAAGACCATATAAGAACCACAGAAGAAGGGAGCCAGATGAAGCACCTCAATCTGCTAAGGTGTCCAAGAAAGATGCGAAGATGACTTGTACAAAGTGTGGAGGGTCTGGTCATAATACAAGGACATGCAAGGGCCCTCTTCGTGCCAATACTAGACCATATAAACGAGCATCCACTTCTACTAGAGCTCCTAAAAGATCAAAACTGCTAGTAAGTTTTTTTGTACAAATATGTGTTAATTTTTTGATTAATTTACACCTGTTGTTTAAAGTTCAGTAACACATTTATTTTTGGTGTACAGGTTCGAAGAAGATCTGGAACAAATGTGCAGCAGGATCCTGTTGCAACACCAAATCAGTCTGGAGTGCAACATCAAAGAAACACTTCAAGCCAACCAAGCCAACCTCTACCACCAGTCTATACAGTTAGATGGATGCCCACCCCCACCACTCATGAGAGCAATGTAGAAAAACCTGGTAGGCAGCATCAAGGCAACAGTCCATGGGCAAGCCAACCCTCACCACCAACCCATACTGTTAGATGGATGCCCACCTCCACCACTCAAGAGAATGCTGTCACTCAATCATCTCCAAGGCCATTCTAAACATTTCAAGGCTTATTTTTAGGGTTTCTTTTTGTGTAATGCATGCAGTTGACAATTAGGAATTAACTTTATGTTCTGATTTTGTTGTGATTATAGGTATCACATGCAAGCTTTGTGTGTAATGCATGCAATTGACCATTAGGATTTAACTTTTGTGTATACATGTTTTATACATGTTCAAGGAAGGGCCATGATTTATATTTTGTTGTTGAATTGGTCAAAAACAATTGATGTATTTTATGATAACTTATGAAATGAAATGAAGATGATGATGTTTTGATGTTTCTGATTAATTTGTGTATATACTTTCTATTTTAAGGCACTCATTACTAACAACAAATCTAACATAAACATACATTTTATTAGACACTTAATCATAAACAACTTAACATAACAACTCCAACAATCACAATCCATTACACTAAACACCAGAACATAACAACTCCATCATACCTAAAAAACAGCATAGCTGAAAAACAACCTTGAAAAACACCTTAACATGACCACAAATTAGGTCATCCTTTTTTCTAACCCTAAACCTAAAAGAAACACAACACATAGAAGCAAAACCCTAATAAATCTCTCATTTCTTCTTTCACGTTTCATAGCTGAAATCTTTCTTAGAAGATCTACAATCACAATCCTTGATTGATTATATACCGGTGGATCGCACCAAACAAAAAAATTACAAGTTTGGGTGCCTTTTCCATAATTTCCACAGCCCCAAAATCTTCTACCCGAATTACTATCTTTCCATCCAATCTTTAATGGAGAACGCGCTCCATAGAAGCATTCTCGATCGAAGTTCTCACCCTCCATTTTTCTTCCTTCCTTGCTTCCCTTTGCTGCAATTTCTTCTTTTGTCGTTGGAGGTTTGGAAGATTGGTTGAAAGAAAAAAACATTACTCACTATCAATTAGGGCTCTATTAAATAAAACAATCAGTTTAAGGAAATTACCCAAATGTCCTAGGCTTATGTGGCAATATGCCTCCAACAAGGCATTAAAAAAATTGAAGTAGTATGCCAACTCAGCCTTGACGTTATTTTTTTAACGGAGGGTGGTTCAAATAGGTCGATTTAATAAGTTTGGTGGTGTGATTGACGTTTTTTTTAGTTCGGTGGTTCAAATAGGTATCCCCAATATCTTCGGTAGTCACTGATGTAGTTTTCCCTATTTTTAATGTATCTAAAATTAAACTCTAATTTTATTGGTATAATCAGCGTTATCTAATTTATTGGTTAATTAATTTGAATCAGTTATTGTAAAAACTCGTTATGGGACGATCCTCACAGTCCAATTCGCTCCATTCATAACGCTAACATTTGAACCTATGACTTTGCTTAAAAGATCTATTGTCTCATCTCACAAACCAATAGGACGGTGGTAGACTTCAAATATTTTATTTGGATTAATTTTTAGGAGATGTGAATTATTATATTATTTAAAAATTTGAATACCGCATAATAAAATAAAAAAGCTTAATAGGTAAATATGTGCCTAAATCATGTCATTTTTTTTTCTAGTTAGGTGTCTAAACTATTTTTTGGGCCAAACAGGGTCTTAAAGTTTCATTATGCGACCCATTTAAAGTTTGCCATTAATTTTCATCGTTAAAAGACACATGTCACCTCCTGAAAATTCCAAAAATATATATTAAAAATAAATAAGATTAATAAAATAAAATAAAAATATATCCTAAAATTTTCAAATATTCTTAAAATAGTCCTCAAATCCCTAACCTCCCAAATCTGACCACTCTCGCCTGCGTTGGCCGCGTTGTCGACGACAGAATGAAGCGCCCTACCCCTGGTCGAACATCCCACACGCGGTTCATCGCCCCTCCTGCCGCTGTTCGTTGCGAATCTTTCGAAGGAACCATTTGACAATTTCGACGATTCATGCGGCGTTAGTCGATTTCCGGTAACAGACTGGTGGGGGAAATGGTTGTGATGGTCATGCGACCGATGTGGTGGGCGGATGCCATGCATCGGTGGTGAAATCGGCCCAAATCAGGATTTATGTTTTGGGGAGTTAAAAATTTTGAAATTTGGGGCTTTTTTGTGAAATCTAGAAAATTTAAAAAAATTCTCAAAATTAAGTAATTTTATTTATTTTTAATATAATAATAGGAATTTTCTGGAGATGGTATGTGTTCTTTAACGGTAAAATTTAACGAAGAATCATAAATGAGTCACAGAATGAAATTGTAGGCACTTATTTGGCCCAAAAAATAATTTAGCCACTTAACTAAAAAAATATAATTTATACACATATTTTAGAGTTAATCCATAAGAAAATTACAACTTATGGTGAGGCCTAGAAAACTGCATAATTTGAGCATTAAGTTATTTGGCGTTTATATCCACGCTAAATTTAAAAATAATCACGCGTTACTATTATTACAATAAAGGAAAAATATTAGATATTATATATAAATAATCACTAAATTAAGTTAAAAATATCTTTGCTTATTAAAATTTTATAGATTATAAAATAATCATTATATTTATTATTATAAAATATCATTAAATTCATAAAAAATTATCATTATTTTAAAACATATAATGACTTTTTTTTTAATAATTCAATAAATTAAATAATTATTTTGTAACATTCAACTGAAATATTTAATTTAATGACATTTTCTATACTTTACGTGGTGTATATTTTGGTACTCCAGTTACAATTCGGTACCTAAGCTCTTTTTATCCATTTAGACATATGAGTTTAGCTTTAAGATCAATTTAATATTTTTTTTGGTTCAATTAGATATCCAGACGTGACTTTTTGAGTTAAATTGTACATCAACTTTATTTTTTGATCAAAATCAATAGTTATGGTAAATGACTTATTTGAATAACTTTAAAACAAAAACAAAATAAAAATATAACTGAACAAAAAAAAATTAAATATCATATTTTAATTTAAATCCAGATTCAGATATCAAAATACATATATTTATATAAAAAAACAACCCACACATAAACCTACAAATAAAGCTAAAAATAAATAGAAAATAAATTAAAATTATATATTAGAATATTAAATTTCTCAGTTAGAAAAAGAAATAATCAATATAAAATTTAACCGCCAAAAGATCCGTCAAAGATCGGTCAAACCTCCCCCGAATATCCCGTCCAGGATAAATCTCTGTCTCAATGACCTCCCTTACTTGAAGGATAGTGCTAAATTACCTAAAACTCCTTAATACACCCGACCGTTGGATCTCTCGTTGCGAGGAATCTACGGCTAATATTCCACGTGTGATTGAAGTAGCAGAAGTTTAGGCTTGTATGATTGGCCTTTGGTGGCTTTTAAGGAACAGGAAAAAAATTCAATTAGACAGAGAAAGTTTTCCTTTTACTTTCATAAATTTTCCTTTTGTTTTATTTTTAAAAATTAATAATGTGTTTTCTTTTCTTTTGAGTTTCGTTAGTTATTCAGAGAGAAAAGAAAATAGAAGAAAAGAAGAGGGAAAGGGAATTGAGTTTTTCTTTGGAAATATGTGATTAGGTTATTTGAATATTGTTGATTACATTGATAATTTTATGTTTGGCTTGGTTTTGCATAATCTGTAATTCTGGTAAGAGGATCAAAGGCGGAGGAGAGGAAGAGAGAAAGCGGGATTTCTCTCTTCTCTTCTCGGTGCTGTGGTGGAAGCCAATCTCGTTGTAAGGTGCGGTTTCGTTCGGTGAAATCTAAAATCATGAATGTGATGCGTCGTCTCAAGATCATTCCTTCTGCTCGTCCTTCTGTTTCTACCAATCCCGTAAGTCTTTTTTTTTTCATTTCATGGATTTAATTGGAGCTAATCTTTCTTGTTCTTCATAGAAATGCTAGAAGAATGGAACGGATTTTTGGATTATTTCTATGCTGATCTCTTTGGAAAGTGATTTTCATTTTGTTACTCAATTGTCTTCAATTTGTAGCTAAATGGAGAAATTATATACCGTTGTTCCTATGATTTTTGGTATTCGTGTCTAGATTTAGCTGGATTATTATTTGTTTAATGCTATGTGTGTGTGTGTTTTTAAATTTTTTGGTTTATTTTATAGCTGTTTTTTAAACTATTATTCTTTGAAACAAGAAATAGAGGAATGGCATTGTTCGCTGAATTCTTTTGCCTTTTGCTTCATTGCTTTTTTTCAAAAGGTTATTAGCCATGTTTTTTGAATTTTGTATCGCCGTTGATTGTGTTCTATTCATTTATTGATCAATTTTGGTGGATCTCTTCTTTGATTTTCTGATTTAGGATACCTTGATTTCAATGGCATTATAGCATGAGCATAATTTCATGTCTGTGCTTCTATGCATATAATTGTCATAGGTTAATTTGTAGTTTTGAATTATATGTTTACCATGGAGGTTTATTTTAAACCGGGCTTCAGTGATTCGATTTTTTTATAGAACATTGTTTTTAGGTCGGTGATGGGTCAAATCACCATTATTGATTTTTCCTGAGAACGGGTAATGTTTGTATTATAGAGGTAAAATGCTGCAGAAATGCAGATATGTTACTTGCCTAAACTGTCGTGTCCTTGTGATTTTAACTGCATTATGTTTGGACTGAAGTCTAGAAAGGAAAGGAACTTGGAAAATTACATTTGAGCCTCGACATTATTTCTTTTTCTTGCCTTTACACCTACTGCAGAGCTGTCAAGCCAAGTACAATGAAATACATGCATGCCACTTGACTTGAGACTTGACACATTAAATTTCAGACTGGTGTCTTTTGTTTTTAGTTCATGTGTCTATTCTCCCTGAATCTTGAGCTTAATCTGGGATGCCTTTCGGATATCCAAACTATCCACATGATCTTATTCAAGTGACAAGAGTGGTTTAAAGGAGGAGGCTGAACTGAATGTTAATCTGTTAACCTAGATAGCAATATAAAAGGACTCTAGTATGATGATGCTGGTTTTATGATTGATTTTTCTTTCTTTTTTGTTCTTGGAAAATTATAATTTTCTCATCAGGGTGGGGATACTGGCAGCAAGAGGGCAAAGGTTGATCAAGAATCAAAATGTAAGGTAAATGAGGAATCAAATGAGAGGAGCACCGCTGATACAGGGCATCTCATGGCTTCTTCATCACGGAAAATTGTAGCCAGTACATCCTATGTAACATCTGAAGATAGAATTGAGAAACCAGGTGTCGATCAGCTCCCTAATGAAATGCATGAAATGACAATCAGAGATGAGAAAACAGCCGACCAAGATGAGGTGATTTGCGGGTCTTACTTCGTTTCAAACTTTTAGGCCTACATATATGTTTGGATTCCCCTCTTAATTATTGTCCTCATATCCATCTTGTTTATAAAATGATAAATAACGTATGATGAAATGCCATCTAAGAACTTATTAACATCTTGAAACTTAAAAAGTCAGAAGCCGTTAATATAGTTTTAAGTCATAATTTTTTTTTTTCTTTTGATGTTTATGACTTGAATTAAGCCTTAATGAAAGAAATGGAATGAATCAATGAGGAATAATTATTTTCTTTCTATGCTTTCTTTGATAGAATATTTTCTTTCTATGTTACGACTTGAATTGGCTTTGAATTGAATCAATGAGGAAGCTATCTACATATTCCTCAGGCTTTGGCTTGGTTCTACAAGAGATCTTCTGACTAACTTTTCGGAAATGTTACTTGATTTTATGAAATGATTCAAAGCTGTCTACACTTACTTAGGTCCTTCATTATTTCTAAAATTATTGTTTGTAACTTGTATTTGACAGGATATGGAGGCTACTGTTATTAATGGAAATGGAACAGAAGCAGGTCAGAAAATTTCAGCTACTATTGGCGGTCAGAATGAGCAACCAAAACAGGTGATTTGGTTTTTGAGCGACTTTTTGTTGAACATAACTGCTCATCTGAATTGAATCAATGATGAAGCTATCTACATATTCCTCAGGCTATGGCTTGGGGTTCTCCAAGAGATCTTTGGACCAACCTTTTCGGAAATGTTACTTGATTTTATAAATGATTCAAAGCTGTCTACAGTTATCTCCGTCCTTGATTATTTCTGAAATTATTGTTTGTAACTTGTATTTTGCAGGATATGGAGACTACTGTTATAGATGGAAATGGAACAGAAGCAGGTCAGATAATTCCAGCTACTATTGGCGGTCAGAATGAACAACCAAAACAGGTGATTTGATTTTTGGTTGACTTTTCGTTGAACATAACTGCTCATCTGAATAAATTGAATCCATGAGGAAGCTATCTACATATTCCTTGGGGCTTGGGGTTCTGCAAGAGATCTTCTGACCAACTTTTTCAGAAATGTTACTTGATTTTATGAAATGATTCAAAGCTGTCTGAAGTTATCTAGGTCCTTGATTATTTCTAAAATTATTGTTTGTAACATGTATTTCGCAGGATATGGAGGCTACCGTTATTAATGGAAACGGAACAGAAGCAGGTCAGATAATTCCAGCTACTATTGGCGATCACAGTGGGCAATCAAAACAGGTGATTTGATTTTTTGGGTGTCTTTTTGTTGAACATAAGTACATAACTGCTCATCTGAATGAATTGAATCAATGAGGAAGCTATCTACATATTCCTCAGGGCTTGGGGTTCTACAAGAGATCCTCTGACCAACTTTTTCAGAAATGTTACTTGATTTTATGAAATGATTCAAAGCTGTCTGAGGTATCTATGTCCTTGATTATTTCTAAATTATAGTTTGTAACATGTATTTCGCAGGATACGGAGGCTACTGTTATTACTGGAAATGGAAAAGAAGCCTGCCAGATAATTCCAGCTACTATTGGCGGTCAGAATGGGCAATCAAAACAGGTGATTTGATTTTTGGGTGTCTTTTCGTTGAACATAACTGCTCATCTGAATGAATTGAATCAATGAGGAAGCTATCTACATATTCCTCAGGCTATGGCATGGGGTTCTCCAAGAGATATTCTGACCAACCTTTTCGGAAATGTTACTTGATTTTATGAAATTATTCAAATTTGTCTGAATTGATCTAGGTCCTTGATTATTTCTAAAATTATTGTTTGTAACATGTATTTTGCAGGATATGGAGGCTACTGCTATTAATGGAAATGTAACAGAAGCAGGTCCGATAATTCCAGCAACTATTGGCGGTCAGAACGGGCAACCAAAACAGGTAATTTGATTTTGGGTGACTTTTCGTTGAACATAACTGCTCATCTGAATTGAATCAATGAGGAAGCTATCTACGTATTCCTCAGGCTATGGCTTGGGGTTCTCCAAGAGATCTTCTGACCAACCTTTTCGGAAATGTTACTTGATTTTATAAATGATTCAAAGCTGTCTACAGTTATCTCCGTCCTTGATTATTTCTGAAATTATTGTTTGTAACTTGTATTTTGCAGGATATGGAGGCTACTGTTATTGATGGAAATGGAAAAGAAGCAGGTCAGATAATTCCAGCTACTATTGGCGGTCAGAATGAGCAACCAAAGCAGGTGATTTGATTTTTGGGTGACTTTTCGTTGAACTTAACTGCTCATCTGAATGAATTGAATCAATGAGGAAGCTGTCTACAGCTATCTAGGACCTTGATTATTTCTAAAAGTACTGTTTGTTTTTTCGTTGAACATAACTGATCATCTGAATTGGATCAATGAGGAAGCTATCTACATATTCCTCAGGCTCTGGCTTGGGGTTCTCCAAGAGATCTTCTGACCAACCTTTTTGGAAATGTTACTTGATTTTATAAAATGATTCAATGCTATCTACAGTTATCTTGGTCCTTGATTATATCTGAAATTATTGTTTGTAACTTGTATTTTGCAGGATATGGAGGCTACTGTTATTGATGGAAATGGAACAGAAGCTGGTCAGATAGTTCCAGCTACTATTGGCGGTCAGAATGAGCAATCAAAGCAGGTGATTTGATTTTTGGGTGGCTTTTAGTTGAACTTAACTGCTCATCTGAATGAATTGAATCAATGAGGAAGCTGTCTACAGCTATCTAGGACCTTGATTATTTCTTAAAGTACTGTTTGTTACTTGTTTTTCGCAGGATATGGAGGCTACTGTTATTAGTGGAAATGGAACAGAATCAGGTCAGATAATTTCAGCTACTATTGGCGGTGAGAATGGGCAACCAAAACAGGTGAATTGATTTTTTGGGTGATTTTTCGTTGAACATAACTGCTCATCTGAATTGTAAATTTTCCCATGCCCTTTTCTTTCTTGATGGAGGGGAATGTGTTTTTCTTGTTGAGGCTGTTATTTTTAAAAAGAGCAAAGCTCAATAGTTCGCTCAAGTGATTGTCTCGTTAGAGTCTTGGTTTACATGCGTGGTGTTCCATTTCATTTGATTATTCTATTTGGATTAAGCTGCAATTAACACATATCATTGCCTTTTTTCCATGGGGTTCAGACAATCTCATACAAGGTAGAGCATGCGATTGGCACAGGTTCATTTGGTGTTGTCTTTCAGGTACGAATTTTATTTTCTCTTAACCATCCTCTTGCTTGTAATATTTTGCCTCTGGTGTCTGTATTTATTCAGAATATTCTCTCTTTTAGTTTTACACAAGTCTTTATGTTTATGATGTAGGCTAAAAGCTTGGAGAGTGGTGAACCTGTTGCTATAAAGAAGGTTCTGCAGGATAAAAGATACAAAAATAGGGAACTTCAGATTATGCGTATGCTCGACCATCCTAATGTGGTTCAACTGAAGCGCTGTTTCTTTTCATCCACTGAAAAAGATGAGCTCTATCTTAATCTTGTTCTAGAGTATGTACCAGAAACTGTTTACCAAGTTTCAAAGCACTACAGCAAAATGAATCAACATATGCCTATTCTTCATGTGCAGCTGTATGTATACCAGGTGATCCTCACCTCTGCTTTGCTAATAAGTAGTGGCTGCAAAATTCTACTGGTTTGATTTTTGATCTAATGATTTTGACTATATTCTCAGTGCATATTGTGACATTCTATATTGCTTTTGTAGATTTGTCGTGGGCTAAATTATTTGCATCGTGTGGTTTGTGTATGCCATCGTGATATTAAGCCGCAAAATTTACTGGTGAGATATTCTTGTCTTTTATTATAGGCTGGAAGTTGCTGTTAGGTAAAGCAACTTGTGTACATGATATTATAGTTCACCTCAACTTGGTAACTTTCTTATCAAACTTGAATGCACTATAATGTGTGACATTATCTGTTTTCATGGTGGTCAGCCAGCCATTCTTGTCTAAGGATTTATTGTGCATGTTTCTGATATAATGTGGTTCTTGTCTGTGAAATTTGGGTTGCTTTAACATTTGATTGTTTTTGTTATTCGTTCTCTAAAGTTTTTATTATTAATACTGATTAATTAGAGCTTACATGTGATATTTTCAGGTCAATCCTCGCAATCACCAGGTGAAGATTTGCGATTTTGGTAGTGCAAAGATGTTGGTATGTTCAAGACATCAAATTTTTGGAAAGTTAGAAAGTCTTGTTCTTGTCTAAAACTTATACGAGTCTTATTCTGCAATGTTTAGGTGCCAGGTGAACCTAACATATCATATATATGCTCAAGATATTATAGAGCTCCAGAGCTTATATTTGGGGCGACAATTTATACAACTGCTATTGATATGTGGTCCATTGGTTGTGTCATGGCTGAGCTTCTTCTTGGACAGGCGAGTATATAAATTTGAATTTCTTTTACATTCAGTTTGGCGTCAATTTATGTTATATTTACCTCTCCAATACTTGCATGGCTCTAACAATGCTTTAATAGCTAGAATTCATGCTCCACACGTTCTCATTTTATGTATCATTTGATGATTATGTGTTCTGCTTATTTTATCAACGTTCATGATATGCGTTGCGACATTTAAACATTCATCATGTACTGCTTTTGGCGTTTATTTCTTCTGCGCCTCATTGATACTATCATTCTTTTGAGACCATACCATATAACTTGTTGGTATGCTATTTAGGCCCTCAAATCCTACATGAAAGCACTTTTTGCAGAACTATTCTTTCATCTCTCTCTCTCATCTGTAGCATGTAAAAATTTACTATCTTTCTGGGGGAAGGGGGGGTTTCTGTTCAGTGCAATAAAGCGTATTTGGTATTCGATTTGCAGACACTGTTTCCTGGTGAAAGTGGCGTCGATCAGCTAGTGGAAATTATCAAGGTGCGCATCTGTGGCTTTGTTCTCTTCCCACTTTTTACTTCTGCCCTTTTCTTCTCTTTTTTTTTTCTTCACATTTTTCATCGTTTTACTTTGTTCTGCTTTATTTGATCAGATACTGGGTACTCCAACCAGAGAAGAAATTAAATGCATGAATCCGAATTACAATGAATTTAAGTTCCCTCAGATCAAAGCTCATCCATGGCATAAGGTGAGTTGATTGGATCATCTACTAGTTACCTTATTATACATTGTACGTGAAAGTGGAAATCTTATTCGAGTTATATTTTCAGATATTTCACAAGCAGTTGCCCCCTGAAGCAGTAGATCTCGTGTCAAGGCTGCTTCAATATTCACCAAACCTACGTTGCACCGCCGTAAGCATTTTGCAATATATTATTGTTGTTTTCCGTTACAAAGGCGTTGGTGCTCGTATACTTTGAACCTTGATTGGGAACTTTAGTTGTGTAATTTATCAACCGGCTTTTATTTTCATATTTAATGAGAGTTACACTTCCTGGCTTTCAGTTGGAGGCATGTGCGCACCCTTTCTTCGATGATTTAAGAAATCCCAACGCATGTTTGCCTAACGGCCAAGCATTACCTCCTTTATTCGATTTCACAGATAAAGGTAAGCGAGTTTCACCTATCACTTCTTATTATTCTCTTATGATTCGCCACGATGGCTGATCGGCAGTTTCAAATGTCAATGGTTATGCAGAACTGGCTGGTGCATCTCCTGAACTACGGCAACGTCTTATCCCTGAACACGCAAGGACATAAAAGATCGAATGGGACGGCATCAGTTAGTACTGTAAACTGGTTTTGGATGATGCTAAGTTACCACGACGGACAAGCTACACGCTGCCCCATCTCTTTCTTGTTCAGAGGTGATCACCTTTGTTCCTTGATAGTTCACGAGCGAAGGCCCGAAATGATATTATTGGGATTAGGAGAGGCCATCGGATTCAAGGACCGCAAACAATGGATGTTCGGATGGGCGGATTATAGGACTGTTAGCGATGAGGTTTTGAGATTTTTTTTGCCGTTTACGATCTGATGTGTTTTATTACACTCTACTAATGAAAAAGATTACTATTTTTCCACTGAATTTTCTAGCAGAGGAATTTCGACTTTTTCCCGCTACAATTTCGTATAAGCTCTACTGAGATTCAATTTCACAAATAGAAGGTTTATTTGGTTTGGTAAATACTAACTATAGAATCAAAGATTTTGTAAACCGGTGAAAAACCGGTTCAACTTGTTACAATCAGTTTGTATAAATTTGTTTTACATTTTTCTTTTAAAAAACTTATTGTACGATGAGATTTGAACTTTAACATCTTAAAATCGAATATATATTCTTTTCAAGTTCTTATTACATTTAAAATTTAATTATTTATTTAATATTTGGGTTTTTCTTTTTCAAATACTTCATACATCAACTGGTCCCTTTAACTTGATAAACTTTTTGAATTTGATAGTATTTCAATAACCGATGATATATATTCTTTTCAAGTTCTTATTACATTTAAAATTTAATTATTTATTTAATATTTGGGTTTTTCTTTTTCAAATACTTCATACATCAACTGGTCCCTTTAACTTGATAAACTTTTTGAATTTGATAGTATTTCAATAACCGATGATACTTAACACAATTAACATTTTGACTGGTTGATATTAATCAAGCAAATTTATTGAACGTTGACAAACTAAGTTAGAAATATCATTTTCAAAATCGAATTAATCAACCAATTAATCAGATGCAAAGAGTTATAAAAAATAATTTGGATCGATGCTTGGAGTTTTCTTAATTGACCAAAAAAATGAATTTCGGCTAAAAAACAACAATCTGTAGTATAAGTTAACTGTGACGGAAAATCATAAGAGTCAACGTATGAAAAGCGTATGAAGAACAAGTCATATGGTTAGACGAAAAACTATCTACCAATAGTCTCCGCATGAGCATTGTCCTTCTTTGAAGTGATGGAAACAATTAGAATCTCTCAAGATGATGTGACGATGGTAAACTCTTGATATATATTTCATAGCAGTATGACAATCCCCACAAACCCGAAGATTCTTAAAAATTCGGATCGGAACCCCGGGTGGCAAGCTCAGAAGTCCGAATGCAACCGCCAGTTTTTCACTGTGATAGGCTAGACCAAGCTCCTTCCCTTCTTCATCCATGTTATGCAGGGCAAAACTGATGTCTGGTTCATAACCAGCTTCCTTGATCGAAACCATGATCTCGTCGATCTTGGAATAGATCTCGGTAGTTCTAGGATGCCCTCTGTCTTCCGACATAAATGTGTGCACCTTGCTGGTTACCTCGATCCAACTACATCCAGGCTCCTTACTGATCCCCCTTGATTTCATCGTCCTTCGAATCCTTGCAGCGTCTTCCCATTTTCGTGCAGCGGAATACATGTTAGACAACATGATGTATGGCACAGCATTTGTGGGCTCTAATTCAAAGAGGTTCTTTGCCGCTCTTTCCCCTAATTCCAGGTTGCCGTGTACTCTACATGCAGCAAGAAGAGCCTTCCATACAGCCGCATCTGGTTCGACATCCATTTGATTTAACAATCCATCGGCTTCCACGAGCTTTCCGGAGCGACCCAAGAGATCAATCATACAAGCATAGTGTTCAGGACCCGGTTTAATTCCGTATACCTTCTGCATTGATTCAAAATACGAGCGACCTCTTTCCAAAAGACCGGCATGGCTGCAAGCAAATAGTAAGCCTATAAAAGTAATGAAGTCGGGTTTTGTGCCACTAGCAATCATTTGATCATAAAACCTTACTGAGTCCCTCCCTTTACCGTTCTGGGCATAACCAACTATTAGTGCAGTCCAAGATATTACATCCCGAATCTGCATAGAATCGAATACTCTGCTTGCATCATCTATACATCCGCATTTAGCATACACTGTTACGAGGGAATTATCTACTGAAATGGATGACTGAAGGCCAGATTTAATAAAGTTTGCATGAACTTGTTGCCCAAATTCCAGAACTGTTAATTCTGCACTAGCACTCAAAACACTGGCGAGAACGACATGGTCGGGATAAATGCCTGCCAATCTCATGTCACAAAACAACTTCAGAGCTTCTTCATGACGGTTATTACGTGCATATCCTGTCACCAGAGAGGTCCACGAGACCACATCCTTGTTCGGCATGTGGTCGAACACCTGAAAAGCACAATCCATGTTTCCTTGTTTAGCATACATGTCAACCAAAGCATTATTCACTAGCTTGGAAGCCTCAAATCCTGTTTTAATAATCAAACAGTGCACTGACATTGCATTGTTCACATCTTGCATCGAAGCAAAACAGTTTAGAACGGACGGGTATGTGAAATTATCCAGCTTCATATCTCTAGCATGCATATTCCGGAACAACGAGAGAGCATCCTCTGCACAACCCAGCCTCACGCACCCCACTAACATAGAGTTCCAAGACACGACATCGTCAACCTCCATATTCTCCAAGACTTTCATGGCACTATCCAAATCCTGGCATTTTGCATACATACCGACCAATGCGCTTTGAACGAAAACATTAGCTTCAAAACCACTCCTAACAATGAAACTATGCACTTGTGCGCCAAAATTACCATCTTGAACCGCAGCACAAGCTGTTAACACACTGGGGAAAGTGAACTGATTAGACGCAACTCCTTCAACCACCATATCTCGATAACATTTGATCGCTTTGTATGCCTCTCCATTCTGAGAATAACCAGCGACCATGGCAGTCCACATGACATGGTTTTTCTTGTCGGGCATCATTTCAAACAGATATTCAGCTTCCGAAATGCAATTGCACTTTGCGTACATATCAACAAGACCCGTAACAACATAGTCATTCGACTCGAATTGTGTCTTTATTACATAACCATGCACCTGTTTGCCTCTTCGAAGCAATCCCGATGTTGAACACAACCTCAAAATACTTCCCATTGTGTACTGACTAGGCTGTTGTCCCTCGATTTGCATTCTCGAAAACAAATCAAAAGCTTCAGTTTCCATCCCATGTTGACAATAACCCGAAATTAGTGAATTCCAAGTGATGGAACTCTTTATTGGGGTTTCTTTAAAAAGCTCCATAGCTTCAGTTAATTTCCCGGAAGCTGCATACGCAGCTATCAATGTGTTCCAGGTGAACTCATCCCGTTCAGGCATTTTGTCAAACAGCTTCCGAGCTTCATTTATCCGACCCGATTTAGACAATTCTTTCAAAACCCGATTGGAATCAATCTTCAATCGGCTGGAATTTGCAAAATGGAAATGATTTGATCGCAGGTGAATGCATTGGTGAAATGACTTGAAATAAAAGTTGAGGAATTTGAAGTTTAGTTTTATCATTAAAGCTTCCTATATAGCAGAAATGGAAGCCCCAACTACCAAAACTCTTCAAAAGTACTATATTTAGAGTAGAAATACCGAATACGGGTCGAAACTGAAAAAGATACGAAGTGGGTCCTTTTGAGTTTACATGGAGCTCCAAATGTCGAAGCAACTTGGCGGGAAACTCCATGGGAGCAGAACATATGAAGCTGAGCTGCTACGATAACAGGGAACCCCACCATTGGTTTTGTTTGTTTTCATCTCCTTGGTTTCTTCTGCTCTTTTCCTCTTCCTCGTCGCTTCTTTTACCTATTCAAATTCGATTTGGCATTTCCTCCCTTGGGGTGTTCCTTCATTTTACAATACGAACACCAAATCACAAAATATCACTAAAGTCAAGTTTTTATTTTGGTCAAAAAAAATATTTTTATTTCATATATATATATATTATTTTTTATTAATATTATTTTATTTTTTAACAATTACGGGGCATTTGGTTCACAGATGTAAGATTACTGATTTACTTCTGGGAATATAAGATTAATTGAAAACAAAATTTATGAACTTGTCCTTATAGTATATTTTTTTAACAAATTAAAATTTCAATTATTAAATTAAAAATATTTGTATAAAAATTTATATAACTATTTTAGTTCCATTAACTAAAATTTGTAAAAACTTTATATTTATATTTATATTATAATTAGTATATTAAATTATTTTTAATAAATGTTTTATACTTATATATATTATATCGTTATTCCATTTTTAGTTTTTTTAACTGTAAAATATTAAATGTTTAGTATATTTAAAATTTTAATTTTTTATTACTTTTGACCATTTATCAAATAAATTAAAATAAATCTAAAAGTAGTAAAACAAGGTAAAAATAAATTAACTTACTAATTTTTTTAAGATAAAAATATTTTATAAATCAAATAATAAAATTAATAACATAAACTCGTAACACATTCACGCAACATGCAATCTCATCCTATAACCCTAAAAACATCATAAATATAATATTAATAAAAATATATTAAATATTATATTATTTAAATATATGCAACATCATTTATATATTAAACTAATATTAAATAAAAATATTTAATAAATTTACACCATAGGTAATTAGTCACCTAATTAAAAATGAAATAAATAATCAACGTGAATATAATTCATTATTTTAGGGGCAATATTGTCTAAACGGGAAGGTATTGTGTAATACCTAAGAAAATAAGGGGAATTAACATTCCCACCATTTAAGGCGAAAAGAGCTATTATTGGGAAAAGAATAATACATCCTAGTGGAAATCCTCATAAACCAAACGAATATAAGTTTGGAAAAAATTATTACCCATGATACTTATATTTTCCACGAACCAAACGCACCCTTAAAATTATTTGTAGTCATTATTATTATGTCATAATAATTTGAATTTGTTATGATTTTTTCAAATGTAATTTTAAATAAATTATTCAGTTTACTAACAATTTATATGCTATTATATTTATTGTTGATCAGTGAACCACAAAATTTAAATTTTTAAATTTGTCCATAATTATGGTTACCATAATAGACCCAACCAATAGAAATAATGCATGCCATTATTTTTATTGCAAGTAAGCGTTTTGTCTGAATCATCTTTTATATGTAAGCAAATATAGATAAATAAAATATCTACATATAAAGATGACACAACCAATAATCGGTTAATCCAGTGAGATGAAGTGTTAAGTCACTTAAATAATGTAAGGGTTTGAATATTATGTTGTGAACCGAAATATTAAATTGAAGAGTCGCATTCGAATAGAGCCTCTGAAAAATTTGATCCAAATTAATCAACTAATTTCACTTATCGATTTGGTCCATAGGTCACCCTAGTAGTACTATAGTAGTAATGGTAAGCTGTTTGCAGTTGTTTTCTCATTACCATAATTCGTCGTCTTCGAAACCAATTTGTCCTCCACCCACCCACTACCGTAATTCAACTGTTTCGAACCAAAGTTATTGCCTTTACGAACCGGAGAGTACCCTTTTCTTTGCTTTTTATCTGAATTCAAAGTTACTGTACATGAAAAAAAGCCAACCATCTCGGCGTTTGTGGTTATGGCGGTCGTCGTTTTGGGACTCAGCCGTGAAGAAAAGCCAACCATCCCCTTAAGGCTCTGGGTTTCGGGTTACATTGTTTAGTTCACGTTGCTTGCGTGATAGTAGAATATAAAATAAGAAACGATGGAAGGGTTCCGGGTTTGCAAAATAACGAGGATTCGGATTCGGGTCTGAATTCTCAGTCCAGGAGTGAAACAGAGAATTCCGAGGATTATGAAACAGTGGAGATGAAACCAGGTAAATAACTATATTAGTAATAGTAGGTAGTTCTATCTATCCTTAAGCAAGTTTAACTAAGTAAAATTTTGGTTTAAGTCTTGTGGATAGAAAATCAATTTGACTTGATTTCGAATATAGTGGAGGTCCATGTGACTACGGAACCTTTACAAGACTGCGTAGAGATTGCTTATTATCATGGAGGGACGCAGGATTGTGTTAGGGGACGAACTTATAAAAATTTTAGAGGGCGAACTTATAAAATCAATTTGTATAAGTCTATACTTTCCCTTCTGGTCTCCATATTCTTGAATAACCCTGAGTTGAGTTATTTACACCACCTTCAATATGTAAAAACAGGATGGAGCAACCGTTGAAGAAATTGACAGATTGCCAAAGTACAAGTTCCAATACCGAAGGATCGGAGATCTCGGGAAAAGTTGATGCTGAAACTCAAGAATCTCATGAGGATATAATGACTGAATGTAACAGTGATACACCTTCTGAACGGATTCTTCCACACGAAGATGCTGTAAGTAGCCTGTACTGCCGTGTATTCAGATATTTTTATAAAAGTTTTAGATTCATAATGCTGGTAGCTTACATCAGGCATTTTAGAGTTTTTGGTTTTTTTTTTTCCATGCAAACAGTACGAGTGGTCGCCTTCCGTTCTCGGGTCGCTATATTTGTTGTCTTGGCCTTTTTCTGAATGGATTTTGACACAAGTTTAGGTTCCGATCATGATACAGGAATGCTGCATCTGCCTCTCAGCTTATGAAGACGGGACCGAATTGCGGGAACTTCCTTGCCATCACCATTTCCATTGGAACTGTATAGAGAAATGGTTGTACATCAATGCTACATGTCCTCTCTGCAAGTTCAACATTATAAAGACAAGTGTAGAAGTTTAGAAAACCCCTAAATTGGAGTAAATAGTAACATTGCTTCTTCTTCTTTTTTAGCAAATACACTGTTTGTATACAAGTAAATGTAATTATATGACTGTACACATCAGCTAAGAACAGGTTTTGCAACACAGGCAGTTTACTTTTTCCCCCTTCCCTCAGGTGTTTTTCGAATAGTTAATATATTTGCTGCCTCTAATTCACTCTGAGTTGGGGTTAAAGTAATTAAAAAATAAAATGAGCTCGGATAAGCTTATGTCATCTTACCGATGATTAAGTGATGAACCCTATGCATCACTGGATGAATCTTCATAGCCCAAATGCACCAGTCGGGAATCGAACCCGGGTCTGTACCGTGGCAGGGTACTATTCTACCACTAGACCACTGGTGCTTGTTGATTTAATATTTCTAATTTACTTGTTTGTTTGTGGCATGTTTTGCAGGATACATGACTTGTGTCTGATATTTATCTCTCATGTGTTTCCCTCATTATTACATCTGAATTTCTCTCACATTTTAGCAGAAAATTTGACATATATTAACTATTTAATTGTATCAAGTGTCGATTGCATATGCCAATAATTTCATAGATATTTTTATTAGGTCACATATCAGTTGAATAGAAATCCTCTGCTTTTTTAGTGTTTTTATTTATACCTCATATTAAAATTTGAGTTTATGATTTAAGTTAAGATTTGTGTTCAGGGTTTAAGAAATTTAGGGTATAATGTATTTTTTAAGGTATAGAGTGTAAGGTTTAAGATTTAGGATTTAAAATTTAAAATTAAGGTTTGAAATTTAATTTTTTTTAGTGTTGGAGACTTAGGCATAGAAAGAGGTATTGAAAAAAGGACAGAATTTTTTTTATCTCATATTAGTTTGAATTCATTCCCTAAGCTAACATCTTTTCCTTTATTATTTTTAGCATATTTTTTGGGATGAGATTATATAAGCAGGGATGAAACTAACTAAGAGTATAGAATAAAAGGGCAAATTTAAATATGAAAAACGAGTCAATATCAAATTATTAAGTCAAATTTAAAAATTAGAGTTAAGATTTAATTTTTTAAATTTAAAATTTACATGATCTAAAAAGTATTTAAGGAAACAATTAGATATTACTCTTATTTAATTTGTTTAATCCCCTCATATTGGCTCCTGCATCATTTTTAGTAGTTCGATTAATTAGAATTGTTTAACATTAACTTATAAAATGTAATGGTTATATCAATTAAAAGTTAAGGTTAACATATTTTCAAAAAGAAAAAGTTAAGGTTAACATTTACAGTTTAGGAAAATTCTCATTGGACTAATAATATTAATGGAAGTTTATTAATTATTAAAAAAATGATAATTAACAATAGGCTAAGTTACCATTAATTCAAATTAGAATCTAAAAAATATTGGAAGGAAGTTTCCCACCATGCATCATCAGTCATCACATCTTGTTTTGTTTCTAAGAAACTGAGTCTTAAACTTTTTTTTTTGGTAAGTTAGAATCAATTTAAAATGCAAGGAAGTTTACAAGGAAGGAAACATAGAAATAGATAAGCTTTTATTACATCCACTAACAATGGCGATAATTTATAATTTATATAAAGCATTTCCCCGTAACAGTCGAGTCTTCTTTCTTTCTTTCTTTCTTTTATCTTTTGGGGTAAGTTTTTTTAGTATAATTATTATTATCTGATTTACAATCAATTAATTTAAATCTGGATGCTACAGAGATTTATTATAAAAACGACCCTTTCAACTCAATTTTTCAATCTATAATTCTAAGATTCAAAATCTTAATTTTATATTAAATATATGAAAAACTGGATTTGATTAAACGTTGCTAATTGGATGATTTAATATAGTTTTAATATCATACAATTATTTTTATTGTGTATGTCCAGAACATAAACTTAAGATTCAAAATCTTAATTATATGAAAAACATATAATAGGGTATATTAATTTATCATTGACAAAGCATTTAGTCCCTTCCAAGTTTAAAATTTTTAAAATTATTCTATGTTCAAAACAAATATCAAACTCATCGGAAAAAACATTTCATCTTATCTAAGCCGAGTTTTCTTTGATTGTGTTTTGTAGTGGCGGATGCACCCAGCCCTGGTGGAGTACATCCGTAGCTCTATTTTTGAACTAAAAAAAGTTTAATTTAGTTTTTTTTAATAATTTCGTTTAGTTTGTAAAGAAGAATTTTATTTTTCATAGCCATTTAAAAATATATATTTTGGATCCATTCTTAAATTTTTAGATATGCTATTGGTGTTTTGTACAATTTAATCAACAATATTGTTTCAATCTAATTCCATGAAAATCATCTAAACAAAGAACTAGATGGATAACCATTCCAAATCGGAATCCCAGTAACGACTCCGGAATCTTTACGTCCACCGACGGGGATTCCAAGCCCCGACGCTGCAGCCTGTGAAGAACAAGCTTGTAAAGGCTCTTTTACCCTAACGGAAACGTTGACGATTCCGTTCTTCAGCCCCTTTGAGTCTCTCAACCGATAACTCAAGAACTGTAAACGATTCTCGGGATAAAACCCTCCGATAAAATCCGTCACCGGTATCCTCGCAATCCCGACGGTTTTATCCCCACCGCCGCTCGAAGCCTTGCATTTGACTTGTAGTGTAACGAAGCGCGTGTGCATGGGCATGTCCATCACTAGTTTATCGTTCCACGAAGGAAAACTCCCTCCTTCCGCATCGATCTTCGTCGTCTTGTAGTTGTAAGTGTCGGTCCAGACGACGACGAAAGCGTTCTTTTTAACGGATCGGTTGTCGATCCTCAGATCTTCTGCTGACAAAACTGTGATCTCCAGAGTGCGGGAGTTGGTCTCCATGAAAAAGAAAGCAAAAAAGCAAAGATTTTAATGGAGGGAATTTGATGAAAAACTGGAGAGGCGACGGCTGATGAGGGAGGGTTTATATCGGAGGTGGCGGGAGGAAGTTGACGAGAAAGGCGGCGGAAAGAGAGGGGGTGGTTCAGTGTTGACCCTGGGCTTCTCAAATTATAGTCAGGATAAAAAGGGCTGAATATTCAGCGCGTGAGAGAGTGTGACATTTGTGGGATATTAGCTTTTGGCAAATGCCACGGAAACAACATGCATGCTTACAAGGAAGCATGCAGGGATGGGCCGAGGGGTGCTGAGGGGGCAACCGCCCCCCTAAAATTTTGAAAATCATATATGATTTAGAAAAATTTTAAAATTTATCTATGTATTTTTTATTAAAAATCTATTTTTGTCCCTCTAAACTTTTATAAGTTCGTCCCCCTATAAATTTATAGGTTCGCCCCCTAACCTAAAGTTCTGGGTCCGTCCCTGGAAGCATGCTTGTAATGGTGTAATTGAACCCAACGTTTGATGAATTAATCGTAAATCGTACATATAATATTCGTTTATATGTATTTATTAAGTTAAATAAACAAGTATGAATGAATTTTTTTATGTTTGTTTAATGAACGAACGAGCACAAACAGATGTGTGTTCGGTTCGTTTATGTACGTGAACAATCTCGTTTATTGACTCGTTTATAAGCTCGTTACATGATTCCTCCTTTTCCTCTTACTTTTTACATTTTAAATATTGGTGAAGGTGAAAACTAAATATTAGTAAAGGTAAACTTTTGGAATTCAAATTGTGAAGAATAAAGAACTTAATGACTAGCGGCGCAATTTCACCATTTTTTAAATTTTATTTGTTTGTTTAGTTAACTGAGCATATAAACAAACATGTTCACGAACGTTAAGCTAACATGTTCATAAAACACTAAATGAATCGGGCATAGACACCTTAAAATTATACAATCAAACTAGATCATGAACCAAACACAAACACCTTCAAAAACAAATAAACAAACATAAACGCATTCTTATTCATTTAGACTCGATTCATTTAATACTTGTAAATACCTAATTTTAAAACCACATTAAATTGTTTTAATCAAACAAAAGTTAAACCGCTAATCCAACAATTCATTTGCAAGGCACACCCACTACTTGCTATCACGTGCATACATCAGCATGGCCTCGTCAGCAGCAGTGGTGATTTATGATGTATTTGTGATGAACAAAACCTAAATCTGTTGATTAATTATTGGCCAATCTGAAATTGTAACGGAGTAGAGGCCGCAGGGTCAAAGCTGGTGGTTGGGATTGAAAGTTTCATCCCAACCATTATTATATATCTCACACATTGACATTGACTAATAGAATTTTTTATAAAAAAATCATCGCCTTTACATTATTACTTAATTTTCGAAAATTTAAATGATGAGAAATATTTATTTAAAAAATAAATTATATATATAATTATTATCTCACACACAAAGCGACAAAAACTTTTTATTTTCACAAGCACCTTATTTTAGAGTTTAGAGTTTTAGTTTATAGGTTTTAGTGTAGAGGTTTATAATTAGGGTTTATGGTTAGAATTTAGGGTTTAGGATTATAGTCTAGGTTTTAGGGTAATATAGTTAGGGATTTAGGTTTTAACTTATAAACCCTAAAATTTAACCATAAACTTAAATTCTATGAACGACCTCTAAATTAAAAATTATTACGCTTAAACACTTAAACCCTAAAATTTAAATGACGTCTTTATATCCTAAAACCAAAACGTTTGTGTAAAAAAATTTCTACAAAATTGTGCATGAAATAATTAGCCATACATATATATATATGGTAATTAGTTTCATCGGGTAGTTATTGATAGGAATTGTAAAATCATAAAGTCGAAGCTTGAGTTTGAATTTTATTTATTTTAATTGAGTTAGGAGAAAATTCAAATTAATGAAAATAAAGGGGGGAAATAAATATTGTAGTGTTAATTATGTTTGCGAACAATGGTGGACGTTGATTGAATGATGACGGTGACATGAAGGATATTAGGATCTCTGCATAAAGTACAGAAAAATCGTGTCATATCAACATTAAAGAATTAACGGTCTAATGATTAAAAATGAATTAAACTTAGTGTTGTAATTGTAATTTTTTTAGTTCAATGAGCGAAAAAAAATTAAATTTTAGTGGCAAATAGGGATGGAAAAATTACCATACCGACCCGATCCAACTGGGTTTTATATATGAATTTTGGGATCAGAACGAGCATTGAAAAGCACTAAATCGGGCAGGGCGAGTTTGGGTTTGAGATAGAATTCTCCGCCCGTCCCATCTTGTATATTTTTAATTATATTTATTTATTTTTTATTATATTTGTGATAATATCACAATATATAAAACACTTTTAGGGGGTTTAAAGCTATTTATTTAGTTTGAGTTTATCGGTAATTTTTGCTAGATATTGTTCAAGTTTTAACATATCTGATTCTAACGGTCAATAGTTCGAGTTTGTTCTTATGTATTTTTTCATGTGAGTAATTTAATTGGTTCTATTTTATTTTATTTATATAGTTTTAAAGTCCTTGAAACTTATATTTTGTGACTATGATGACGGTTCGATCGAATCTAACATTTTTTGTCGACGAAAATTAATATAATTTTTTAAATTTTAAATCGAGTTTATGAGTTGATATATCAGGACGAGACGAATAAATTACTATTTATACTCGAGACAGGGTAATGTCGAGTTTAGAAATTTATAGATTTGGGAGACCAAAAATCCGCCCCGCTCATTGCCGTCCCTAGTGGCAAATGGTGCAGTTTACTCAATTTTAAATTTTTGTTATATTAAAGATTAACTAAACTTTGATTGGGCTAAAGATGATCATAGGTTGGATCAAGTTGAGTTTTTGATCGACCAGCACTCTATCCAAAAATTAGAAGCCTTTTCCCCGAGTACAATCTGACATTTGGAAATATTTCATCCGACCTGATTTTTTAGATAAAAACATACTCGAACCTAACCTGACAAAAAAATATTCAATAAAATTAAGGATTATTGAAAATATATAGGCAATGTTTGGTAATTAGCGGATAACTTATAGGAATTACATTAGATGATAGCTGATTGCATTAACTGATTTGACTAGTGAATTGTATTAGCTGATTGTATAAAAGTGTTTGGTAAAATTAACTGATAGTTGATAGCTGTTAGATTATTTAAACAAACAAAATGACATATAAGGACATGATTATATTCAATACTTATTTGAATAGTTTATTAGTTATCAATATTTTGTATTTAATTATTATTAATTAGATCTATAAAATTATTTTTAATATAACTTTTCTAAACATATTCAAATGATTTATATTTTCATATAATTTTATTAATTAATTAATTTAAATACACATATTAATATGTGATAATAAAAAGAAAAAATGTAAATAATATTAGCTTATAAATAGGGTGAAAAATATTTAATTTAGTTTATTTTGAGATTTTTGGTAACTAGTAAGGGTAAAAGAGTCTTTATAAGTCAAATATCAAACCTTTAATCTCAAAAAGCTTATTATGAGCTTTTTCAAAATTAGCGGTTTCATCACAATCCGCTATTTACCAAACAACAATATTAGCGAATTTGACTAGTCAAACTTCTAATTATGCTTCAAATCTCTAATTCTTGTCTAAACTTCTCTTTACCAAACATGGCCATAATGAAAACACATCATGCAATTAGCCCTAATTATATATATATATAAATTTATTTTACTATCCCAAGTCCGGTTAAAGTCATAATTTTCACTCTTTGATCCAAAAAAAAGTTCATAATTTTCACTCTAAATCTATATTCGACCCGAATCGACTTTTATTTTCTGTAAAACTTGATCCAATCCAACCATTCCCAAGTTGGAGCCGATACCGATTAGAGAATTAAGATTGGATTAACTCTCGGCATCCACTTGTATATCAGACCATTGCATTTGCAGCGTAAACGACGTCGTGAGGATAATGTTATCCACTCCGAGTCCTCTTCCTTTCATCTCACACAATTCAGTATTCCGAAAGCCATAGAAATGGCTTCTCCTACTCACTTCTCCCTCACTTTCAAACCCTCACCGTCGCCGCTCTTTTCCAACTTCCCTCGAACCCGGTTCACTCCCTTCACAACAGCCAGACCAATCGTTTCCCCTTCCAAAATCCTTGCTGGTCAGACCGGGTTCTTCACTCGACTCGGCCGGTTAATCAAGGAAAAAGCCAAGAGTGACGTTGAAAAGATCTTCTCCGGATTCTCCAAAACCAGAGACAACCTCGCCGTCATCGACGAGCTCTTATTATACTGGAACCTCGCCGACACCGATCGTGTCCTTGATGAACTCGAAGAGGTTTTCTCATGTTTAAATGCTATCGGAAAAGTGTTAGTAAAGCAGTTAAAAAGATATGAAAAACGTATAAACTTATTCTAATTTGATTTTGCAGGCTTTGCTGGTATCTGATTTTGGGCCAAGAATTACTATTAAAATAGTGGAGAGCTTGCGGGAGGATATTCTAAGTGGAAAACTTAAATCAGGAAGTGAAATAAAGGTTAATTCAGGAAGTCCGATGATATTTTTACATTCTTCTTTGTTGAATTTAGTTAGTGGAGTGTTTTATTTTATGTGTTTAGGATGCATTGAAGAAGATTGTTTTGGATCTCTTATCAACAAAGGGAAGTAACACCGAGCTTCAACTTGGATTCAGGTTTTTTATGTTTCGGATTTCGAATTTACTTCAGGATCCATCTTGCTGTAAACTGCTGTTGTTTGTTTCTCTTGCTGAAACACTCTTTAATGCTATCAGGAAGCCGGCCGTGATCATGATTGTTGGTGTTAATGGAGGTGGCAAGACAACATCACTCGGTAAGTCGATAAAACAAAGCCTTAATAGTTCTAGTGGTAAGGGTGTTAAGATTTGTGAATGGAATTCTGTTAATCAAATTAGTGGGTTATGTCTAGTTTATATGTCTTGGGAAGCTTTAGTTATGAGCAACTTTTATCTAAACTAATTGATGTTCGACATTTTATTATAAAATGATCCAATTCAATTAGTGATTCCCTTGCAGGAAAGCTGGCTTATAGATTAAAGAATGAAGGGGCAAACGTGAGCTACTAAAAAGCATAAAATGCTTTAGCTACTACAATGTGACGAAGGCCTTTGTAGTCGTAAACATGGTTTTATTCACAAATAGTTTTTGCATGTTATTTTATCTTATGGCTTGAGATCTTGGCAGATATTGATGGCAGCTGGCGACACATTCAGAGCAGCTGCCAGTGATCAACTAGAGATATGGGCGGAGCGAACTGGTTGTGAGATAGTTGTAGCCGAAAAAGAGAATGCCAAAGCATCATCAGGTAGACAAAAATAACATCTAATGAAAGTATTCCTTTTAGGATTGGAAGGGGTTGTGAGATAGTGTTTTGTTGATTGTTACCACTGTGATGCATTACAAAAATTTTAACTTGTGATTTTAAAGTGCTTTCTGAATAGTGCTTTCGCAGGCTGTGAAAAGAGGTAAAGAGGAAGGTTTTGATGTTGTATTGTGTGACACATCTGGACGTAAGTATTATGAAAGCTTTATCTTATGTTGTTGATTTTTCTATGCCTCTAAACTGTTTCTCATTGGCGTGCTTTTTTAATTTTGCAGGTCTTCACACTAACTACAGCTTAATGGAAGAGTTGATAGCATGTAAGAGGGCTGTTGGCAAAGTTATTCGCGGTGCACCTAATGTAAGCTCAATTTTTTCATGGCCCTGAAATCACGAGAGAGATATGCATTTCCTCTTCTGTCCAGACAAAGCACACGTTTGATAAATTACTTTATCTGACTCTATTCCACATCTTCATTTACTTTGGGCATCATTTCTGGCTTAGTCAAGTGCATGTTTCCTTGGACACGAAATTGAATGATGTTCTAGTACCATTTTCTATGGTTTAGCTCTAGCCGTTAGTAGTATCTTCAAAAGTACCTTCAAGGATGATAAATTTGAAATGAATTGTATGCTGAGTTATGTGTTTATGTTTTCAAATTCTTGTATTTATAGCAAGGAGATATCTTAATTTGAGGCAATACCAAAACATGTGCAGGAGATATTACTAGTTCTTGATGGGAACACCGGATTGAATATGCTTCCTCAAGCTAGAGAGTTCAATGAGGCACTCTTCCTGCTCTCTCACCTTCATCAAGATACTAAGAATTAATGCTAACATCTTATTATTGCACCTAGTTGCTGTTTCAGCTGTATTAACATTCAATGTTGCAGGTTGTTGGAATAACTGGTTTTATTTTGACAAAACTCGATGGTTCTGCTAGAGGGGGCTGTGTGGTATCCTCTCTTAAACCAGTTTCTATTTGCTTTTGGGGTTGTTCCCAAACTTTCAATTCACGTTTTTTTATCTATGTTCTTGCCTCGCACAGGTCAGTGTGGTGGATGAGCTTGGGATTCCCGTGAAGTTTGTAGGTGTCGGTGAAAGTGTTGAAGACCTTCAACCGTTTGATGCAGAAGCATTCGTTAATGCCATATTTTCATGAGAAATATGGTTGATAAAGTCATCAAAGTACCTGTTAGGTCCATTAATACATCTCTTTTGGTAACTTCTTATCAATCACCATATAACATTGTTGAATTAAACCAGTGCATTTTCTTCCTGTTTCTTAGAGATTTTATTCGTTTGAGATCGGCGTGGCAACACGCTAGGCTTCTAGATGCATATTGTTGTAAGAACTCGGTCGGAAGAGTATTTGTTCTCCAGCAAGTTGGGATTAAACAGGTGGATCAGATGCCTTGGAAAAAACTTCAGCACTATGATGATGCAATTTTCTGGTCTGTACATCAATTTCCTCTCCTAGTTTTTAAGCATTTTGATATCGTCTTCACCCGTGAACAAAAATGTAAGACTAGTTTATTTCCCGTTTGAGTACATTATTTTTTACAAGAATTACAAAGTAACAACATTTTTTCTTGATTATCGGTACATGATTATGGCATAAGAATATTTATCTGGAAATACCAACACAAGGAAATAGAAGTCTTACAGGAGTTCCATTACCAGAAGAGCCACAGATGTGACCATTTTGGAAACTTCATAACTTGGCAATGGGTGTGTTATAGATTGTAGCACGGCTACTATAGAACAGTTTCCCAGTTTCCTCATTCTGAATCCGACCTCGATTACAGTTAAAACTTCTTCCGCTTCTAACCACAGATCCATCGACAATCAGTTCCGCCTGCACAGCGGGAACATACTGCCTTATTCTTTGCATTAAGAAGTTTGAATGATCAGAAAATTTCTAACACGAGGTATAAATGCAATCCTCAACCAACAATTCCAGCACGAAAATTGTTATATGCTGCATTCAGTCATCAGCTTTAAATTCTCAACCAACAATTCCAGCACAAACCAACGCAATCAGCTTATAATATAGAGAGGTTGGCCTTTCTAAATTACAAAAATTTAAAATTCGACCACCCAACTATTTAACTGGACTTGACTAACCCCGGGTATCTTAGGATTAAATTGGGCAAGTTTATCACTAAACCAAGTGGTCATTTACAATATAAAATACACAATGTAATATATGTTTTAATTTGTTGTTAACGCAAGAAAGTGCTTTATATATGTTATTTCTATTGGTTTAATTACCGAACTATGTTTTTGACTTTTAATACATCTGTTCTCTTTTCGAGTTAATATTTCTCCTCGTCCTTATCCCGTTGTTGGGATATTGATTTTGGTATCAATTTTCATGTCGATGCTTTGATATTAGTTTGATTCTCGTTTCTATTGGCTCTCCTAACTTTCATTTTCTTCATTTCTTTTCCTTCAAGTTGCTACCTTGCCCTTTGGGAAATTGAGAATGCAATGCACTATTTCAGGAAATGCTTACAATCTGGGACTGATGTTTGTGTGGACCGGAAAGTTACAGTAGAAGCCTCTGATGGCCTACAAAAGGCACATGTGCTGATTATTATTTGAGAGGAGCTAGTATATTACTGTTCTTATTTTATTCAAGTTCGTTTGACACTTATTGTAACATTAGTTAGTATTTACAATTTATTATTTACGGCGATAGTAATTTGGCTGATCAGTGGTTTCTTATTTGACAAAACTGTCTAAATGCTAATTTTTGCTCCATATTAAAAATTAGGTTTAACATTTAAGGTTTAAAGTTAAGGGTTGTAGTTAGAATTTAGGGTAGAAAGTAAGATTTAGGGTTTAAAATTTAAGATTATAGCTTAAAATTTAATTTTTTTTAATGTTTTTTTAATGTTGAGGCATAAAAAATACCAAAATAGGGTAAAAAAAAGTTTACCCATAAAAGTATGTGGTTTACTTTAAGCATATGTTAAATCACAGGAAGATTGTCGGATTCATAATAACATTTTTGCAATCTGGTAGCTAGGCAAATATGAAGATATAATTAAGCTGTGTGACAGACATTTGATTCTGCTGAAAAGAATTCTCCTTCATTAGATGTCAATGGGCAACTGGCCAATCCAGATGGTTCTGGCTTCTCGAAGGACCCAACCTTCAAAATTTGGCGGTGCCACCTGATCTTCAAATCTTACTTTCATATAGGAAAACTTGAAGAGGCTATTTCTTTTCTGGAGAAGCAAGAGGAATTGCAATCCACTACAAATAAGTAAAATTCACACCAAAACGTATTTTACATTGTGTATTTCATATTACAAATGACCACTTGGTTCAGTGGTAAACCCTCCCCATCTAATCTCAAAAGATTTGGGTTCAATCTCCGTCCAAACTAAATGTTCTCATTATTTTATTTTCCTCATCTAGGTGACACGTATTGGGTGGTCGAATTTTGAATTTTTGTAGTTCGGTGGTCAAAACATGTCAGACCCAGTAATTGAATGGTCACCTAGGTAGTTTACCGTACATGTCAGACCCAGTAGTTGAATGGTCACCTAGGTAATTTACCGTAATTAAATTCGTATTCCGATAACTCGAGAACAAAGCTAATTTCAAATCCGTTCCACCATATTCCAATCTATACCTTAAATTAAGCTAGCTTTTGCCTTTCTATCAATTTAAAAAAAACAGAATTAGTCAAGTCAGATTAGCTCCCTATTTAGCAGAATTTAGATAAAAACTAAGGTCCTTCCTAATCCCAGCCACGAAATCATATTAATGAAAATTTTAAACAGTAAAAAAACAAGATTAAGGATTATTTAACGATCTTAATCATGACCTGATCTATCAACTAATAAGCTTCAGGAGAGGAGGAAAACAAAAGGTATAAAGCAGAGAGATTAGTAAAATGATTCAATTCAGTTTCTTCAGCCATGGTTAAAGAGTTGATGAATAACTTGAAATATTATCAAGTACAGAGAATACTAGGATCTAATTTATTTCCTGTTTGTGTACAATATTTTTAACAAGAATTACAAAGTAACAACATTGATTCTTGATTATGGCACAAGGAAATAGAAGTCTTACAGGAGTTCCATTGCCAGATATGACCATTTTGGAAACTTCATAGCTTGGCAATGGGTGCGTTATAGATGGTAGCTCGGCTACTATAGAACAGTTTCCCAGTTTTCCTCATTCTGAATCCGACCTCGATTACAGTTAAATTTCTTCCGCTTTTAACCACAGATCCATCGACAATCAGCTCCGCCTGCACGACCGGAACATACCGCCTTATTCTCAGGTGAAATTCAGAAGTAAGCTCTTAAGAACGAATATATATATATATATATATATATGCGGGTTGTTCGAATGGGGAATCATTCAAAAATCAGATATCAGAAATTGAAATCCTAAATAAAACTCACATCTATGGAGGCAGAAGAGAGATAAGACATGGCCAATTCACCGAGAAATATGTCCTTATCCTCACCCACCACTGTTCTAGCCGTCGCGATCGCCACTCTTTCTGCTATTGCTGCAACCGCACCGCCATGTAACCCGCCCAACGCATTCTGCAAAACAAATCCCCCAAAGAAAGTAAAACGAAAAGGCTCATATAATAAATCCGATCAGATGGGGAAATATCCGAAATAATTACGGTGATGGTGGGCTTGACGGTGGTGAAGCAGGTGACGTGGCCACGTCGGACGGTTCCGACCTTGAGGTGATTACATAAGAGATCGGAATAGAAGTCTTCTGAACTGTAGTTTTCAGCGATGGGAGTGGAAATTCCGACGCCTTCTAGGAAACGCATGACGTTAGGTTTGTACGGCGGAGATATCTCATCGGACTTCGCCGTGGTAGCAGCATCAGACCAAGAGATTACTTGAGGTTCCTGAGAATCGGTAGAAGCAGAGGAGGGATTTCCCATTTCTGTGCGTCCGTTGACGAGTGTCGATTTGACTCGTATGCTTTTAAGTTTTAACAGTTTTCTTTTTTCACTTCTATTTTAAGTTTTTTATTAGGATAAACTACATAAATGTTCACCAAACTTTTAGGTAGATTCATTTTGGTCACAATATTTTTAAAATATTTGATAAGGTTACCTAATTTTTAGTTCGATTTCAATATAGTCACCAAACTTTTAGGGCATATTCATTTTGGTCACTGTACTTTTAAAATATTCAATAAGGTCACCCAACGTTTAGTTCAATTTTAATATAGTCACCGAACTTTTAGTTTCCTTTCAATATAGTCCCTCCTATTACCTCCCATTAAAAACTAACGTTAGTTTTCGTTTTTCCTTAATAAAGAATGGGTAAACTACACCAATCATCACTCAACATTCTTCTCACTCCTATTTGATCTCTAGAGTTAAAAAATTTTAATTTAGTAACTTAAGTTTTGAATTGTTCATATATTGACCACTCTCAAATGACATAGTTATACAAATAGAAAAATATGATTAATCCTTAAAAAAATACGGATAATGATTTTTTTTACTTATTAAATTTACCATATTTGATCTTTTAATAAGTAAAGTAAAAAATTATTACTCGAATCAAATATTCCAATTAACCAGTTAATCGATTATTCGATTTAATTAGTACAATATAAGATCAAAATTTGAATAATCTGAATTTAACAATTAACCAAAATATTTTTTAAGGATTAATCAAACACAATTTCGGTACAAAATTTTAAAATAAATTATTTCGATTCGATTACGATTTACAATTTTAAGCAAAGTTGATTAACTAATCTGATATAGTATATACAATGTCTTATAGTCTAGTGATTTTGATACCCTTCAGATTAAAAAAAAGTTTTGGCCCTGGGAAAGATTAATAAGTGAGAACTTCCAATTTTTGACTTTCTAGTTGTTTTTATATTTTTATCATAATCGAACAATTATTAAATCTACCATATTATCATATTTGATATTTTAATAAACAAAGTAAAAAAATCATTTTCAGAATCAAATATTTCAATTAACTAGTTAATCGATTATCTGATTTAATTGGTACAATATAAGATCGAGAATTGAATAATCTGAATTTTCCAATTAACCAAAATATTTTTTAAGGATTGATCAAATTTTTCTATTTGTATAAACATGTCATTTGAGAGTGGCCAAAATATGAACAATTCAAAAGTTAAGTTATTAAATTGAAATTATTTTTAACTCTAGTGACCAAAATAAGAGTGAGAAGAATGTTGATTGATGATTGATGTAGTTTATCCATTTTTTATTAAGAAAAAACGAAAAACTAACGTTAGCTTTTAACAGAAGGTAAAAGTGAGGGACCATATTGAAAGTGAACTAAAAGTTCGATGACTATATTGAAATCAACCTAAAAATTAGGTGATCTTATTGAAAATTTAAAAAGTACAATAACCAAAATGAATCCGCCCTAAACAATCGGTGACTATATTAAAATCGAACTAAAAATTAAATGACTTTATCGAATATTTTAAAAGTACAGTAACCAAAATAAATCCGCCCTAAAAGTTCAGCAACCATTTATATATTTTACCCTTTTATTATTAAAAAATTATAACTCTCCGTCTAAAGTTTTTTTGTCTCTTTTTTTTCACGGATTTCAGGGGTAATAACGATGATAAGAATAATAAGATTAATATATTTATCCAACTAATAAGCAATGCTATTAACAAAACTATTAAATAATGAAATAATCTGAAGAAAAATATGAAATAATTCTAATAAATAATTATGTAAAATTAAAATAACGTTATATTTTTACCCAAAAATATAATAAACAAAAATGTTAATTTTGCTCCCTTATAATATTAATAATGGAAAAGCTTGATACACAATCAGTGTAATTTATTTTTAAGGGTTTAAATTTTAAAGTTTATAATTTAATGTTTGTGTTTAAAATTTAAGATATAAAGCATCTTAAAGCTTTAACTTTAATTTTTTTAAAGTTTAGATTTTAAAGTTTAATTTTACACATGTGTATTAAAACTTTCAAACTCATTAAATTTAAAGAAAAAAATTGAACAATTTCTTTTTAGGGGAAAGGAAAAAATAGTTTACTCCTAATAGGGTTTAAAACCCACAAGCTAAGGAAGAGAGGAGGTTGTTGTCACAAAGAGACTTAACCACTCTAAAAAAATGTGCCTCAATATTAAAAGTAAACAAACATGAAGGTTCACTTAGTAAAAATATGACGTAAAATAGATGTATTTAATTGATTGGTCCTATAAATGACGATAATCCTTAATTTTAATTGAATCTTAATTTTTTTAATAATATTAAGGTAATTATAAAATGAGCAATTTAAACTCAAGTCTCCTAAATCACTTTTCTATTAAGACCACTTATTGATTTCAATTCAACCTTGACTATTAGTTATATATCTAACCTCAAAATTTTATCATAGTTCGTCTTTGTTTAAGAAAAATATATAGAATGAAAAGTTTGGTTCATTAATTATTTTGTTATATTATAATGAAAATTAATTAAAGTGATTAAGAATATAACCAAACATACATAATAATCTGACCATATAAAATTTAGATTCCAACCGGTAAGATCGGTTTTACAAATTTCCCTTTAATGGATGATCCTGCTTGTTTGACTGTTTTTTGCAATTCCTATTTAATGCCAGTGAAGTAAAGCAACACCAACACAAAAAACCATAAATCAACACATTGACCAGTCAAATCCGCGAATATTGTTGTTTGGTAAACATCGAATTGAAAAAATGGATTGGGATAAAACCACTAATTTTGAAAAAACTCACAATAAGAGCCTTTTGAGATTAGATGTTTGATATTAGAATTGTAAAAACTCTTTTACCCTCACCAGTTATCAAAAATCTCAAAATAACTTAAATTAAATATTTTCTCAACCTATTTATAAGACAATCCTATTTATTTTTTTATTATCACATATTTATATGTGTATTTAAAATTATTAATTAATTAAATTATATTAAAATAATTATATAAATAATAAATTAATATATAAATTATTTGAATAGATTTAGAAAAATTATATTAAAAATAATTTTATAAATCTAATTAATAATAATTAGATACAAAATATTGATAACTAATAAACTATTCAAACAAGTATTGAATATAATCATGTCCTTATATGTCATTTTGCTTGTTTAAATAATCTAAAAACTGTTAGCTATCAGTGAATTTTACCAAACAATTTTATACAATCAACTAATACAACCCGCTAGTCAAATCAACTAATGCAATCAGCTATCAGCTAATGTAATCCGCTAATTGCCAAACATGGCCAATATGAAATTCCTTGATTAATGGTAGCATAAGAATATTAATTTCGCCTATACCAACACAACCAACGCACCAGAAATCTTATAGGGATATTTCAGATATCAGCAGAGCCACAAAGTAATGTAAACAAACCTCATAGCTTGGCAATGGGTTAATTGTAGAAGGTAGCACGGCTGCTGTAGACCAGTTTCTCAGTTTCCCTCATTTTGAATTCAACCACAATCAGAGTTATATTTCTTCCACTTCTGATCACAGATCCATCAACAATCAACTCTGCCTGCACATTGTAAACATATACGATATTGCATTATCACTTCATTACCGAAAACCGTATGAGATGATCGATAGAAAAAGATTCTTATTAGCTAACTGTTGATGAGCGGTTTTGTCGGAATAAGTCTGTGAAACGTCGTCGCTATATCGGTTCACAAAGTGGGGAGTGGGGACATTAACATCAAGTATTGTATTCTCAGTTTTAAACTCAAAAGATTGTCCACTCTCCTCAAAGAGGACATAGGACACCACTTTACGGCCTCTTTACGAAAGGTGATTTACATAGCCATGCCGAGAGCCGCAAAGTGTTCACACGGACGTGCCAAGAACCACAAATCGCGGAAACCCTTTACGGCTCTCAACTGCTGATGCCTTTGTACCCCCTTCAAGGAGAGGGATAAAATCTTGAGATTACAATTGAGAATAAACCCCTTAAGATATACAATACTTGATGTTAATATCCTAATATCCCTGTTCTATGAACCCACACACCAATTCCCTACAAACAACACCTTGTAGAATCCTTTATGACCAAAGATGGACGCAAGATTTTATGTTACTACGAAAGTAGACCATCAACCTAAAATACAAGAAAATTTCTAAAATATATAAAAATTTAAATTTTCAGGGTGAGACTGTCCTAGCACGGTAGCGCCTTTTCGGTCCATTCCTGATTATGGCTCAACAGAATTGGACATCATCACTTACCATTTGTTTGATATACCCTTCATATTCAGATAAGTGTATGACTATGAATGTATGATGATATAAATATATAGAAAACTGTTGCTCCAATTAACAAATTCCAATAAGGAATTCATTAAAATTGACTGTAAACAAAAGGAAGAAAACGTCCAAACTTGATCGAACTCCAATCAACAGTGATATTAACATCTGAAAATTGAATTTCTGTTCATTGCATCATTTAAACATCAAGTTGGCAGGCATAGTCACAATTCACAATCAAGGTTCACTTATTTCATTGAAACTACAAACGTGATTAAGTATTAACCAAAATCAGACATTATAATTTTGAAAACCCAAAAGAAACTCACGTTTATGGTGGCAGAAGAGAGATAAGAAATGGCCAATTCACCGAGAAAAATGTCCTTATCCTCATCCACCACTGTTCTAGCTGTGGCAATCGCCACTCTTTCTGCCATCGCTGCAACTACACCTCCATGTAACCCGCCAAAAGAATTCTGCAACACAAAAACCCAATAAAATCAATATAACCAAACAAAATCCATATAACATGAGAAAATATCCAAAAGAATTACGGTGATAATGGGTTTGACGGTGGTGAAGCAGGTGACGTGGCCACGTTGGACGGTGTGGGTCTTGAGGTGGTTACATAAGATAACGGAGTAGAAGTCTTTTGAACCGTAGTTTTCCACTATGGGATCTGAAATTCCGAGGTTTTCTAAGAAACGCATAACACTGGAAGCGTACGGCGGAGATATCTCCTCGGACTCCGCCGTGGTGGCACCGTCTGAAGAAGAGACAGTTTTCTGTTCTTGAGGTGGAAAAGTAGAGGAGGGCTTCGTCATTTCGCTGAGTCGGTTGGCGCCTGTAATCCTCTTAATTTTGTTTTGGTACGTCTTTTAACAATATACTATGAACTTTTTAGGGTAAATTGTAAATTTTATCACTTATTTTTTTACTTCTATTTTGATCACTATAATTATAAAATTTATCACTAAATTTTTTATTTATTTATATTGTGGTCATTTAATCGTTAAATACTCAACGACATTATAATTGAATGTTTTTCTTTTAGAAAATTTTAAAACCCTACTTTTTTAAGTAAACAAAATTGATTTCAAATACCCTTTAATCTCTCAATGATGGAACTTCTTCTAATTTCAACGGTAAGAAAGTGGAGAAAGAAAAAGCAAACAATATATCTTGCATGTTGAGTCAAAGTAGTTTATGGTTTTGCGCATTTTAGATTTTGGATTAAATTTTATGAGTTTTAGATCGATTTTTAAAAAAATTAAACTGATAAAGTGATAAAAGACGATGAGATAAGTTTGTTGGTGTTTTAAGTGGTCGAAAAAGATGTTAAAAATAATTATTTCAACACTGGTGTGATAAAAAAAAATTCGTTGGGAAAGAAAATAAAATTAAAAAAGAAAGAAAAAAAATTGATGTGGATGACGTGTGTTTGTCATACCAACAAAAATAATCTATATCAGGATATGTGATTGTCATATTATTTTTTAATTTTTGATTTAATGTTCGAATGGTCAAAATAAAAACAAATGAAAAGTTTAGTAATTAAATTAAAATGTTTTATACTTTAGCAATCAAAATAAAGAATGAAAAGAAGATAAAGTGATGAAATTTATAATTTCCCTTTTGTTATCGTTGATCAAATTTCTACTCGCGGTCTAAATTAGACCTTTCGCCTCAAGCGTCGGAAAATTCTAAGGATTTTTAAGGTAAAATTATAAAAAAATGTTATAATTTTATTTAATGTTTTGTGTAAGACGTAAGTTTTGTTAAAATTTTGTGTAATGTTTTTTAACGTTATTTTATGTAATATTTGAGCGGAAAACGTTTGTTTTATTTTTTATTTTTTTTACTTATGTCTCCTCATTAAAAATTTAAATTAATGATTAAAAATTAAGTTTAATATTAGAGTTTATAGTTAGTGTTTAGAGAATTAAGCGTAAGATTTTAGATTTAGAATCAAGATTATTTGTTAGTGTTGGAACACATAAATGAACATAAAAAAACAGAGAATTTAATTTAATTTAATTTATAAAAATTTAAAATTTAAAAAATTCGCTGTATAATTATAAATTATTTAAAAATTAAAAGATAAATTAATTAAAATATATTATTTTATTTTTAATTTTATTTTCAAGCTGCTATCGCCCGTTGCTGTGGCCGTATTTCTCCACTTCTATCAACTAGTCCATCACAGCCAAAAGCTCATTTCTTTTCTTCGTTTCATTTCAACTTATGACCAACATGGAGAAAGGAGCTGGCGGTGGATCCACTGAGCATGGAGAGTTTTTATACGGCGGCCATGAATCCGTTTGGAAGATGACCACAATCAACGGTAATTTATAATTTATAATTACCCATCGTAAGAAAAGTATTCAGTGTCCATGGTGAAAAGTATCTAGTCTTTTCTTTTTAATTTTTTATGTCATTTCTTTAATTACCCATCGAAGATGACCACCACCATGGAGAGTTTGATCAGCTTGGTTAACAGGATTCAGCGACCATGTTCTATTTTCGGCGGCGACGGCGGCAGCAGCGACGACAGTTAGAGTAATATAGGTATTTTGATCTATGTTTAAAAGAAAATTAAAAATAAAATAAAATATTTTAATTAATTTACCTTTTGATTTTTAAATAATTTATAATTATACGTTGTGTCAACAAGAATCTCAAAATTCAAATCGGGAGGAGGAGATGGGCAGAGAGAACAGAAGCGTCGGCGGAGTTAACGGTAGGTTTGCTCGCCCTTCTTCTGACGAAGGGAAATGGATAGCGTTTGTGGACAAGCTAAGCAAGAGAGTGTCGAGAGGGGCTTTGTGGGAGTTATTCAGTCACTATGGGAAAGTGTTGAAGGTGTACATCCCTTACAACAACCAGAAACCAAAGTATAGGGTTGATACTTTCGCATTTATTCACCTAGCGAGCCTTAAGGACCTGAATATGGTTATCGAGAAGTTTGACAAGACGAAGATTGATGGTAGGGTCGTGTTTGTATCCAAAGCTAGATTCAGCAAAGGTGGGAGAAGCAAGAGGGGAGTTTATCCAAGTTCCCCGATTCACCGGGAAGCTAAATCGAAGGGCAACTATGAACCAAGTAACGGTGCGAAGATGGGTTATTGGAAGAGCGGCGGAAGATCTTTCAAGGAGGCGCTACTATTCAACACTAAGGAGGCTGAAGGTAATAGGGAGCACGATCAGGAGGGGAAGAAACAGAAACATGATGAGCGCTTAGACATGGAATACAACTTCCCTAGTGAGGATTTCGAATGGATAAACAATTCAATCACTGGTATTATTAAGAGGGATTTTGATAGGGGCTTCGTGATGAAAGCTCTAAGGAACGACGAAATACATGTCAAAATAGCAAAATGGGGTTGTTCAGTGAATGCATGCATTATTACATTTTCGTCGGAAGCAGATAAGACCGACGTGTGGAATAATAAGATGGAGGCGCTATCTTACTGGTTTGAGATTCTGGAATTTGACGTTAAAAAGGATGGTATTCCCTACTTTTATTGTTCGGTTTCATTATATGGAGTTCTCATATGCTGCTGGTCTGAAGAATTTTTTAAAACCCTTGCTTATAAATGGGGGAGCCTGATTAAGATTCATGAAGAAACCAAGAAGAGATGGGATTTGACTGCGGCTCGTATGATCATCAGAGTTTCCAGCCAGTTCAATGTTCCTAAAATGATTAAGATCAATGTTCTGGGTAAGTCTTTTTTTGTCAAGATTAAGGTGGGAGAAGGCCTCCCTGACGCCTTGGAGTTTGACGACGGGGACGCGTCCGTTGGAGAAGAAGAAGACTGGCCGGAGTCTCCAGTGTTCTCAGATCAGGCGGAAGTTGAAGAGGCAGGGAATTTCAACGATCATCAGAGGAATATCAATATTATTGACAGTTTCGAGGTTCATCCCCGGTGCTCTAGGGATGGTACTAATGATGAGCTAATGAGGGGGAGTTCCCCGAGGGGTAACATTCCTATGGCAGAGTCAGACATTAATGGTCAGATGGGTGGGGGGCCCAGGAGAGGGAAGCAAGTGTGCCTCCACACGTGCCCGATAATCAGGCTAGAGGTATGCCCAACCAGGATTCTACCAGATCACCCGTGTCTCCCATTGGGTCTGATATGGGCCTTAACTCGGATGGGGACCAACATTCTCTTCCAGCCCAGTTGGCTACTGGGGTTGGGAACTCAGAGGCCCAGGATACCCCCATAATTAATAACGATAATCTGGTTGTTGATGACTCTCTGGATAGAACCGATGAAGGCTCTCTCTGGAGGAAGGAGGGTTATGTTTCGGATAGTATGGGGGTGGAGATGAATCAAGTCATTGAGCCTCTCAACAATGAGGGGGTGGAAATTGTGAGTGCGGGTAGAAAGGTGGCAGCGAGAGCTCTTCCCCAAATCAATGTCTCTGTGTATTTGGGCAGTAATGGGGGTTTCTACAACATGTAAAATCGGAGGGAGATGAGAAGCCAAATTAGGGATGCGATTGAAGGCTCTTTCAAGGAGCAAAGTGTGGAAGGGTCTGGATCGACGAGCGGTTCTATTCACCTTAATAATATAGAGGAAGCACTAGCAGTCTGGGGCGTCAGCCAAATTTTAGGGATAACTTTCAGAGGTGGGAAGAGTGCGGTGGTCAGCAAAGTAGTGGAGATTGAAGGCGCAACAAAGTAGCGTTTGAATCTATTCTTCAAGGAGTCGAAGGTTTTATTTTTGTCTATGGAATTATCTATAATAACATGGAATGTCAGGGGGTTAGGGAAGAAGGAAAAATGCTGTGCGGTGAGGAAACTGTTTTTGTCGAGGAAACCCAAAATTTTGTTTATACAGGAAACAAAACTCGCGTCTTTCACTCCTGCAATCTTCAGAAGTATGGGTGTGAGACAAAATTTCGGGAGAGTGTTCGCTCCGGCAGATGGTTCTGCAGGCGGACTAATCAGCGTTTGGGACACGGATTTTTTCGAGGTAACCGAGTCTTTCGCTTCTCCCAGATTCATAGTGTTATTTGGCAGGTTCAAGGGACATCATTTGGAGTGCGGGTTGATTAATGTATATGGACCGTCTTTAGAAGCTGAGAAACAGATGTTTTTTGCGGAATTAGGGGGAATTTATGAGGAAGTATAACAAAGCTTGGTGTTTGGGGGGATTTTAACGCGGTTATTAGCAGAGAGGAGAAACTGGGAGCTGCTGTTAATCTCAACACTGTCGAAACATTCCGCTCCTTTATTCAAGTGACAAACCTAATTGATTTGCCTATGAATGGTGGTATTCTTACTTGGTCAAACAATAGGGAGGTTCCAACGTTTGTGCGGTTGGATCGTTTCCTGGTGAGTGTCGATTTCCTTTCAATTTTCCACAATCTAATCCAACATTTGCTACCTAGATCTATTTCGGATCATCATGGTATTCTTCTGGTATGTGATCGTATGGATTGGGGGCCTCGGCCTTTTAAGTTCTTCAACTACCTTTTGGATGTGGATGGATTTGACGACATGGTAAAGGAGACTATCTCTCGGCTGAAAAAATCCAACCGAAGAAGAGGTTTATGCAACACATTGAAGGGGACAAAGGAAGAAATTAGGAAGTGGTCTATGAAAGAAGGTCTTTTAAAGAAGGATGCAGCTGCAGAAGTGGAAAACAAAATATCTGCGATTGAAAAAAATTACAAGAAGGGAGGGGGTCTGATCAGGATAGTACCTTGTTGGTTGGTTATAAAAAGGAGTTATGGGCACTGCTAAGACGAGAGGAAAGGATATGACTTCAGAACTCGCGTTTAAGGTGGTTTAAGGAGGGAGATCGGAACACTAATTTCTTCCACCTAACCGCTTCTAATAGGCGTAGACGCAATTTTACCAGTAACATTTTTATTGATGGTGCTTTAGTATCCGATCCCGCGGAAGTTAAGGATGGGATCCTGAATTTTTTCTCTAGATCCTATAATGCGGGGAACACCATTGCAGTTGAAGATTTGGACCTGAACTTTGCGAAGATTTCTAGTGCTCAAAAAGACTTTTTGGAGATGCCTTTTAGCAGTGGTGAGGTTTGGGAAGCCATTGCTTCCATGGGCAACTCGAAGGCTCCCGGCCCAGATGGGTATTCGATGGCTTTCTTTAAGAAATATTGGGAGGTGTTGAGAGATGATTTAATGAAAGTTTTCAGTGACCTTTTTCATGGCAGAAATCTCGAAGAGGGAGTGAACCATTCTTTTATCACGCTGATTCCTAAAAAGAATGGCGTGAATGCAATAGAAGATTTTCGCCCCATTAGTTTAGTAGGAGGGGTTTACAAAATAATCGCCAAGGTGCTAGCTAGAAGGCTAAAGGGATGCGTGGGATCTGTAATCAGCAATTCCCAGTTCGCCTTTATTCCTGGGAGGCAGATTTTGGATTGTGCTCTTATGGCCAATGAGGCCATCGACTACATGCATAGAGCGGGTTTGAAGGGAATAGTATTTAAGATAGACTTCAAGCGGTCCTATGACACAGTGGACTAGTACTTTCTTATTAGAGTTATGAGGGAAATGGGTTTGGCGATCGTTGGTGCAGTTGGGTATTAGCTTGTATATCGACAGCGAGCATATCAATTCTAGTTAATGGGACCCCGACTTCGCGCTTTTCCCTTTCGCGTGGACTTCGGCAAGGCTTCCCTATGTCCCATCTTCTGTTTAATATGGTTGGGGAAGCGTTTCACCTCATGTTAGCCAAGGCAACGGATGTGGGTCTGTTTCAGGGCTTTTCAATTGGAAAAGATGAGCGAGCATTCCAATTATCGCATCTGCAATTTGCAGACGACTTAATCATTTTCTGCGGGGCCTCTGTAAGAGAATTGCTAAATGTCCGGCGTGTTCTTCGGGTCTTCGAATTGGCAGCAGGCCTACAGCTCAACCTGATCAAAAGCAGGGTGTATGGACTTAACGTGGAAAATGGGTTAATCAGACTTTGGGCGGACAAAGTAGGTTGCTTAGTCGGGACATTCCCTTCTGAATATCTCGGATTGCCCTTGGGACCTAAGAGAAACTCGATTGGCTTATGGGAACCAGTGATAGAAAAATTCCATAGACACTTAGCCAAATGGAAAGGTAAAAATCTGATTGTGAGTGGGAGGTTGGTCTTACTTAAATCCGTCTTATGTGCACTTCCCTCCTACTTTCTTTCTCTCTTTACAATTCCAGTATAGGTTGCGAGAAAGCTGAATAATATTATGGCTTGCTTCCTATGGGGTGATGACGAAGATAGGAAAAGAGTGCACTGGGTTAGTTGGTCGACAGTTTGCCTACCCCTTGAAGAAGGAGGTTTGGGTGTACGGGAGATTACCCACCAGAACAGACTATTGCTATTCAAATGGGTATGGAAAATTGCTAACGAGCGCGAAAGCGAGGTTAGAAAGATCTTGGCAGCTAAGCGGAACGCAGTGGATTTACCAATAGTGCCAGGACCTACTAAACACAGGTATGATTCTTGGATTTGGCGAGGAGTTCTAAACTCTTTTCATAAAATCGATAGGGTGGGGGAAGCCTTGAGAAACAATATTCGTGTACAGTTAGGGGATGATAGGCGTTTACTGTTTTGGCATGATTGGTGGGTGGATGAAGCTCCTTTGATTCGTACCTTTCCGAGGATATTTACTCTAGCTTGTAATAAGAATGGGAAGGTCCGAGAGTTTGCTGAGTTTCTCGATGGTTGCGTTAAATGGGATATTGAACTCCGAAGGAGGTTATTCGATTGGGAGGTGGGTCAAATGAACGCTATGTTAGCGTTATTAGACAACGTCAGTTTAGATGATTGCGACTTCGATTGCTTAGTGTGGAAGGGTGCTGGGACTGAAATTTATTCTACCAAGTCAGGTTTTTTGTGCTCTAGAGCTAAAACTAATGAGAGCTTCGATTGGAAAAAATTGGTTTGGGCTGGTCTGGCTCCTCCCAAGGTTGAGTTTTTCCTGTGGCAAGCAATCCAGTGCAGAGTGGCCGTCCGATCGGAGCTTAGCAAGAGGGGGATTCGCGAGATTGAAAATATGTCATGCCCCTTATGCAAGTACAGTAATGAATCTGTTCAGCACCTTTTTTTTGCATTGCAGGGTTGCGTGGCTAGTGTGGACTAACTTGGCAGCCTCGTGGGGATTAGTTTGGGTTATGCCTAGGGGATTAAAGGAGTTGGTGATACTGTGGCAAGGTATTGGGGCGGAGATTAAGGGGTCGAATATATGGCGATCGATACCGGCAGCTGTGACTTGGTCCATTTGGCTAATGCGCAATGAGGATATCTTTAAGAATTGTATAGTGGATGTTATGCAGATTTCCTTTCTTGTTAAATACAGGGTTGCCTCATGGTTCAAAGCTAGTTCCCCAGCGGATCTTAGATCCTTGGACGATGTTATGGCTAACATGGCAGCTGAAGATCAGTCGGTTTCTCGAAGAATAGAGAGGCCCGACAAGAAGCTATGGGAGAAGTCCCCCCCCCCTCCCGAGGTTTTTGAAGGTAAACACGGATGGTGCTATGAAGAACGATGGCAGTGGCGGGGGCATCGGGGGGGTGGTGCGAGACGCAGAAGGGAAGACGATTGCGACTTTCTCTAAAAGCACAGGGTCGGGGCCTCCAGTTTTAGCGGAATTGCTGGCCATTAAGCAGGGGCTACTAACGATCATTGATGGCAGGCTTTTTCTCAAAAATCGCATTGTGTTGGAAAGCGATTGTCAAACAGCTTTGGATTGAGTTATCAACCCAGGGAAATGTCCCGGGATTTTTAGTAAGTTAGTGAGTGATATTTCTGTGCTAGGGGAGCAGGTTAATTGCTTGTTTAGATTTGTTTCACGTGCTTGTAATACAGTAGCGGATTCCCTGGCGAAAAAAGGAATAGGGTAGGAGTGTGCTTCGCAACAGGTAAATTAGATAGGGGATGGAGCTTTTAGTGTATGAGGGATGAGTGAATGTGATAACTTACTGGTGTTTGTAATTTATTAATAAGTTAATAAAACTTCTGTGACACTCTTTTCCCCCTTCCGCTATTCGGTTTCGCTCTTTATGAGCTAAAACCAGGTATGAGGGGGGTTTAATGAGGTCACCAACCTTTATAAAAAAAATAATAATTATACGTTGTGTCCTTTAGATTTTAAATCTTTATAAATTAAATTATAAACTCATCAGTGCTCGTCGAGCGTGACAGACTTATCCTTATTAAAATCATATAATACTCAAATATTTAAGGTAGGTCCAGAAAATAAGTTAGAATTGTTTTTTAAGGTCCACAAAAAGTTTAAAGTTTTGTCATTCTCATGTATGTCTCCAAAGATTTAATCTCACATTTTTTAAAAAGATAAAATGAGCCTTATTAAAAAAAACCTTTCAAGAGGAAAAAGAGTACCCAATTAAAATTTTATTAAATATAATGCTATTACATAAAGTTCCAAAAAACCAAACCCAAAAGGGCATACCACCAGAACCATTACAACAAACATAACTCCAAACTAGAAACCATCCCAGACTGCCTAAGATTCCAGTCCACCTATTGTGCCAAAATTAACCAATACCTGTTTTTGCAAGCCGATCAGACGATTCACAAACCTCTAACCCCTAAACTAAACCCCTAAAATAAATCTCTAACCCCTAAAATTAAGGCGCTTGTAAAAACAAAATATTTCCACCGCCGGTACATGGTATAATTAACCAATAAATTTTGAATTCTTTACACGTCCAAAAAGATAGAATTGAATAATCAATTCAATTGTTTGGTGTAGAAATAAGTCATATTGTAAGAATTCGAATTTGAAGTCTGAACCTTATCTCGACACTGTTAATATGAATAATCACAAATCCTGAACATAAACAATAGCTTTTGTTTTAGGTCTTCTTCCTCAAAAAATCAAAACTAAAGTGAGAACGTGAGAATAATGGGAACTCTTAAAAGTAAAAACTGAAGCAAATCCAGCAACCAAGTCCTGAATGATCTTTTAACCATCAAGGATTATTGTCTCATAGTATGTTTGCATCCGGTTTAGTCCGGCTCTACAAGAACACACAACACTTGTGTTATAAACTAATCATGGATGAATCATACCATGGATCAAAAGAAGTTCGAACTTACCGGTACCTGAGCAGATCGAGTTTCAGACTCCAAGCTAAAGACTAGGCATAATGATCTTGTAACAACAGTGGATTCACTGTTAGGTTTCTGAAGACTGAAGAGTATTGCACACTATTTAGATTTAGAATGGGACTTTAATTTTCAAATTTCATCAAGGGCATTTAGTCTCATAAAGGAGTCAAAACTTTATACAGCATCATCCATGTCACAGTTCAGTCAGTTTAGTCGAAACAGAACGCAGGTTCATAACCATTAAACATTCAAGAACATCTGCACTCTTGATATTTCACACGAAGACGCAACACACATGCCTAAAGTAAAATATATGACTCAACGGATTAGGTAATAAAATACAGACAGACAAAACATGAACAACTGAATCAATCCATCACTAAAACAATATTATTAAGCATTCAACATACTTATGCAGGAAGAAAGCATGAATAAAGTGCGGCAGAGTTGTATCAGACCGAAAGAGAAAGTGACCAACCAGATTTTCTTTTCCATTTTATTTATGCTGTTTCCATCTGCAGCTGGGTAGAGTTCAAGAGAATAACAAAGATAAGACTCTAAAAGGAAGTCAAAAAGCATCATGCCATGCTGATTTGTTCCTCGATGGAGTGTCATTTTGCCATATGTTGTTTGGTAATAAATAGTACAACCTCGTAAAGAAACCTAGTAATACCTTTTCCCTTTTGTTTCTTTGCTCAAAAGAAGAATGCATTTTCCCATTTCTTTCCTTATATGTTTGGAATTGAACTTAAACATGGCTAGCATTACCCTAGAGCTTCTAACATGCTTGAAAAGGCTTAAATAATTGACAAAAAGTCCCACTATATTGGTGATAATTGTCAAATTCCATGCTGCCGTCAGCATGGATGATATTTCTCAAATGCATATCGATAACAACCGGTTTCCTGCTTGTATGGCGAGCCTATACCAGAAAACGACAATGTATTTTTATTTCAACCCCGGATATAATTATCCGTTGTCTTAACAACTTTAAAGAAAAAAACAAACAAAGGAAAAGCCTAGCAAACAAAGACGTTCAAAAGTTCAGCATGACAGAAAACACAGACAACCTATTTAATAGAAAACAGGTCCATTACAAGTGCGGCGGTTGTGTCCATGTTGACCACAGCGACTGCATCGGTATTTTCCTTGAGAAACTGTAGGATTCCAGACCATTGACTGGGGAATCCCTTCTGCTGTAAACTGGAAATCAAGAAGACAAAGGTTAGGCAAAATAGGAGGAGATAATGAGTATGTTGAGGAAATTGAAAGGAATTATAGAATATGACACTTGCCATTGAAGAAAGGACTGGATAAGGACAATGATTAAGATCATGCCCTATCTCCTTGCAGCGTGGACAGCGCTGTGTCAGCTCCTCTTTGCTTAAGATATCTTTCCACAGTTGCTCTCTCCAGAGAGCAGTATGTTCTGGACATACTGGAGGAGCTGGCTCTCGCAGGAGATCAGGACGTTCCGAATTTACCGGAGGAGCTGGCTCTTGGCATAGATTAGGACGTGCAGGACTTACCGGAGGAGTTGGAAAGTAGTCCTAAAGATTCAAAACAAAAATGCTAAGTCAATATACAGAGAAAGAGAGGAATATATTATATATGTGAGACTACATCATTAACTAGGTGAAATGACAATTGAAGTATCCAGGGAGCAGGGATGCCATTGTTTTAAGGGTTTCCTTGCAAAAAGTTGTACGGCAACCTATGAGAAATGCAAGTTTGACATATAATTTTCCAGAATGAACAGATTACGATGCATTGAAAACATACATATGTGTTATGCGAATCTGTCGAAGAAGAATTATTACAAATTAGATTTTGGAACCAAAGTAGGCAAATATTAGTGCAGACTGTGAAAAAAAGTAGCACCAGATTCTTGTATGTTATCATAAACCAACTTCAAAGTTATTTTTCTGTTTCACCAATTTAAGTTGACGCTTTGTTAAGTGCGCAATATGTGTTTGTTATCACTGATAGGACCTAATACTGTAATACATACACAGTGATATAAAACAGTACTGGAATCCCTCAGCTTTTGAGGAATTCATCCTCTGCATTGACTGAATAACTATATGGATCAACTCGAATCAAATCCTGTTGTGCTTCTGATTAGTTTTGTACTAGCTTCAATATTCTGAAGTTAAAATATGTTAAGTTACAGTTAAATTAAATGACCATAGAAACTACGTCAGCTTACGATCAGCGTGTGACGGTAGTAAATGAGGCAATCATCATTCATCAGTATATTCTCTTTGATCATATCGAACAAAGTTAAGGTAACCTATATCAACACATGCCACTTGCTGTCATAAATAACAAGATTGCTAGATCGAGCGTTCTTGACATGACGTAATCATAATATAAAAGGTAAAATCAAGAATCATTTCTCGCGTGTCCAAATTTATCCGTATAAAACCGACCGATCTTAATCCGTGTAACTGTACAAGCAACAGGACACATGCTAGTTACTGAACAAGATTGACGATGAGCCAATGAACATGCAATCCAAGATGTTCCACATTTATTTGTCTAAAACCAACAGATCTTAGTAAATAGTAATCTCTCGAGCTGCAGGAAACATGCTAGTATTTGAACATACACTTGACTTACCAACTTCCACCAACCGTATTACCGGTTTAGGAGTAAAACGCAAAACAAATTCATGCATGTCATATCCTAACATACCTCGATATTAATTTGCGGGATGTCAAAAGCACTGCTTTCCTGCAATGAGTGTTGAACCTTCATATTATCAGCCATTGTGACCAAAGTTAAATTGTCTATAGAAACTAAGGTATCTAGTGCAAAATTGGACAGGGTAAAGTTAAGTTTTCAACATTATCAACTAATATATGATTATATACCTCAACTTCAGTTTCCAGGATATCCACATTATCAACTCAATTTCAGTTTTTGGATGTCCAAAGTTAAAATGTCTATAGAAATTAATGAACTAATTAAACAAATTCAGCAAAATATACCTCAAGTTCAGTTTCTGGCATATCCACAACACTGATTTCCTGCAATGATTGTTGAAGATTGTCACCAGAACTTCAATTCTGTATTGAAATTAGTGTTTCTAGTGCAGAATTAGACTGATAAAGCGGGGTTAATATGTAGTTCACTGGGACAAAAACAATACCGCCATGACACATGCTGAATTTGTTAGCGGAGAGGGAAAAACGTGGGAGGCCATGATTCAAAAGTCAAGAAATTGAATCTTCTGAGTACAGATTTGATTTTGCTGGATTGGTTTGGTTCATGAATTTTCAGAGATAAATGAGACAAATATGGGTAAAAGCTGACGAGTCGTATTTGGAATGGGAGTAAAGGAAAGTTTACCAAATTTGAGGCCATGAAAGGCAATGTTTAGTAGGAAGGAAACCCACAAACCAGCCGTTACTGAGATTTGAAAAAACTGAGTTGTCCTGCCATTGGTGGCGGTGCTACTGGTGAATTGGCCAAAACGGCGACGTCTGTTGCGGTTGCTTCTCATTAGTATCGCAGGCCCCGGGCCTTACAAAGCAATGAATAGTGAACACGGGCTTAATAAATTCATGTAAAAAAAAAAAAAAAATTATGAACAATATTTTTTAGGGTAAAGTACACAAACAGTCACTGAACTTTAGTAAAAAAGAACAAAATGGTAATCAAATTTTCAAAAATCACAAAATGGTAATTAAATTTTATGTTTTATAACAAAATGATAACTAGACATTGAATTCCGTTAAGTGACTGTTATACAATTTGGTATAATAACACATTTAATCCTTTATATTTATACATTCAATTAATTTAGTCCTAATTTGAAACAATTCACTAAATTTAGCCCTCGATATTTACGTATTCTTTCAATTTGGTCCTTAAAGCAAAATTCCAAAGTATGGTAACATGATAAATAATTACAATTAAATTTTTATAAGAACTCGAAAACTCGACTCGACTCGAATCGAAAAAATTTCAAATAAAGTTTGAGTTGTAAAATATGACGAGTCAACTCGAATAACTCAAAATTTTTTGACTCGACTCGATCGAACTCTCGTCTCTATCTTAAGATATGACGCGTCAACTCGAATAACTCGAAATATTCGAATATTTTAAATCATTTTCTTTTAAATCGAATATTTTTAAAATAGAATATTTAATATTTTCACATTTAAATCACATCAATTATTTAATAACAACTTTAAATATTCGATTTAAAAGAAAAAAATTGATTTAAAATATTTGAATATTTAATTAAATTTTTATATGAACTTGATTCGACTCGAATCGAAAAAATTTCAAATAAAGTTTGAGTTGTAAAATATGACCCTTCAACTCGAATAACTCGAAAATTTTTAACTCGACTCGATCGAACGCTCATCTCTATCAGAAGATATGAAGCGTCAACTCGAATAACTCGAAATATTCGAATATTTTAAATCATTTTTTCCTTTTAAATTAAATATTTTTTAAAATAGAATATTTAATATTTTCATATTTAAATAACATTGAATATTTAATAACTACTTTAAATATTCAATTTAATTTAAAAATATTAGATTTAAAAGAAAAAATGATTTAAAAAATTCGAATATTTAATAATTATTTTAAATATTTTCTTTTAAATATTTGAATATTTAATAACTACTTTAAATATTCGAATATTTTAAATCATTTTTCTTGTAAATCGAATATTTTTAAATTAAATCGAATATTTAAAATAGTTATTAAATATTCGATGTGATTTAAAAGAAAAAATGATTTAAAATATTCGAATATTTTGAGTTATTTGAGTTGACGCATCATATCTTAAGATAGAAGTGAGCGTTCGATCAAGTCGAGTCAAAAAAATTCGAGTTGTTCGAGTTGACACATCATATTTTACAACTCAAACTTTATTTGAATTTTTTTATTCGAGTCAAGTTTTCAAGTTCCTATAAAAATTTAATTTAATATTTGAATATTTTAAATCAAATTATTTTCTTTTGAATCGAATATTTGTAAATTAAGTCGAATATTTAAAGTAGTTATTAAATATTCGATGTGATTAAATATGAAAATATTAAATATTCTATTTTAAAAAATATTCGATTTAAAAGAAAAAATGATTTAAAATATTCGAATATTTCGAGTTATTCGAGTTGACGCGTCATATCTTAAGATACATGTGAGCGTTCGATCGAGCCGAGTAAAAAAATTTCGAGTTATTCGAGTTTACGTATCATATTTTACAACTCAAACTTTATTTGAAATTTTTTCGATTCGAGTCGAGTTTTCGAGTTCCTATAAAATTTTAATTAAATATTCGAATATTTTAAATCATTTTTTTCTTTTAAATCGAATATTTAAAGTTGTTATTAAATAATCGATGTGATTTAAATATGAAAATATGAAATATTCGATTTAAAAGAGAAAATGATTTAAAATATTCAAATATTTCGATTTATTCGAGTTGACATGTCATATCTTAAGATAGAGATGGGCGTTCGATCGAGTCGAGTCAAAAATTTTGAGTTATTCGAGTTGACGCGTCATATTTTACAACTCAAACTTTATTTGAATTTTTTTCGATTCGATTCGATTCGAGTCGAGTTTTCGAGTTCTTATAAAAATTTAATTGTAATTATTTATCTTGTTACCATACTTTAGAATTTTGCTTTAAGGACCAAATTGAAAGAATGTGTAAATAACGAGGGCTAAATTTAGTGAATTATTTCTAATTAGGACTAAAATAATTGAATGTATAAATATGAAGGACTAAATGTGTTACTATACCAAATTTTATAACAGTCACTTAACAGCATTTAACGTCTAGTTACCATTTTGTTATAAAACATAAAGTTTAATTATCGTTTTGTGATTTTTGAAAGTTTGGTTACCATTTTGTTTTTTTTACCAAAGTTCAGTGATCGTCTGTGTACTTTACCCTTAAATAAAATAAGATGAATTGACCTTATTAGCTGAGACCACGAATGACATAGTGAGCCAAATCCATCTAATAATTTTTCGATTACAAGAGAATGAAGCAGGCTTCTTGTTCTTCATTGATCTCGATTCATGGAGTTTTAGAGGGGGAGAATGAAACCCTAAAACATTCTATAGGATTTGATCCCGAAATGGAGAATGAAATTTGAATACATGTTCCGAGCTTAATCGATTCGAAATTTTCTATGGTATTCAGGGGCGAAATTCATAAATAAAAAGTTAGGGGTCGAAAATAGAAAAAAACCTTAAGAGTATAAAAAGTTCTTAAACTTTTGAGAGAAAAAAAATCAATCAAGTCTCTGAACATTTTTTGCACCCAATTAAGCCCTTGAACCAAGAAAATGAATCAACTAAACCATTTGACCAATTTTGACCATTAAATCTTGACAATTTTTTTCTTTAGATATTACTAGCATATGATACATGTTGTATTTACAGGGCTGTGCAAAAAAAAATATTTTTTATAAATTTTATAATTTTAAAGATTTTTTAGAACTTCTAAAGATTTTTTACATGAAATAAAAAATAAAAAATGTTAAGTGAAAACACTGTGACACGACACAATGCACCAATAAATCTAAAAATTGTTAATATTTAATTGTCAAAATTAGTCTAATGACTTAATTGATTCATTTTTTTGGTTCTACTGCTTAATTGACTCAATTTTTTTAGTTAAAGTGCTTAATTGAGTGCAAAAAACATTTAGGGACTTAATTCATTTTTTTTAAAGTTCAAAGATTTCTTATACCATTAAACCTATTTATTCTCTCAATACATCAAAATTTTCGATATAAATAATAATAATTTCATTTTTAATTATCTGGTAAAAAATCTAAATCGGTATAAAACTGTATATGAACCATCACCTAATGATATTGGCCATGTTTGGCAATCAACGGATAGTTATTAGCGAATTACATTAACTGATTTGACTAACGAATTATATTAGCTGATTGTATAAAAGTGTTTGATAAAATTAATTGATAGTTGATAGTTGTTTGATTATTTAAACAAGTAAAATGACATATAAGGACATGATTATAATCGATACTTATTTGAATAGTTTCTTAGTTATCAATATTTTGTATCTATTAATATTAATTAGATTATGAAAAATAATTTTTAATGTATAACCTTATTAAGCATATTTGAAGGATATATGTATTAATTTATTATTTATATAATTATTTTTAATACAATTTAATTAATTATTAAATATAAATATAAACATAAATGTGCGAGAATAAAAAGAAAAAACAAAAGTACTAGTTTACGGATGTCACAATATAAATGCGTGAAGGTGAAGAATTAAAATAGAAATTGTTAAATTTAGGTTATTTGAAGATTTTTTATAATTGTTAAGGGTAAAAGAGTCTTTATAACTTTTATGTCAAAACCTCTAATTTCAAAAGGCTCCACTTAGCGGCTTTTTTAAAATTAGAGGTTTCTCCTAATTCGATATTTCAACCCGCTCTTTACCAAACATCCAAATTAATATATTTGCCTGATTAAACCTCTAATCTTGACTCAAACCCCTCTTTCTCAAACATGGCTATTATTATTTAAAAATAATATCTAAATAAATAATTAATATGTTTAGAAACGTCTTTTAACAATAATATCAAATAATTAATTATTAAAATAAATATATTTTTTAGGTTTAATTACCGATTTTTAACCCACTAACCGAATAATTCATATGAAATTTATAAAAACTCATAATGAGACGGTACTTCTAACCCAATTTAAAATCATGGTCGAATGAAGTTGATTTTTTTATAGTCAAATTCGCGTAAAAGAAAAGCACACAAAAAGTTCTTTATTGGTAGTTAAAAAAAACACGTAAAATAGAAAGCGAATCTCTTAGTTCTACGCGCCAATTTCAAATTTATTGGGACGCGAAAACTAAAATAAAAGGCAATCTTTCAGTTGTAACCTCATATTAAATATCTCCAGGTATAAAAACTCAAATCTGAAATTCTTTTATTTTCGTTTGGTTCTTGAGAAAGAAAGGGGAAAATAGAAAGAATATAGAGTTTGTAGATAACTTGTCGTCGATGGATCTGAAGCGATCGGAGAAAATGACCTCAACTCATTATTTCCTTCGAGTCCGCTCACTGAGCCATTTTTTATCTCGGTAAATTCGGTGTCTTCCAATTCCGTGATGTATGTCATTATATAATTAGATCCACTTACTTTGTTTTTGTTTTAAATATTTCTTGAATATAATCATTGCAAAAGATCATTTAGGATCAAACCAACTTGTTGAATTTTAGTTTTTCTATTTTGATTTTCCCCCACTGTCATCGAATGAAATTAACCTTTTTTAGGTTCAATTCTCGTTAAAGAAAATGGCATGAAAGGTTCTTTTTTTGTAATAAAAAAACTCGTAAAAAGGAAAGCGAATCTCTTAATTTTGCGCGAACTTTAAATTTATTGGCAATGTCTCAAAATCTAGATATTCATATTCGATTTTTTTTCTTTTTTTCTGTTTGATTCTTGAGAAAGAGAGAGAAAATAAAAAAATGCAGAAATTTATAAATAACTAGGAGTCGGTGGATCTGAGGTGGTCAGATAAAATGACCCTTGTTCAATTTATTATTCCCTTGAAGTCTGCTCACTGTGCCATTTCTTATCTGAGTCAACTCACTTTGCTTTACTTTTAAATATTTCTTGAATACAATCATTGTAAAGCATAATTTAAGATTTTTAGTTGTTTGTTTGTTTAGCATTAGTCAGGAACTGAATTTCACATTCAATTGAAGATAGCCTTGTTATTTATTTTTTCTTTTAGTTGCATTTGAAAATTTGTTTGGAGTTGGTGACTATATCAATAATAATCAGTGATGTTTCGGTGATTGTGTGGAGATGTAAGATCTTGACTTAGCTAATTTTGTGTATCAGTCTCCAGTTTAATTTGAGATTTGATGGAATTGCTTGATTTAAATAGAGCACCCGACCCTTGAAACTAAGGGCAAATATGTTATACTAGTAATAAGTACATTTTTTTGGTTTGGTTGAAAAGATTTTGAAGTTCATATTTTGAGTTTGGCTTTCAACTTACCAAAGAACGTTTTACTTTTTGATTTCGTCTGTAGTACTCTAATAACTTTAGACTCAGCTTTAAGTTTCCCAATAAAAGAAAGTGACACTTAATATTCTTAATAATCTTGTTCTTTATGGTAATAGGGAATATATTTGCTTTTGATGAGTGTATAATACAAGTTTTAACTTGGCAGTTTCTATATGATCAATTGAATTATTTACAGATCTCATACCAAAATATTAAGGGATTGTAATTAGATGCTTTTCGATGGATGTACTGAACTAACTTAATTTTTGTCACAATACAAGTTTGGTTTGGGTTTAAACACTAAAGTTATTTTCATTTCATTATGCATGCAGGGTAAACTTCTTTTAAATGGTTTTATTTTTTCTGATTTTTTAGGTTGTAATGACCATTAGTCGTTAAATATACTTGGTCTTTTAAAAATGTTACTTTTTTCTGAACATGGTAGGGCGAGTCTCTGTTGCATTTGAGCTTTTTTCAGTCCTTGCTAATTCTGGGATTCTAAAGGTGATAGCAGATAATGGGTTGAGATTTGCTATAAAGCAGTTAAATGGTGGGAATTGATTGTCCTATAAAAGGTCATGCTCTATTGAAACCATAGTTTGGAAATAACGCATTTTCTATAATTTGAATGTTATCATATTTGATTTTATGCAATCTATCCCGTCTTAAAAAGTTATATACAGCTTATCACGAAACTAGTTAATATGACATCCTTGGATTTCTTTTGGAATGAAAATTTCTCCAAATTTCTATTAATTTTGAATATCTCTAAAGTCTTAAGTGACTTTTGGTTTTGTACTTTTCAGAATACCTATTCTGCCCGATAGTTATTTTTTGGGGTGATAAGACACCTTCCCCCTGCCATTCATCAAGGGTGGAATTGCTAAATAAATTGAGGACATTGCTTTCATAACCATCAATTGAAAAGGCTAATAGTTATACATTTTTTCTGCACTATGACAACTAAACAACGAGAAAAGTTCTTTCCAACGATCATTTGTTAATCAGGTATCTACTTAACCTTTAATTTAAGTTTGTGCTATGGATTGCATCAGTCTTCGGATGATGCTCTCTGATTCAGTTCTGCTCCTGTGATAGTCTGACTCACGTCCCTATCGGATTACACTCACGGGTAGTGTAACCATGTCCCTATCGGATTACACTCACAAGGTAGTGTAACTACGTCCCTATCGGATTACACTCACGGGGTAGTGTATCCACGTCCCTATCGGATTACACGTATGTGGTAGTGTATCCATGTACCTATCAGATTATAGTCACGGGGTAGTGTATCCACGTCTCTATCAGATTACACTCACGGGGTAGTGTATCCACGTCCCTATCGGATTACACTCATGTGATAGTGTATCCACGTCCCTATCGGATTACACTTATGTGGTAGTGTATCTACGTCCTTATCGGATTACACTCACGCTCACAAGGTAGTGTATTTGTGTTCCTATCGGATTACACTCATGCTCACGGGGTAGTGTATTCACGTCTCTATCGGATTACACTCACGCTCACGGGGTAGTGTATTCGTGTCCCTATTGGATTACACTCACGCTCACAGGGTAGTGTATCCACGTCCCTATCAGATTACACTCACGGGTAATGTAACCACGTCCCTATCGAATTACACTCACAGGGTAGTGTGTCCACATCCTTATGGTATTATACTTATAGGGTAGTGTATCCGCGTCCTAACGGATGACACTCACGGTAGTGCATCCACTGTGATGATTGAGGAAATTTTGGGGAACTTCCTCTTCTATTGGTGAATAAAGTTGGGTACATCTGCATTGTGCAGATCAAAGCATTTTTGGGTCAAACTGTTTTCTAACATAAGAATATGATTTTAATGGTTGATAAACTATCTCGTGTTTCTAACCACATTGGGCTTCTAGATCACCTCGTTTCTTTTGTCTTTCCTTTCAAATTATTCAGGTCATTGAACCGGTTCGATATTCAGAGAAAAAGTCTCAAGTGATTGTATAAGCATGGTAGAATTTAAAGTATTTTAAATTTACGATAAATTTTGTGGCATGAGTATTGTTTTCATTATTTTCAAAATGAACTATTTTATTGTTACTTTATTATGAATTTCAGATTAAATATGTTTTTAAGTCCCACAGATGATCTTGGTGATATGAGTTATTCTGGGGCACTTCAGGTTTGTTCATCTTTCATCTGGATATACTTTGTCATGTGTTGTTCCAAGTATTTACAATGGTTTATTTTTGCTCGATTTGTGCAGATCATTTTGCTACTTTTGCTATTAGCTGCGGTTCTATGGATGTTATTTCCCCAACCTTTTATTTTGAAAAATCTTCTTTCGGAGGTACTACGTTGCTGACCTTTGCTTCTTGCTTTCTAAAGTTCTTTTGTTAAAGTTTTTGCTTTCACGATTTGTCCAACTGAATGGTTGATATGTCATGCGAATCTTATTGACTTATCTTCTGCTCCTAAAAATAATATTTTTATTTCCAGGAACAACTTCCTCCTTAGATAACTATTTAATGTAAATGAGTACGAAAAATTATGTGTCCATGCATGAGAGTAAACCACCCTGGCTTAAACATTCTTATCTATGTGGAACATTTCCATTTCACTTGGTAATAATGTTTTTGCTAATCAAACTATAAATTGCATCCAACGTCCTATCTTTGACTTTGAGATTTAAGGTAGAGCTATGGTTTTCTCAAGTTGAAAGTTTTCCAGCCTCTTAAATATGTGTTTAGTTGATATCTGCTTTTCTCATACATTGCAGCTTGGCACGCTATTAATTGTCAATTGTTTTCAATGAGAAAGTCCTACTTGCTTGGGGGTGAAGTTTTTCATTTTTATTCTTTTAGGTGTTCTAGACAGTGCATGTTAATCTATTTGTACACTCCAACTTATTCCCATCTGTTTATGTCCTCTTCCATGTTTAGAGATGAACTAGTAAACTGTTGTTTTTTTCCTATTCCTTGCTCTCATATTTTCATTTTCAGATATTTTTACCTTTATTCGAATGAAAAAAAATCGGACGCTATTGTTAGGTCCCATTCATTGCTCATTTTGGCATGCGGGTACTAGCTATATGTAGGGTGGAATATGAAAATTTTGCAATTTCATTGGTAATGATCTTTTGATACAAGTTTAATTCGAATTCCATCTCATTTGGAGCGAGGAAATCCAAGATTTTTAGCCTTTCAATGCACCTGAGGTGTGTTTGATGTATGTCGTTGTCCCTTCCATTTTAGCAAATGTGTTGGGGCAATCTATTCGGTCAAGACGATTGTGCCTCGATGAGTTGTCTTGCTATACTTGCTCGAGTGTTTGGTTTACGTCCTGCACCTTCTCAGGCTGCGATCACCTTACTCTCAGAATTGAACCTCTGAGATTGGATCTCATGCAACCTGTGATCACCTTGCTCTCAATATTGCATGCTTCATATTGAGATGAATGATAAGAGTGGTCAAATAGATCAATATTCTATTGCTTCCAAGAAGAAAAGTCACTGGTTGTTGATCCCTTTTTGTCACCATTTGGTCAATTTAGTTATTTAGAATTTAGAAACAATATGGTTTTCAATGGTAAGCTTCTAGACTCAATTTAACTGTTTCAAATTGCTAAAACTAGGGTTGTATGGTGGTGTCAGGAAAATTTTCCCGAGTTAGTTTCCTCAAGTTCAATGTGGATTGGGCCGTTAGAAGAATTGATGATGTAACACCTCAAAAATCGGCCTAGTTAGATTTTGACTTCCGATGATCGGAAATTTATTTCCGTTAGTCTAAAGGAAGGAAATAAAATAAGTAAAATGGTTAATTTGATTACTTGTAAGGTTTTGGGTCTAATTTGAAAGTTTAAAGAATTGGGAGTAAATTGTAAATGTGTGAAGTTTTGAGTTATAAGTGTAAAATATGATAGAATGGAATGACTAAGTGTGTAATTAGACCACTTAGTGATTAAAATGTAAGAATTCAAAATATGCATGATTGCTAAATTATAAGAAAGTAAAGATAAAAGGTTAGTGTATAAATAAGGGGAAAGATCAAGGACTTGTAGTTAATTAAATTCGGAGATTTTTCATAAATGGTAAGGTAATTAAAGGACTAAAAGAACAATTTACCCATTTTCTTAAAATGGTGAATATGCATGCTATGTGTAGTTATATTTTGGTCTCATAATTAAAAGGCTTAACCGTCAAATAAGTGTCAAACTATATCATTTTTTCTAGTTAAGTGCCCAAACTATTTTTCAGACCATGTAGGTGTCTAACGTTTCATTCCGTAACCCATTTAAGGTTTTAGCCGTGACGGACGTTAAATTTTTTCGTTTTCTAATTACAAGCCAACGCGTGGCACTTATTTTCTTTTTCTGAAATTAAACTTAAAATTAGAAAATAAAATAAATTAATAATTACCTAGGGTTAAATCCCGTTAACCCATACTCTTCTTCATCAAAGAGAGAAAAGAAATGGAACTTGTTCTTCTGTGTTGCAATTACTCAGCAAAGAAAATGGCAAAACTAAGCCTTGGTGGTTTTGAGCATATTGATCCCGATTAGGATCCTTTTGAATGCTTTATTCAAATAGCTAAAATCGAGAAATAGAAATTGTAGAAAAGTCGTGATCATGGTCAGTCTCTTTACAACCAAGAAAATATGGGTTTGAAATAGAGGTTTACGTTCAACAACAATAGTGGAAAGAAAATGAAATGTTCGTTCAAAGAAGAAGATAGAGATGAAGAATGGGAAAGTGGACTGAAACCTAAATTGAAGAGAAGCAAGAAACAGAGATTCACGTTCAACATCAATGCTGGCAAGAAAACCAAACCTGAGTTCAAAGAAGAAGATGGAGATGGAGAATGAAAAAGTGGACTGAAGTTATCCAAGTTGAAGAGAACCAAGAAACATAAATCGCCTTGCCCAATCCCAACATAAACCTTAAAATGAACAAGTTATGGCGCAACAGTCCACAAATATGACAACAATTTCATATGAAGATTGAAAAAACCAAACTTCATAGGTTTAAAAAAAGAAGAAACAGAGAATCAAATAGATGAAATTAATTGAAGAAATCAACAATATCAACTTCCAACAGATAAACCGATTGAAAAACAAGAGAAAAATTAAAATTTCATCTAATAACGACCATTAGATTAGGGTTTCTTTTTTAGTTTAAACAAAAGGGGAATTTTGATGAAGAAGAGTATGGGTTAACGAGATTTAACATTGGGTAAATTAATTTATTTTAATTTTGGGTTTAATTCTAGGGAAAAAAGTGCCACGTGTTGACTTGTGATTGGAAAATGAAAAAATTGACGTCCGTCACGGCTAAAACCTTAAATGAGTTACGAAATGAAACGTTAGACACTTATATGGCATGAAAAATAGTTTGGGCACCTAACTGAAAAAAAGGCATTTGGGCACTTATTTGACGGTTAAGCCCAATTAAAAAGGAATTTACAAGAGAATGAAACATACTTTTTCCTCCTTGATCTCGGTTCATAGAGTTTTAGAGGGAGAGAGTAAAACCTTAAAACATTCTTTAGGATTTATCGAAACCGGCCACCCTAAGACTTTTATAGAGCTCACATAGAGCAAGTTAGGTGGCATTCGTGGTATAAAATTAAGTTTGATATGTATAATTATGTTTACGAATATAATATGAAACCACATGATGGTACATGATAATGCATGACACGACAATATATAGTATGAATATGAAACATGATAATCCATGAAGTTATGTTTATGATTTACAAGTTCATGAATATGATACAAGGAAGCTAAGTGTCACGCCCCACCAGGTCGCAACCCAGCCAACCGAGGAGCACACCCGCCAGGGTGCATCGAGAAGCACCGATGTGCCCCACCTAGGTGCGCAACGCGCGCCCAAAGAGTTACATCCAAGGGCACTCGGGCCAACAAGGGGAAAATGAGATGCCTTGGAGATTTTAAGGCCAAGGTTGATCCAAAGAAGGATCTAAAACGACCCAGAGAGCTCCAAACGTCTCCACACAAGTTCGAGGGGTTCCAGAAGGTTCTACAACCATCTAGGCTCATCCGGAGGAACCTAGAAGACTCGGAACAAGTCGGGAAAGCTCGGGATAAGTCCGGAAGGCTCAGGACAACTCCGAACGTATCTGGAATATTCTAGAATACTTTAGAATATTGTAGAGCTTTTAGACCATTTAGGATATAACTAGATAAGTATGGAATTATCTAGAGATATCTAGGTGTAGAAGATATTTTGGGAGGCAAAACCGTAGTCGTTGGATCAAATAGATCCTAGCCGTCCATTGAGGAGGTGGGAGCCTATAAATAGGGATACCCCTCTCATTTGTAAATCACTCAAGCATACTTGTAAAGCTCTCTTGTAAGTTTTCTTTTTTAATACAAGGTTCTTTCCTTGTAAAACTCTTTTGCTCCTTGTGTTTTGTCATAGCGTTGCACGAGAAAGGCTTGCTAACATCGTGCCGAGAGTGTTAGCGTCGCACGGATTGAGCTTGAAAGAATAAGTCCGTGACATAAGGCTCTAACATGCTATGTTACAAGTTATATGAATCATGAAACTATAAAATTACATGTTATAAACATCTTTGTATACAATAGGCATGTCATAGAATTTATTGAGCTCATGCACGAGTGGTCTACGGTTCTTGGGTTACGACCTTTATGTGGCGAGTTGGAGGGATTGACCACTTATGGTTAGACGATGTTGATTAGGAATATGTGTATCCATTAGCTACTGAGTTTCAAGGTTAAGATGAAATAAAATTGTTCATTCATGAATTAAACATGTATATGAAAATATGATTACACATTTCGGCTGGAGGGGTTTATTGCACAAAAACGCCGGGACGCAGGCACCCGAAGAGAGAAGCCCAACGAATGTCAGATGCAAAGCCCCGCACCTCATTAAGATCATATTGGCATACTCTCCCAAAAAAAAAGAATAGACCTCATTGAATACGAGAGTAAGGTACAACAAGGCCATTTCTGTTCACCGTCCTTCTCACGGAACCGTACATGGACGTTATTGCTTATATAGCTCCCAGCCAGCAAGCAATTAGCCTTCATCTACAAGGAATGAAAGTATGGATGAATCGAATCTTTATGAAAACATATGCTATTACAAGGTTCATGACCATTTGGTGTCACTTTTAGCTTTGTTGATGTTTAATACATGTAATCTGTTTTATATGTTATCATATTGAAATTAAGAATATTACCTCACTAAATTTTGTAAGCTTGCAATGTCTTTTTGCATGCACTATAGGTTTAAATCTTTGTAAACATTTGGAAACATTATGGTGACATATGAACTAAGCACATTACTTTGCACTGTGATAAGCATGATTTCGATTAAAAGTATGACACAAATAACTGACAAGTGATGAATTTGATTTATGGTAGTAAGTTATGATTCAAAACATAATTTATAATAGGTTTATAGGTTAGGGTTTAGTTTTTAGGGTAATATGATGAGGATTTAGGTTTTAATCTACAAACCCTAAATTATAACCCTAAACCTTAAATTGAAACAATTGTCCCTAAATTCTAAACCCCTACACCTAAATCCCTAAACCTTATACCCTAAACTAACTTCCAATACTCTAAAACTAAGGCGCTTGTGGAAACTTTCAGTTTCCACCGCCTGTGTATAAAATATTTATTCGTTATAATATTAAGTTATACGAGAGGTGATAATATGTTTTTTGATTTAGAAGTTGGATTGAAACATAATAAGGGGTAAAAATGATTATATTATACCTTCGTGTTCAAATAATACTTGTTGAAAAAATGATAAGTCATATATGTAAGTATCGTGTTTATACGAATGGAAGTATGAACCAAGATATTTTAGGTAAGTTTAAGGGTAAAAAAAGTTGCACATGATATTTGTAACCTATACTTTAAAGTTTGGATCTCATGAGTTTTTTAGTTAAAAGTCTGATGTAAGATATGAGTTTAACTGTTTAAGTGACCTTAACAAGTATGAAATTTAAACAATAAGTTTAAGAAGGTTTTAAACCCTTTTTAATGCAGCCAAAAATAAATTTAAATACAAGATCTGTAATTTGGTGCAGAGCGTATCGGTATGACGCCTAGTGCACATCGGCACAACCAATATAAAATAAATATTTTAGTGTAGGTTGTACTGGTATGAAGGGGTATATTGGTGTGAAAAAATAGTTTTTGAAAAATATTTAGTCATGGCGTACCAGTACAGTTTTGTCCAAGTATCAGTACAAGACATGGTACTGGTATCAAAATGGATTATTAAAATTTTAAAATGTTTAATTGGTACCGATACAGATAGCAGTTAAATTAGTTACGATTTAATTTAATTTTAATTTCTTTGCATTTCAGTCTTAAATGATATACATGAGTTATTAATGGCCTAATGAACTAAAGATTGACAAGTATGTTAGGACATAAATTTTATATGTATGCCCTCAATTGTAGAAAAGGACATTAAATCTCATAAATTCTGTTTTAGTCCCTAAAGGTAAATCAAGACTCCTAAGTTATTAATCATTCTAATTTGATCCAATAAGACTAAAATTAGCAAAAAGGAAATGTATGGGGTAAATCTGATTTAATACTTGAATATTGAAAAGTTCACATTTCAGTCCCTGGAATTTGTAAGCTTTGCAAAATGGTCCTTAAAGAGTAAAATCAGAATTTTTAAGATTAGGGTCTTTAATAACTAATAATTTGCTATAGAATTATACATGTTTTGGTATAAGTTCGATTTTGAATAATGGTTTGTGTTGGGATTAAGTGTGCTTTGTAAATTGTATGTCCTTGAATTGAATGTTTGATTCCTTTGAATTGTTTTCTCGGTAATATCTCTGACCTGGTTTTACAAATGATGCGGCCAGAATTGATGAATGGTTTACTTATAAATGAAAAGGGAATGATTTTTTGTTTGTTTAATTACTGGTTTTCAATTTACTAACGATTAATTTATATCGAATTTTATAGAGACTCGTTATGAGGGTAACTCTTCCAACTTTATTTTCTAAATTTAACATTAAAAGATATAATATTTTATCCTACTAGATCAACTGGTAGTTGATAAAACGAACTTTAATACTGTTTTCAAAATCCGTTGGTCATGTCTAGGAATGATAACGAGTCGAGCTGAGCCCAAGCCCAAGTAAGCTCAGCTCGACTTGCAAATAATATTATTAGGCTCGACTCGAGTTCGAGGCTTGCAAAGCCCAAATTTTTAAGCTCAAGCTCAAAATTGACAATGCTCGGCTCGTAAGCTCGGGCTCGAAATTGACTCAAGCTCGCTCATTTGCTAAAAATTATCCAAACTTCATGTATAAATAAACCAAGTCAAACTTAAACATCATTAAACTCAATTCAAGCTTTAAATTATTAAACTCAAGGCCGCTTCTATTTATAGTTGGATTCTTTTCTCCTTCCATATTTGAGTGATATGAGATTACTATTTCCGGATCAACTATGTTTGCTTTTGTTTCTAAAATATGTGGTGCTTATTTTACAAGAGCTCTTAGTAGCAAAAGGCAAAAGCTTTTTTCGTCGGCATGAAGATTGTGACTTTATTATCACTTAACCATTGGGATTTTAGTATTTTTAAAAATATTTTTTTTTTATTTTTGCCATAGTACGTTCATAGATTTTGTAACTACTATTTATTTCTTACAGTGAAGAGGAAGCAAAATTGAAAAATTATTCAATCTCTACGCGACACATCTATGCATTTAATGTTCTCGTGTCTGAAGAGCTCTCGTATAAGATCAAAGGTGCATGTTCTTTTATGTTATCAAATTCTTTTCAATGCAATAATGTTTTGAGTAAAGATTTTTTGTTATCTAATTGTTTGTATTTTATGTCGGGAGGAAACTGAAATCAGAGACCATAATAATATATAGCTTCTCTTTCATTATTAATATGATTAGCCAACATACAATTATATATATAATTCTTTCGAATTTATTCACGAGTTTTTTTGAGCCGAGTTTAAATCAATTCGGCTCGACTTGTTAAAGTCTCGAGTCGAGCTCGAGTCAAGTTCACTTAAATTAAACCCGAATAGCTCGCGAACCGGTCAGGCTCATTATCACCTTTAGTCATGCCATTCCCATTCTTACCGAAATCATTGCAATTAAATATGCTTGCCTCATTTCCCTCGCTTCTAAATGGACCAACAATTTCAGGATCATTATGTAAGTGACAGCAAGACGATTGTTGAGTGGTTCACCGACTCGACTAAAATTCCTTTATCATTAATACCACTATTTAGATTCAACTTTTATTTTATAATTAATAATTTTATATATGTATAATATATTTATTTAATGAATAAAAATATTATAAAATGAAGACTCATAGGGAATTTTCATCACCTATAGAAGTATTAAAGTTACCCTATATTAGACACTATTGGAAATGTAAGACTATTGATTCAAGATGATTTTTGCTACAAAACATGAGAATCTTATGCAAAAATGCAGTGCGAATCTTAGTAATGGAGTTTGAGGCAGCCTTTGGATGCTTTGAAAATTTTCAGAAAATAATACTTTATGAGAATTTAAAAAAAAATTAAGTGGGTACTCAATTAAAAATATTCAAAAATTTTGAAACACGATGAAAACATTTTAAATTTTGAAGGGGTTAAATTGAAATTTTTCAAAATTTGAAGGATTAAATAATAAAATTTCAGGGTGTGGGGGGGGGGGGTGCAGGGCTCCCACTGGCTAATTACCATCCGTGCTAAAATGTTTGATTACCCCCGAAATATTGGATGAATTGAACCCAACACCAATTAAATAACATAAGATTTAGTCCTCGGGGAAAAGAAGGCTTAAACCAAATTAAGGAGTAATATACTAAATAAGTCGAGGAATAGATAAAGCAAAATAAAAGTTTACTTTCTTCCCCTAATATTTTGAAATCGTTCGAAATCAAACAGCCAATTCCAAACGGCCAAATGTAACCGTTAAATGATTTTCTATAGCACTTCAAATATGTTCTGAAAATGAATTTACAAAGAATGTTTCAACTTTGAATCAGTTGGTTAACCCGAGTTCTTTACGTTGCTCTTCGTCCGGCTGCAAGCTCCCCGGAATCGCACCAAATGCTCTTCTCGATGCTTCAAATCCTAAGGCCAGATGGTGAAAATATGCCGAAGTATCCTCTACATTTTTCCACAGGTTTAAGGAGACCGATGCAAATCCCTTCGACGATTTTTTCTCCATTTCTGTTGTAGAGACCCGGTTTAGCTCGGAAACCCTTAAAAACCGCTCGGTGGCTGCTTCCCAAGATAGCTCATATCTTTGTGCAGCATTCAATGGAACAGGCTCTTCACTGAGTGCCTTGCTTGTGACTTCAACAAAACCATTCTCATCGTCGTATATTCGGCAATTCGGAAACTGCTTGAAGAAGTCGTTTGAGGGGTGATTAGCACAAACAACAATCTTTCCCATAGCCAATGCTTCGGCTGTGGTTGTGCAAACAACATCCGTGGTGCTAGGATTCAAGAACACTTTGTAGCTGAAAGGGAAAAATTAACTGCTCATTGATCCCAGTCCCTGTATTCATCACCCAGACCAAAAAACAAAATGGGACGGAAGGGTGTGAGGACGAAAGGAGGCTTACTCATGGAATAAAGGATCAGCGTGATCACGACCGGGATGCACTCTTACTGTCAGTTTCAGCTTGCTAGCAGCTTCCTCAACTTGATCGGAGTCCTCTCCGTTGCCATATAGATCAACTTCGAGACCAGCGAGCTCCTTTTGGTGATCATGAAGTAGTTTAAGTAGTTCTCCATAGCCTTTGTTCCAAACCATTTTCCCAATGTAGTAAGCCCCTTTGGTGAAGGCCTGGCTACTTCCATGTTGTTGCTCAAATATTTTCTTGCCTATCTCAAGGAACTTGGGATTAACTCCATGAACATTACAGATGATGGATCTGGGATAATCCTGGGTAGCAGCAGACAACCTAATTACCTGAAATTACACATGATTGCAATTCGATGAAATAATTAATTCCGGTTAAAATCAGAAGAATACAGCACCCAAGGCAAAGTAAATTGCAAATTTTAATCCTAAAATAACACAAAACTTTAACAGAAAGGGGGCAAAAGTCACATTAACATTTTACAACCAGGATGAAACTCGGGACTTATTAGGAAACATACCTTATGGCAATAGATGTTTACAACCCAACTATTTACATATTTCAGAAGAAATGCTCGGAATTGTCCATTTTTTTCTCTCTTCACATACTCCAGATAATTGGTATGTATTATTCCAATGACAAGGCGGAATTTAGTTTTCCATCTCTTCCCATGATGAAACCATGTAAGATGCTCGGGTTCCTCAAGGACAGCAATATCTGCCTCTTCATCGAGGATGATTTCCGATATGTCTCCTACAGGAAGAATGCTTCTCTTATCTACAGCAAACTGCATGACAAGTGGTATCATAAATTACCATCAGATTACTACTAGTCTACTACGCTACTCAAATGATGGTTCTAATGTCTAAATTAACACGGGAGACATACAGCAAAATGCTGCACAAGTACACAGATTTGTTCTACCAGATTAGCATTCCAATAGATATGGATAACTCAAAATTAGGTACATTTATTTATTTTTAACTCCACAAGCCATTTAGCTACATTAGGAAGTTTGAATGATCAGAAAATTTCTAACACGAGGTAAAGTGGCCACGAGCCTACCATGTAAATAAACGCATTAATACTTCAGGAAAAAATCAGATATGATTACCATTCCAGGTAAAAAGCCTATCATGATTACCTTTCCAGGATAAAAACGTATAGTGAAACCAGCTATAAATGCAATCCTCTCCTCGAGCCATTGGCGAATATATGACTCTTGCTCTGAAGGTGAACCGAACGTAGTGTTGTTTGGGTATACTAGTTTTTGATCTTTCAAGGATAACCAAGGAATCACCAATGTGATCTTTCTCTCTCCATCTTTGGCAAGATAAGCAGCTCGAAACAATGGGTTAACTGCAGTCCCAGTCATCCATGGCAGACTTGCTGTGGTAAAAATTGCTATATGCTGCTTTCTATCCATTCAGTCATCAGCTTTAAATTCTCAACCAACAATTCCAGCACGAAACCAACGCAATCAGCTTATAACATAGAGAGGTTGGCCTTTCAAAAACACAAAGTAATAACTACAACCGCATCAAAAAATATAAAAGCACAAGTATCAGCTGAAATGCAAAAGAACATTCGAACAAGAGTCGAGCAACCAAACTATTCTTTACCTAAAATATAAAAGCTAATAATTAAATTCGAATTCTGATAACTCGAGAACAAAGCTAATTTCAAATCCGTTCTATAGCTTAAATTACGCTAGCTTTTGCTCTCTCTTTTTTTTATCAATTTAAAAAACTGAATTAATCAAGTCAGTAGCTCCCTATTTAGCAGAAATTGAGATAAAAACTAAGGTCCTTCCTAATCCTAGCCACGAAATCATATTAATGAAATTTTTAAACAATAAAAAAACAAGATTAAGGATTATTTAACGATCTTAATCATGACTTGATCTATCAACTAATAAGCTTCAGGAGAGGAGGAAAACAAACGGTATAAAAACAGATAGATTCCAAGATAGCTGCCTCAACACGAAACCATGAGAATCAAGAAATTCACAGAGATTCTACATTCAAGGATCACAATCTAGCATTCGTTCCTTTTCTTTCTCTTGTTTCGCTAAAAATATACGAGCACGAGAAAATCTTCAACCAAACATATAAGGAAAAAAGAAACAGAAATCATGCTACCGAGGACTGTAGAAAGCCAGATTGAAGAACAAAGCAGATTGATGAGAAACAAAGTTAGGAAGAGTAAACTTTACCTGTATTTCAATTTGTTTTTCCTTGTTAGCGAATTCGAGACTTCGAAGTTTGGAGAAATGAGCAACTAAAGAGATTGGGAGGAGACGAGAGAATATGCTTTTGGCTCTCCCTGTTTTGATATTTATTTATTTATTTATTACTTTTTCGACAAGTTAGCGAGATTACAGACTTGTGTTTTTTGTATTTTTTATTAAATAAAAATATATTACATTCTCGTGTGAGATTCGAATTCATACAAATTGTTTGTTTTAGCAATTTAGATTTGAACAATATTATTTACAAGTATAAAAAATAAATAATTAATAAAAATATTTTGATACAGAATTTATAATTTTTTTATTAATCGACTTTTTAATTAATGGATGCTTAAATTGTTTAGATTAACTAGATTATGTCGCACACAAAAATATAGGTGAAAGAAATTTCAAGTTAAAAATTATATTTATAAAATTTATTTAACAAAATTGTTTTTCATTTTATTAATATTTTAAATATTTTTAAATTGAATCAGTACTAGATTAATCCGTAATATCAATTCAAAAAAATTAATAATAATTGAGTGTCACGAACCTTAAGTAAAATAGCCGTTGGGAATGGTTTTAATTGTTAGTTATTGTCAGTTTGCTTTAGTTTGAATTTGGGCTGCTTTAATGAAACGCAGCGTTGCGGGCCATGTAAGTAGATAAAACGATGCCGTCCGGGAGAATAGGTTATTAAGGTGTCATGAGCTGTAATTGTCCTTATCGAATACCAGAAATCAATTCTCTGTCTCTCTCCTATTCTCTTCTTCTCTCTCTTATCTGTTCTTATCTGTTTCTTTCCCTAATTTTCGCTGATCAGATTTGGACCGTTACAAGGGTATCAGAGCTATTGTTCCTCGGAGATGGTGGGCACACGAAGTCAGACAACGGCCACGGGCAGTGAATTACCTCCGCCGATGACAGGGGTTACGCCACAGGAACCTACGCCAGACTGGAAACAGGAAACAAGCCGCATTGAAGCTCATGTGCAAAGACTGGAAACTTCCATGAACACTCGCTTCCAGGAGATGCAAACGGCGATGATGGCCAACCTGCACAAACTGTTGGAGATAGGCCTTGGGAAGAAGATCGACACAAGTGCAATGGAGGGTCAACACTCTGGGATTCTGGGAACTTCTCCTGAGAACCCACAAGCGGGAACCATTCCGATTCCAGATAGTGGAGCTGCGTCTGGTTTGGAGACTGACGGCGGGGTCGAACCGGAAGTGAGGGAGCTAGTACGGGAAATGCAAGAAAAAGAACCGGTGCAGCAGATGAACTTTGCTTACAAGCTGCTCTGTCCTAAGTTCGATGGCTCGGACTTCCGTAAGTGGATGTGTAAGTTGGAGAAATATTTCGAAGCAGAAAGAGTACCGGATTTTGCTAAAGTGAGGGTGGTAATGTTGCACTTAGAAGGGAAGGCCCTTCAGTGGCATCAATTTCTCTAAAAAACGCACCCAGATCTGAATGCTATGCACTGGCAGAATTATGTGCAGCTGTTGAGAGAAAGATTTGCACCCGGTGGATTTGATGATCCGTTCTCAGATCTGATTGAGCTTCAACAAACGGATACTGTGGACAAGTATTATGAGGATTTCATCCACCTCCTGAATCAGATAAGTAAGCTACCTGACGCTTATACTCTTAGTGTGTTTAAAAATCACTTACGTTTGGAGATTGGACAAATTGTTAAACTGTTGCAACCAAAAACATTGCTAGAAGCTTTTCACCTAGCTAAACATGTGGAATCGATGTACTACCCAACCCAAAAGAGAAACCCTGGTTTTATCCAAAAACCTTTTTCTACTCTTCCATCCATATTGAGTTCCCCTTCTAGAGCTAGTGGGAGTGTCTTCAGAGGGTCTGCACCTACAGGGAGTAGAACTATAGCACCATCTTCTAGGTTTTCCACACCGAGAAACACTAGTCCAGTGCATCTGAAACCTAATGTGAATAATCAGAGGGGGTCTGGGAAGACATTGTCTGCAGCTGAGGTAGAGGAAATGAGGAAAAAGGGCCTGTGTTTTTGGTGTGCTGCTAAGTACACACCCGGCCACAAGTGTGCTAAATCTCAGATGTATCAAATTATAGTGGATGGGGTGGAGGAAGAGGGGGATACTGAAATTTTTCTAGACTGTGAGGAGGTGGTTGAACAGAGTGGACCAGATAATGCACATTCTGAGGAACCTGTATTGTCTTTACATGATATGTGGGGCACAACTAGGTGGGACACTATGAGACTACAAGTTCAGATTGGAAGAGTGGGGTGGGTGGCACTGATTGATACAGGAAGCACACACAATTTCATTAGTTTAGCCTTGGTCAAACAGCTGAACTTGAGGATGAGTAGGCACAAACAGTTGAAGGTCACTGTTGCTGATGGTAACTGGATGAATACATTGGGAGAATGCTCAAGAGTGGAGTGGAGGAGTCAAGGGGTCACATTCATTTCTGACTTCCTAGTCTTGCCAATTAAGAACTGTGAAGTAGTGTTGGGCATTCAGTGGCTTGCACAGTTAGGCAACATTCAGTGGGACTTCTCAAAACTATGCATGCAGTTTGGGTACAAGGGGAAGGAGGTGAAGTTTCAGGGGTGTATTTCTCAGTCACTGCAGGTAGTGGGATCTAAGGAGTGTGATAAGCTGCTTAGGGGAACAAAGGGACCTTGTACTGCCAGTATGTGGATTCTGGATGCTCAATTGGAGCTGAAAACTGAAGGGGGAAGGTTGGAGCCTGATGTTGAGGCTTTACTACAGGAATTCACTTTGGTTTTTGAAGAACCAGTGGGCCTACCACCTGAAAGGGGCCATGATCATAAAATTGAACTGAAAGATGATAAGGCAATGGTCAAGGTTAAGCCTTACAGGCACTCTACTCAGCAGAAAGATGAAATAGAGAAGCTTGTGAGTGAGATGCTGCAATCTGGGATCATTAGAGACAGTAACAGTGCCTTCTCTTCTCCAATTGTAATGGTAAAGAAGAAGGATGGGTCTTAGAGAATGTGCGTGGACTATAGGAAGCTGAATCAACTCACTGTGAAGGATAGTTTCCCTATGCTTGTAATTGAGGAATTACTGGATGAACTGGGGGGAGCAATTGTGTTTTCAAAGTTGGATCTCAGATCTGGATATCACCAGATTCGAATGAGGGAGTCAGACATTCCAAAAACTACTTTTAGAACTCATGAGGGTCACTATGAGTTCTTAGTGATGCCCTTTGGACTGACAAATGCCCCGGCTACCTTCCAAGGACTGATGAACAAGCTTTTTAAGCAACACCTGAGGAAGTTTGTGCTTGTGTTTTTCGATGACATTCTGGTATACTCAGTGGACTGGGCATCTCACTTGGAGCATCTAAGAACTGTTTTGGAGATTTTAAAAGCTCATCAGTTGTATGCCAAAAAGTCTAAGTGTTGCTTTGGAGCCAAGGAAGTAGATTACTTGGGCTATGTAATCTCAGGGGGAAGCATTTCCATGGATGAATCCAAGGTCAAGAGCATCTATGCTTGGCCAACTCCTACAACAGTGAAAGAACTTAGAGGCTTCCTAGGCCTCTCAGGTTACTACAGGAGGTTTGTTAAGGGGTATGGTTGCTTGGCAAGGCCCCTAACTGACTTGTTGAAGAAGGGAGCTTGGAAATAGGGAATGGATGAGGAAGAAGCTTTTGGGAAACTTAAGAATGCTGTCTGTTCTGCACCAGTGCTTGCATTACCTGACTTCAACTCAGTATTTATAGTTGAGGCTGATGCATCAGAGGTTGGAGTGGGTGTTGTGCTAGTACAGAAGGGGGGCTTCTAGCTTTCTTCAGTAAAGGCTTGGGAGTGAGGCATAGGGGGCTGTTAGTGTATGAGAAGGAGATGTTGGCTGTGTTGATGGCAGTTAAGAGGTGGTCTTATTATCTGATTGGGAGGCATTTTATAATTAAAATTGATCACCACAGTTTGAGGTTTTTAGCTGAAAACCAAGCATTCACTCCCTTCCAACATAAATGGGTAGTGAAGATGATGGGGTTTGATTATGAAATTCAATATAGGAAGGGGATTCACAATGTGGTGGCTGATGCATTATCTAGGAGGCCAGAAGAGAGGAGTTGTTGTACATTGGTGGTCAGTCAGGTTGATGCTGAGTTGTGGGAAAGAATCATGGAGACCTGGAAGAAAGATGACAAGCTGAGAGGGATAATTGAGGCTAAAGAAAGGGAGGTTGACAAACATCCTAAGTATCAGTGGGATGGAAAATTGTTGAAGAGAAAAGGGAAACTATTTGTGGGTGATGACACTGACTTGAAGAAGAAATTATTGAAGTTCTTCCATGATAGTGCTGTAGGGGGACACTCAGGGGCAACTGCAACTATGCAAAGGATATCTACTGTGTTATACTGAAAGGGTCTCAAGAAAGATGTGAAAGGTTGGGTTAGGGAGTACATGACCTGCCAGAGGAACAAGGGGGACAAACACCATCCAAGAGGGTTGTTACAACCTTTACCTATACCTGAAACAGTGTGGGCTTCCACTGGAATGGACTTTGTGGAAGGGTTGCCCAAATCTGGGAGGATAGACTGTATTTTGGTAGTTGTAGACAGACTAACCAAATATAGCCACTTCATTGGGTTAGCTCATCCATTCACAGCAAAGGATGTGGCTCAATCATTCTTGAAGAATGTCTTTAAGCTGCATGGGTTGCCAAACAACATAGTTTGTGATCGAGACAAGGTGTTCATGAGTTTGTTCTAGAGAGAGTTGTTTGGGAAGTTGGGAGTAGTCATACAGGCATCAACAGCATACCATCCAGAGACTGATGGTCAAACTGAGAGAGTTAATCAGTGCCTTGAGACCTACTTGAGATGTATGACTGGGGAGAGGCCTAAGGATTGGTCAGAGTGGTTACATCTTGCAGAATGGTGGTACGACACCACATTCCATTTAGCTATTCAAACCACTCCCTACCAGGCATTGTATGGTCAACCACCTCCAATGCTGGTGAATCTATAGTTGCAGCTGTTGATAGAAGCCTGCAAGCTCGAGAAGCGGCCATTAAAATGCTGAGATTCCATCTTCAGAGAGCCCAGGAAAGGATGAAGTGCCAAGCTAACAGGAAAAGGAAGGAGTGTGAGTATCAAGTAGGGGATTGGGTCTTCCTAAAACTCCAACCTTACAGGCATCAGACAATTTGTGCGAGAGCTGGTCAGAAACGTGCTTCCAGGTGGTTTGGGCCATTTCCAATTATTGAGAAGATTGGACTTGTGGCTTATAAGTTGAAGTTGCCTGAAAATTCAAGAGTGCATCCAGTATTTCATGTCTCACAGCTGAAGAAAAGAGTGGGATCTGACAAGATACAAGATGAGTGGCCCATTATTGATGCTGAGGGAAGTATCAGCAAGGAACCACTTCGAATCATTGATCGTCGAATTGAGAAAAGAGGCAATCGAGCAGTTACAGAGGTGCTGGTTGAGTGGAGTAACTCCTTCCCTGAGGATGCTATCTGGGAGGTCTTGCATTTGTTGAAGCAGCAGTTTTCAGATTTTAATCCTTGAGGTCAAGGATTCTCTTGAAGAGGGGAGTATTGTCACGAACCTTAAGTAAAATAGCCGTTGGGAATAGTTTTAATTGTTAGTTATTGTCAGTTTGCTTTAGTTTGAATTTGGGCTGCTTTAATGAAACGCAGCGTTGCGGGCCATGTAAGTAGATAAAACGATGCCGTCCGGGAGAATAGGTTATTAAGGTGTCATGAGCTGTAATTGTCCTTATCGAATACCAAAAATTAATTCTTTATCTCTCTCGTATTCTCTTCTTCTCTCTCTTATCTGTTCTTATCTGTTTTTTTCCCTAATTTTCGCTGATCGGATTTAGACCGTTACATTGAGATATACGTTCTCCCTCTCAAGTTCATAGTTTTGCAATAGCTTGCTTTTGGTGTGCTTTTAGATAGTTTTACTTTTCTTTCTTCCTTTCTTTTTTTTCAAAAAGAAAACATTTGTTAAAACATCTATCTTTTAAGAGAACAAAGAATGGAACGGCAAGGAAGGAGCTGGGAAGAAAGCAAGGAGGTGAAGAAACTTTTAGGCATGAGAAGTCCAAAATAAAAGGATAATAGAGTGACAGACGTGTTTCCTTTGATGGAATGCTTGAAAGAGACACAATCATGGCTGTTGGTAATTATAGAGAGACGGAGACGGGAAACGGCAATTTTAAAAATAACAAGGTATGAGTACCGTAAATATAAAATAAATTTATATTTTAAAAAATATAAACATAAAAAGTCATGAAAAATTCATGTGAGCATAACATCACACATACTAATGTACTTATAGTTGAATCATGTAAGCAAGAAAAAGTCGAGGGAAAATAAAAAATGTGCGAAAGAATAGAAAAAATAAAGAGATAAAACATCGAAGTATCAAATATGTCTTCGATACAGGGGCGTATCGAATACGTGATACAACATTAGATTGAAGTACCCATGTTTCATAGGCTGGTAATGTTATTCAATAATCTAAACACTCAATTCTCTATCTTCTATACCCAATTCTCTTGAAAGGAAGAATCCATCAATGTACAAAACAACAGGATGCTGCAAAACATGGTTTTGCATTATTACCACACAATAAACAGGACCGGATGCTGCAACATAGTTTTGCGTTATTGCCACAAATAAACAGGGTATCTTTAAATACTGTTGTTCTATCTTTTACCAATCTATGCCCAATTCTCTAGAAAGGAAGAGTTCGTCAATGTACAAAATGATCGGACCGGATGCTGCAACATAGCTTTGCATTTGAATCCTCGCCGACGCCTCGTCTTCGTTTAGTTTTTTCATTAGCTGTGCCCTTGTAGGAAGGGCATACATCCCAGCAGCTACAGCTTTCCTGATTGCCCAGCCATGGTGGGGTGCAAATACCTGAGCATAGGCCTTTGAAGCCGGATCTCTTAAGGAATCACCCTCTGTAGCTAGAATTTGTTCAAAGAGTACCCTGACCATGTCAAGACCCCGTTTCACTCTCAGAAGGTTTCTTGTATGACTTCCGGCTTTCCTCACGCAGTTCCCTTCTATATCCCTGTCGAGAATTGCATTTAGCGTCCCAATCGACTTTGACGCCTCTGCAAGATCAGCAACCTTTGCAACGTAATCCATTTCCGCGAACTTGAAGGCGATGCCTAAACAACCAAAGAGGGGAGAAACGAAAGAACATGCGCGTGAGAAAGGGGCCACCTCCATATCCGCTGTTTGCGAGTTTACCGTGACCGCGAGTTCCTTGAAGGCATCGGAGATTTTTCTCAGCGTCTTATCGCTCTCCGCATTTGCCATTGCTGAATGCTGATCAAATTTTATATAAAACTAGTGAGTAAACCATCTGGTACCAATACAATCTAACATGTTTTGGAAGAGAGACAACATAGTAACATTAACAAACCCTACATCAAAAGATATTCCAAAGCTATAGAAGATGAATTACGAAGCAGAACACCAAAAATCCGATGAGGCGAGCAAGCCTTCCTGACTATTTGAAATATAGCTAATCATTTTCAGAAACACACTGCAAAAGAAAAGATTCTCTCTTCATAATTCAGTTGATGGCACAATAAAAATAGAACTAAAAGCTTTAACCTACAATTCCGGGTCCTGTCGAAACAATAGCGGATAGTTTGATTTAGTTAATCTTTTAGTGGGAAGTTAATTGATTACCTAACCAATTATGTATACAGAAATGTGCCCAGTATAAACTAACTATTATTCAATGAAGAAAATTCTATCAAAACTGTTCCTCTGTTTTCTCTAAAACAAATTGATCATCTTCCTCTTACTCAATCATTTCAAAATTTCAAGCACTTTACGTTTTACAATTTATTGTCTCTCAAAACAAGGAAAACCAAAAATAAAATTAGAGCAATACGATTTACAGCATGAAAAAACAAAGCCAAACAACAATTAAGATCTACAACACAAAATTCCTCAAGGATCTTAATTAGGCAACTCGAGAAGTGATATAATAGGGGGAAAGCAGTTAAATTAAAATGTTATAGAACCCTAAATTTCCTTCATTTTTCACGGGAAACTAATCAAAGAAATATGAAAAAGTAACATTAAGTAAAAATAAGACCAGAAATCTGGTGATTATAGTACGTATTTTACCTTATGAAGCTGCGATTACTTGATTTTGGGAAAGTTGGAACCCTAGAGAAAGCCCCTGAGATATTCTTGCAAACGGGACCAAAATGAAAAGCTCGTGAGTCTAATGACTGTGGTGTATTCTCAAATCTCAAGTCCTTCAGGTTTGAGATATTTATGGAAGTGGCAATCGTAGTCCGTAGAGTCTGAGTAAGGTATTCAGGGTGAGTTGGGTTGGATTCTGACCAAAGTACTATTTTGTGCTTATAACTTATAGGGAAAACTACACCGGTGGTCCCCAAACTATTATCATCTTTTTATTTTAACGACGAGACTAAAACAAAAGAACTATGTAACAGAAGAGACAATTTTGCCAGAAAAAATAATTTTATGACCAAAATAGGAAGATAGTAATAGTTTGGAGACCACCAATATAATTTTCCCTAACTTATAAACCCGTCCAATATGAAGTATATGTTTTAAATTTTGTCAAACTTAGTTCATATTTATAAATGAATTTTTTCTGCCCTTTCGATTTTTAGTATTTTTTTATTAATCTGGGTCTATTCACGTCGTTACATGGTTTTGGTGAGTAAAATCTTCTAACGGACTTTTTTTTAATTTGAGACCTGCTTAAACGATACCAAACTGCTTACCACTTAGACAACCCGTTAGTTTATAAATGATTCATTTAAATTTATATCCAACGTGTTTATAATATTATTATAAGGGTTTAATTTTGATACACAGACTGTGTAAAATAAATTTTAAACAAACTTGCATATTTATAATATAAACCCAGATGTTAAATTACTAAACTTAAACCCTAAAAAACTAAACAACAAACTCTAAACATTAAACTATAAATTTCAAATATTAATTTTAAAATTTAAACACTACAACCTAAACCACTAAACTCTAAACACTAAACTAAACCCTTAAAACTAAAAGGTTTGTGTAAACTACACAACCTGTACATTGAAGTTTTTCTCTTATTATAATCATAATTTTATTTTTTAAAACAATATTATGTTTTTCATTTAATATTCACATTTCATATATTTTTCCTTTCCTTTAGTTTATTTTAATTTTTTTAAATATAATATATATATAAAATTACACAATCATCTATTTTATTTAATTAAACCTTGCAATCTAAAATTTAAATATCTAACCCTAAAATCTTAAATCACAAATTATAATTTTAGACTCTAACTTTAAATCTTAAATTCTAAATCATACAACCTAAACCCATAAATCTCAACACTCAACTCAACTCATCAATAATAAATTCGACAAGGTTGGATAAAGTGTAAACATAATTTTTATATTATTTTTTTCTTTCTCCTAATATAATATAGGGAAAACTACAACGGTGGTCCCCAAACTATTATTGTTTTTTTATTTTGGTCCCTAAACTATGATTTTCGGCAAAATCGTCCCTTCTGTTACATAGTTCTCCTGTTTTGGTCCCCCGACGTTAAATAGCTAACGATTTTGCTGACGTGGCATTTTTTAAGATGGGAGAGAAATGATTAAAAAATATTTAAAAAATGCCAAGTCAGCAAAACCGTTAGCTATTTAACTCGGGGACCAAAACAGGAGAACTATGTAACAGAAGGGACGATTTTGCCGGAAAATATAGTTTAGGGACCAAAATAGAAAAACGGTAATAGTTTGAGGACCATCGGTGTAGTTTTCCCTATAATATATTATAAACTTAAAAAACAAATCAGATTGCGCCAAATCTAGACATTAAATATTGGAATCCAAAACTTATTCATATCTTAATCGGATTTAAAATTTATTGTTCAATTTTATTTTTGGACCTAGTATTTTTATTTAAATCCTCACAGATTTGGAAAGGATGTTTACAACTTTACGGTTGGGCGAGTAGCTTGGTCTTTTGAACAATTTCTTTAATGAATAAATGGTTTAATTACTAGTTTGGCCCCAATATATATTGTTCTTGTTATGAGTGCTTGTTGCAACAACAGTTGCAAACTATTGTAAAATGTGTAAAACTCTTAAAATTTAGATATAAAGATTTGTTATTTAACTTAAAAAATAGGTACATAAGATCTCGATCTAAAATTTAGATTAATTATTTTTCACCATACACACGAATATAAAAGATTAAGTCTAATTTTATTTTTAAAAAAACATGAGAACAATATATATAAATATATATATATATTTATATATATATTATAACATGCCCACATATTTTCAAATGAATGTTAAAAAATGGAATATAGTTTAATTGATTATTTTAACATAATATATTCACGATGATGTTTTCTTGAACTATGAATTAAAACTTATATAATGTATAAATTGATTAAGAGTTTTACTCATTCTAATAACCTTTGTACTTTTACCATTATTTACACCATAAAAAGAGACTGCATTTTTTTTTTGTAGTTTTTAGGCTTAATACAACTTTTTCCCCCTAAACTATATCTAATTTCCCAACTTGCCCCCTAAACTTCATTTTGCTCACTTTTTCCCCTTAAACAATTCGCCGTTTCCCATTTTGCCCCATTCCGTTACTTTTTCCGTTAAAAAAAATTTCGGCCAATAACATGCTGCCACGTCATCAACGGGTTGAGTAAATCAATCTGTCTGGTTTTATTTAAAGGGTAAATTACATGTCAAGTCTGTCAGGTTTGTTTTTTTGTTCAATTTAGTCACTGAAAAGTCTATTTTTACCTTAAATTGACCCCTATTTGTTTCTAATTTTTATAATTTAGTCCATTATTTGTTATTATTAATAATATTGTTTTATTAAATGTTAATATTTAATAAAAATAAATAAAAACAAATATTTTAATACTAAATTAGTAATTTTTTAGATTCGAATTCTAATTAAATTCTAATTATTAATTCTAATTTCACTATATTTGAATTATAGTTTTTGAGTAAAATTTAAATTATACTCGATCATGTTCGTATTATATTCGAATCATATTCAAATTATATTTGAATCATCTTCTAATTATATTCGAATTATTAATTCGAATTTTTCTATATTCGAAATATATTTTTTGAGCAAAATTCAAATTATATTAGAATTATATTTGAACCATGTCTATATTATATTCGAATCATATTCAAATTATTTTCGAAATATAATTTAATATGATATTTCGAATATGATTCAAATATAATATGAACACGATTCGAATATAATTCTAATATAATTACATGTTTTTTCAACTATTATATTCGAAACATGTTCATACTATATTCGAATCATGTTTAACATGTAATTATATTCGAATCTTGTTTAACAGGTAATTATATCCGTATTATGTTCATATTATATTCGAATCATATTAAAATTATTTTCGAAATGTAATTTGAATATGATATTTCGAATGTAATTTGAATATGATTCGAATATAATATGAACATGATTCGAATATAATTCTAATATAATTACATATTTTTTGAACTATTATATTTGAATCATGTTTAACAGATAATTATATTCGAATCATATTTGACAGGTAATTATATGCGAATCATGTTTAACAAGTAATTATATTCGTATCATGTTCATATTATATTCGAATCATATTCAAATTATATTCTAAATATAATTCGAATATAATATGAGCATGATTTAAATATAATACGAACATGATACGAATATAATTACATGTTAAACATGATTCGAATATAATTTGAATATGATTCGAATATAATAGTTCAAAAAACATGTAATTATATTAAAATTATATTCGAATCATGTTCATATTATATTCGAATCATATTCAAATTACATTCGAAATATCATATTCAAATTATATTTCAAAAATAATTTTAACATGATTCGAATATAATATAGACATGATTCAAATATAATTTTAATATAATTTGAATTTTGCTCAAAAAATATATTTCGAATGTAGAAAAATTCGAATTAATAATTCGAATATAATTAGAAGGTGATTCAAATATAATTTGAATATGATTCTAATATAATACGAACATGATTCGAATATAATTTGAATTTTACTCAAAAACTATAATTAAAATATAGTGAAATTAGAATTAATAATTAGAATTTAATTGGAATTCGAATCTAAAAAATTTATAATTTAGTATTAAAATATTTGTTTTTATTTATTTATATTAAATATTAACATTTTAATAAAATAATATTATTAATAATAACAAATAATGGACTAAATTATAAAAATTAGAAACAAATAGGGGTCAATTTAAGGTAAAATAGACTTTTCAGTGACTAAATTGAACAAAAAAACAATCCTGACAGGCTTGACATGTCATTTACCCTTTAAATATAACCAGACGGATTGACTTAGTCAACCGTTGATGACGTGGCAGCATGTTATTGGCCGAAAATATTTTTTAACGGAAAAAGTAACGGAATGGGGCAAAATGGGAAACGACGAATTGTTTAAGGGGAAAAAGTGGGCAAAATGAAGTTTAGGGGGCAAGTTGGGAAATCAGGTATAGTTTAGGGGGAAAAAGTTGTATTAAGCCTAGTTTTTATTAGATAAACAAATGATTTGTTATTATTCGTATGACTCTTATTCATAAGATTATCAATCTCAAAAATTAAATTACGATCATTATTTGTTTATTATATTGACGTAACTTTAATTGAAGTTGGTCGAAATCAAAACCAATTATATAAAAATACTACTAATTTTAAATTTAGAGGAATTTAAGTAGATTAAATGTAGTTGAATCATTAATATAAATATTTGACAGTATATTAACCGAGTTAAAAATGTTTAGTGGGCAAAGTGATAAAAAATCCAAGGACTAAATCGATAAACGTAAACAAATTGAGTGGTAAAAAAATGTAGTTAATCATTTTATTTATTTTAGATAAATTAATTTCATCAAAACAAATTCACTGGTGGGTCCATTTCCGAACGCAACGATCCATGTGGAAATCAAATCTACTGTGTCAGCCACGTATGCAAAAGTAACATACGACTGCCCACACACAATTAATTCTCATATATGTCCTGCACATTCCAATTGAACGTTTGGTGCACTTTTGGGGGCTTTAGGCGTTTTGCTCTATGATCTTCATCAAACCGCAGAAGACTGCTAGTTTCTCCCCTTTCTACTAAATCCCCAATACTGGAAATTTCATTTCAAAACCCTAAAAACTTCAAATCCAACCCTTTTTTATTCACTTTCGAGTTTGCAAAGCATTTCCTGGGTTTTCAGGTAATAAGAAGTGTATCTTTCTCTAAAATTTCTCGTTTCACTTGCCGTTTGCTTGGATAGTTTCTCGAATGTATACCCGCTGTTTGGTTCCCTAGAATTTTCTTTTTTGAAAGAGAAAGAGTAGCTAGTTCCAGCAAAAGTACTGGTAACACTTTTGAAATTTGGTGATGTGTTTAAATGCAAATTTCTTACTTTATAGTTTATTCAGCAGATAGATATTTGGGGAACCTTTTTATTGCTCGAAAATGTTTTTGCTTTGTTTCTCTTGGCTTGAAAGGAATATTATTGTTTTTGCTTTAGTTTGTGATGCTTTTTGAATTTAGGACTAGCTTTTGATTGTGTTTTTTCTGTCATTAAGTTTGTGTACACAAGAGAATGTTGCTGGGTCATGCTGATGGTCTATCTGAACTTCGGTTGTCAAAGGACCAGCTACTTGCTGATCCTGAAGCGCTAGAAGATGATTTTAAATCAGACAGTTCTGAACCGATTTTGTTTGCGGCTTCCTTTGGAGAACTCGCAAGAAACAATCTTCAATATGACACCATTATATGGGTTTCTATATCTTTATTGCTGGTTTTGGCTTGGGGTGTTGGCATCATCATGTTGCTCTACTTGCCCTTTAGAAGATATGTGCTTCAGAAGGACATTTCATCACGCAAGCTGCATGTCACGCCTAGTGAATTAGTTTACGAGGTATGGATATATATACAGTTTGAGCACAGAGATATGGGGTCTTAAAGGGATATCAATGAGAAATGAGTTTACTTTGCGTTTAATCCTTTCCCTGCTATTATTTTGAAGGTTTCGAGGCCTTCTTTCATACCCTTTTGGGGCACAGTAACAATCGAGAAGCACGTACCTCTTTCCAAGGTCATCGATATTATAATCGAACAAGGTACTTGTTCTGCTCTTGCTAGAGATTTGGTTTCTTGTATAATTACTTTCCTAGTTTCCTTCTCTCTGTGGTGTATAATTTTGCAAGTGAAAGTTTCTTATTGATTTCTCATCAAGGTAAAAGAACGATATTGTGTATTACGATCCCCTTTTCCATTTATTGTTGCCTAACAGTCTAAGAGCTGAAACTGAAATTGAACAGCTGATTCAAGTGAAAAACTTGACTGTCATTTTTTCTATGATTCATTAATATTCAATCCTTTGGTCATTCTGTGGGACTATACAGTATTGTGAATAAAATAAGTTCATTTATTCTGATTCATAACTTGTTTTGTCTACAGTTGAGCACATAGCCATATAAACTTTCCAGTACAGTTGTTCCTTCAGAAGAATAATTTATATGTTTGGTTTTTGGCAGGCTGGTTGCAATCAGTGTACGGTATCCACACTTTCAGAGTTGAAAGCATTGCTCAGGGAAAAGCGGCACCTGTTGATGAACTACAGGTTCAAGGGGTTGCCAACCCTGCACTTCTGAGAAAGGCAATGGAACTGATTTCTTATGTTATCTTTTTCCTCTCTTTTTTTTAAATTACCCCTATGATAATCTTTGAAAAATGAGGAGATTCATTCTCAGAAACAATTACAATGAACTTTGTTTAAATGTTTTGCTGAATTGCTGTTGCGCATGCGAGAGTCGAGACATCCTTATGGAGATTGAAAATCAGAGGTTCATATTTCTTGCAGGTCATTGTAAGAGAAGCTGCAAAGGCTATACAGGAAGTCGGTAAAAGTTGGAAACTTTCTACTGTCACTGGTGAAGTGGAAACTGTATCTCGAATGGCAACATCATTCACAGAAGGGCAGCCTATCCTAAGATCACCGGCCAAAAGTTGGAAGGTAATTTAATCACTTGAAGCCTCTAAAATTTATACCCAATCAAACCGTTTCTCCGGTAAGCATGAGAAAATACCGTTCTTGGATTGGCCCGTAATGTCTTCCTATTCAAGTGAGTTGGATTTAGGATGCAGTAAATTCCAAATTAATTACAGCATCTGAAAAAAAAATTGACCCTTTAAATCCACAGCCCTGCTTTCAAGCATGTAAGGTCATATGATAATAGATTGTTTTAGATTCTCTTCTGATAGGATCATAGGAAAAAGTAGGCTTTAGTGGTTTGTTATGGGAATATCACAATTTTTTTAATGTTTAAGTATGAGTACTGAGTACAAAAGAGAATTATGTTCGTGTGCAAAGCACTGCGGTAGCAAAATATTGGATTTTGAAGGTCTGAAGTCTGACCGTACAGATTAAACAAGGTCTCCCTAGAACAAAGACAAGGACGCTAGTAAATATGTTTTATGGCATGAAAAATGAATCGCTAACTTGTTGACTCCTTTCTTCATGCTATCTATAGTAGCATTTCATAGATTTCTTTCCAGCCAGATATATGCTTTACTAATTGTTGTTGCACATGTTTTTCAGACAACAGCTTCACCACGTCATTCTTCTTCTGTGGAGCGCAGAGCAATGATGCCCGGAGAGTTGTTTATGCAAAAACTTGATGAAGTCACTAAATCAGTAAAGGTTTGCACCATCTCATTTCTCTTTATTGTACAAAGGGTTGTAGGCATAGTCACTATATATATATATGGGATAAGATCCAGTTACACAGTGTAAAACTCTTTTAAGTTTTATACGTTTTTTAGATTGTTGGATGAGTGAAACGGATGGATGAGATTAACAGTAGAATATGAGAAGATTATCACTTGGGAAAAAAAAGTAAGGAGTTAATCTCAGCCATCTATTTTTCTCGTCCAACGATCCAAAATACGTGTAAAACTCAAAGAGTTTTACACTGTGTAAGTAGATCCTAACCCTATATATATACTAATGGTTCATCCCATTCCTGGCCAGAAAATTGAGTCTCTCATCGAGAAGTCCCAAGCTTCTTCAGAGGGTAGCTGAGAAAGGTGTAGAAAGTTTCCATACCGAGAAATGCAGAGTTAACTTCATATCGCCAAACTTCAAGAGAGTTTATTTTCTTTAATAAGCAAAAGCTTTTGTGTTTATTTTGTACAAGTCATCAATTCATTGCTCATCTTTTTCTTTTCTTAGCATGTAAGATTATAAACGTAGGCCTTAATCTCGAACTTGTAAATGTTCATGGAGTAAAATTTGTACCATTGTCCAAGGTTTATGAAATTAAGTCACAAAACTATGCTTCATCGTCTCTCTCCGAATATTATCAGGTTATTAAACGTCTGAAAAAAAAAATAAAAAAAAAAATCTTTTTGCATACATAGCCGTTAGAATTTTCTTTCAAATATATTTTTTATAAAATATTTACCAAAAACGTCAAATATATCGAAAGTCGTAAAACAATTTCATTTTATCAAAATAAAATTGTAAAGTCTAGGATTAATAAGAGAAATCGAGTTAAAATATTTTATTAAATTTATGCATAAAAATTTAAAAAAATTAAAAAACGATATGTCAAATTTTAAATTTGGAATAAATAAAACAAAGTCAAGTTAAAATTGCGATCCATATTCCAAATATTCGCTCGCGGTCCTACCAAATCGCGTTCTCTCTCATACACTCTCAGACTTTTCCAACAATTTTAACTGTTTTCCGCTTCCACATATACTCTCTCTCCCGCGCTCACACACACACAACCCTAATTTAAACAAAAATAAAATCATCAATAAATAAAGAGAACAGCAAAATTAGAGGAATGAACAGATCTTCATCAAAATTTTAGTATATAAATATTTAACTAATCTCACGCTCAAAACAAAACCACCATTGCTTCGTTTGAATTTTTTTATCAGTGAGTTTTTTTTAGTTGTATTGTTGTTGTTTTGGTGAATTCGGATATTGAAATATGGAGCACGGAACGTGGAATCTGGCCCGATTTGTGGCGTCGAGACTGAGCCGATCGAGACGTTGCTTCTCGTCGATGATTCCTCGTCCTTGTATTATTCACAAGCGTGGATCTGATATTCTTCACGATCCTTGGATCAATAAGGTTTGTTTAGTAATCTGTGTTTTTATTATGATATCTGATGAATTTGTTAAATTTGCACTTAGAATTATTGTTTTTTTATTAAATTTCAGGACACTGGTTTTTCTTTGACTGAAAGGAATCGACTTGGGCTTCGAGGTCTCCTTCCGCCACGTGTGATATCATTTGAGCAGCAATATTCTCGTTTCAGTAAGTTTGATACTTGTTAATATTTGCAGAGCAAGATTTATATTCGGAAGCTTTTGATTTGAAGGTAGTAATCGATTGATATCTATGATTTGAGTAGATGAAAGGCTAATATCTTATCTGATTTAGATAGTTAATATTTATTTGGATTTGAAAATTGAAATTCATTTTTTCTCTACATATTGTCTTTTAGGAGATATTTTGGCCTGGTTGATCTTATCTTTATTTTTAACAATATGCTTGATTTTGACACTGTTTTTAATCGCTAGTGGAATCATATCGCTCCTTGGAGAAAAACACACAGAACGAAACGGATACGAGCGCTGTAGCATTAGCGAAATGGAGGATCTTGAACAGATTGCATGACAGGAATGAAACACTGTACTTCCGAGTAAGTTTCTTTCCTTGTTCCGGTTTCTAATATGTATACAAAACTTTTTGCCTCTAAACATCAATCGAATATTGCCTCAGGTCCTTATTGACAACATCAAAGATTTTGCTCCGGTAATTTACACCCCAACTGTAGGACTAGTGTGCCAAAATTATTCTGGATTATTTAGACGCCCACGAGGAATGTATTTCAGTGCAAAGGATAAAGGAGAGATGATGTCCATGATATATAATTGGCCTTCTCAAAGGGTAAGTTTCTGCAGGTTATGAAATATTGCTTATTGCACGAAGATCTAATATTAAGTTCAATTCCCTTCTGTTTTACAGGTTGATATGATAGTCTTGACCGATGGCAGTAGAATTCTTGGCCTTGGTGACCTTGGAGTTCACGGGATCGGAATACCAATCGGAAAACTTGATATGTATGTTGCAGCTGCTGGTCTCAACCCACAGAGAGTATGGGCTATGCTTTCTTCTTCTTTGTGTGTATTTGCATGTATGTGCATGCCTGCTGTCTACATAATTTGAGTTATACATTCTTATCGGTACTCAACACCGATTAATTTTGCCTGTATCAACCATTTGCGACCATTTTCATACCTGTGTTTGGATTTTGCTGTATTTGACACGTTTAACCATCAGTTGAAGCTCTCTGTTATATGCATGTGAGCTTACTTGCAACTATTTGGTTTATTTGTTGCTGAAAATGTTTGTTCCATATTATTATATTTTACGTTTTCAACCTTTTTTTTTGTGATGGCAACTCTTTTGTCTTGTGTTATAACTTCAATTATTCAATCAATATATGTCTTTGGCAGATACTCCCGGTTATGCTAGATGTTGGTACTAACAATCTAAAGCTAATTCACGACCCGCTTTGTGAGTAAAATATGTATTTAATTACTTTGTTCTTATGTAGTTATTACCTTCATAGAGTGGAGCATATGAAATGTTTTTTGTTACTTAGTTGTTTTGACCGGTTGTGAAGATTTCTTTTGACATTTTTCTGGGGGGTTTGGACAGATTTAGGACTAAGACAACCTCGGTTAGAAGGGGAGGAGTATCTATCAATTATTGATGAGTTTGTTGAAGCGGTTTTAACACGTTGGCCTAAGGCTATTATACAGGTTTCTTTCTTTCAGAAGTGAGATTTTTGTTATATTCTTGTAGCATGATGTTAACTTCATGGTTACCCCATTCAGTTTGAGGATTTTCAAATGAAGTGGGCCTTTGAAACTCTGAAACGCTATAGGAGAAGGTTTTGCATGTTTAATGATGACGTACAGGTGAGCACTTGGCTCAGCATGTTGTTACTTTTATGGACTGGATTAGTTTCTAGTGTAATGCAGATTGCTGCAGCATCACTATGAATGCCACCAGTATGAGGAAATTGTGCTTACCTTATTACCTAACGCCTCTTAGGGAACTGCTGGAGTTGCACTTGCTGGACTGTTAGGAACTGTAAGAGCACAAGGTCGGCCTTTGGATCACTTTCCAAACCAAAAGATTGTTGTGGTGGGAGCTGGAAGGTAATCGGCCAACTTATAGATAAGGCTCGGTCTTTCAATCTTTCACCATAAGTATTCTACTGTTCCTTTGTTCCCATTTCCTCTCTGCTTTATTTCTCACACTCACTTTTCTGTCTGGCTTCCAGTGCAGGGCTTGGTGTTGTTAGCATGGCCGTGCGAGCTGTTGCAAAGATGACAGGAAAAGCAGAAACAGCTGCCCAGAACTTTTTCCTACTTGATAAAGATGTACAGTTTTGTACTTTTCAAGAAGTTCTAGTAGAAAAATGATTGATAAGTTTCTTTATATTCTATCTACTTCATTCATACTTCTTTTCACCCTTTTTAATTTCTTACTGCTAGCAGCGAGCGATTATGGTTCGAGTCTATGAATATAAATGTTTTTGCTATTGTGTCACTTGACCCTCTGGTATTATTCATTCTGTCCTCCATGTGATGGTTACACACTTACATTTCTAATTGTTTCTTGTTGGTTAAGGGTCTCATCACTAAAGAAAGAAAGAATCTTGATCCAGCAGCTGAACCATTTGCCAAAGATCCTGGACAGATAGGGGAACTTAGAGATGGCGACTCTCTACGTGAAGTGGTGAGTTCAATATTAGTGCTTAAGGGGAAACATGTATAATTGAAGTAGTAAGTCGAATCTTTTTGTTCAGCAACGAAAAAGTTGATGTTATGCTTACACCATTTTATAAGTACAGTCTTCAACAAGTTATGGATGCTCTTTACATATATAAGAACCTAATTGCTGTGAACCAAATTTTATTCAGGTAAAAAAGGTCAAACCAGATGTGCTTCTTGGTTTGTCCGGAGTTGGCGGTGTGTTCGATGAAGAGGTGGAAATTCCTAGTTTTCTATATGACATTTATTTTGTTACTCTTGGTGGAGTTTATGCTTATTTTCGAATTCTGATCACTGCTTACTGGCTACTGCTTACATTCTGAATTGTGTTGAGTTCCTCACCGCCCTGTTGGCACAAAAACAGGTGCTCAAGGCTATGCGTGAATCTGGTTCAAGTAGACCTGCTATATTTGCTATGTCAAATCCCACAATGAATGGTTTGTTTTTTTTCTGTCCTGCCATGCAGTATGATTTTCCTTATAAAACTAGATGTTTTGTATTGACGTCTGTTTGCATTTCCAACTGAACAGCGGAATGCACTGCTACTGAAGCTTTTAAGTTTGCTGGAGAAAACATAGTCTTTGCCAGTGGAAGCCCTTTCGAAAACGTCAAGCTCGGTATCTTCCATATCTTGTCTGAAAGATATAGCATCATACATTTACATGCCGTTGTTGGCTATGTAAAACACATGCTTGTGGGGGGTTTTTTCTTCTTTTCTTTCAGTTGTGGCTATTATTACATTCTAATCATTTGACTGTTGATAGGTAACGGCAAAGTGGGTTATGTAAATCAAGCAAATAACATGTACCTGTTCCCAGGGTAGGCATTATTTTCCGGTTCGTTGTCCTTTCGATAACCGTACTTTGATCTTAACATCGGTTTAACCATTGTTGAATTTAATCCAGGATTGGTTTGGGAGCTTTGGTCTCTGGCGCTCGTTTTGTAACCGATGGAATGTTGCAAGCTGCTGCCGAACGGTATGAATTTGCTTATCATTACATAGTTGCTTCCGTTCTTGTTCCCTCGTTTGAAGGTGCTTGAAGTCGAGAATTCACAATGCACGTTTAGTTTTTCGTTTGGAGTTCAAAAATCTCGATTGAACAGAAAAATGTCTTGGATATTGTGCCAACATGTTTAAATCTAAAAATTCAAACGTATTTTGGACTTCAAACGTAATTTTGGTAAAAGCAAAGTAGAAATAATTTTTACACTATATTTTTACTAAATCGTGAATGTCTGTCCTTTAAATTGCAGCCTTGCATCTTATATGACCGACGAAGAAATCCAAAACGGCATATTGTTCCCATCTGTCAAAAGGTACTATTTCATTGACTACTTTTTCCTTCTTGTTCAAAGGGGTAAACAGGGAATAGTCTGGATTTGGGGTTAGAAACAAAATATAAATATTTGAAAAGGGGATAAATTTAAAAATAAACTAATTTTTAAAATAATTTATATAAGAAAACAAAAGTGAAAAAAAAAAATCGATTATTGCAGTATTCGAGATATCACAGCTGAGGTTGGAGCAGCTGTTGTCCGAGCTGCTGTTGAAGAGGAACTGGCTGAAGGGTATGAGGGGTATTTAGGAGTGGGTCCTAAAGAACTGGCCCACATGTCACAAGTATGCAATTTCTTTCTCCTTTTTAACTTTATGTTATAGGAATAATATTTAATCGCGCTTAAACACATTTAAATCCACAATTTTAAAAAATATTAACCGAATTAAATCTTAATCACAACTTTGTACCAAGTTTTCATGTGCTTAATGCATATATATGATATTGACACTCAAATGGGTGCAGGAGGAGACGGTGGAATACGTACGTCGGAATATGTGGTACCCTAATTACAGCCCACTTGTTCAACAGAAGTAGTCTCTCTTTCTTTCCCCCACAATTTCCTTTTTCTCACAATTTTGATTTGGACTGCGGCGCCAGGTTCCGCTGGAGAAAATAAATAAATAAATCGGACTTTATTTTTTTCTTTTAATAAATTTACGTTATTTATTGAGTTTTAAAAAAAATTAAATATTTTTCTTTGTTTGAATATGATTATGTTAATTTTATTAAAGAAAAAAATTGAAAAAATATAATGAGATTTTATAATTCATGTAAATAAATTTGATTTAAATATATTCTTAAAATCATGAAAACTAACGTCTCTAGATCATAAACAAGACCATACAAAGAAAATGATAAAATTTTAACTCAAATGCTCGAAAAATACAAATATCACCAAAACTAGGTGATGAAAGATAAAAATTAACAACAAACAATATTAAAAAATAACACATTTTACAGTAATAAAACATATTGATCTAAAATAAGGAGAACGACACGATATTTAAATTTTTATATCAAAAAAATTACTACTATCTGTATTTTTCTATTTATTTCCGAGAAAATGCTACAATGTCATAACAAATATCTCGGTTCTAGATATTCCAGCTAACCGTATATTAATTGCTTTATCCAATCTATATGTTTCTATTTAATGCGAGCATTGGGGGAAAACATTTAATGCGAGCATTAATTTAGAAAATTAATACTCGAACTGTTTTTTTAATATTTGAAATTATTCATCGGATGTATTTGATTTGATAAATATTCTATACACAGTCGGTAAAAACTGAAAGTTTCTACAAATACCTTAATTTTAGGGTATAGGAAGTTAGTTTAAGGTATAAAGTTTAGGAGTTTAGGTAAACAACTATCCCTAAATTATAAACCCCTACACCTAAACTTCTAAACCATATATCCTAAACCAATTCTCTATACCCTCAAACTAAGGCGCTTCTGGAAACTGAAAGTTTCGACCGTCGGTATATAGGATATTAATCCATTTGATTTTACCTGAAATCTATTAACAAAAGAAAACCAAAAACATGACTAAATTTCAAGACAAATATCTCTATCCCATTCATCGTTCATTTATGCAGATATAATAATTATATTAACTAAAAACATAATTAAAATTTAAAATAAATAGCACGAACCAACTTGTCTCAGTGGTTAAGGGAACGGTTGTTGTTCCTAGAGGACACGGGTTCGAGCACCAGTAGCTGCAGCAGGATGCTTTTGATCCTGAATTTGTTTAGAGAGCGCTAGGCAATGATGGAATTGACGTTTCAGTTATAAGATGGGGAGTGGATAATAACTCTTTTGTTATCAAATTCAAGTCAGTTTTGGACATGGAAGAGATACTGAAGAACAAGAAGGAAAAACTCTCATATTGGTTCGACCATCTTGATTATTTGATAGTTGACGGCGCCCCTAACTACTTTGTCAAAGTTGGACTAGAAGGAATTCTGCTGGCTTGTTGGCATGAGGATTTCTTCTTGGAACTGGGATCTCGATGGGGAAAGGTGGTAGAAGTCTCTGCTCAATAACTAAGAAAATGAAAAGATTGGATATTGCTTTGATTATTATTAGAACACCTAGCACAATTCAGCGACCAGGTTTGCGGAAGAGTGGGTTGAATCGGAGTCCATTTCCTCCAACGAAAACCACGTTGACCGGAGTATTGGTGATAATGTTTCTCTCCGTGGCAGCAGCAGAAATGAGCTTCCCAAGGAGACGCTCCAGGGGAATCAGAATAACCCGGACATTCCATTCAATGAACCCAATGTTGGCACAAATCCCGAGGAGAATTTGGATATGTCGGGTGATGTGGCGGAAGGTCATGAGGCAGTAAGAGTGGAGCATTGGATCAATTCTCCAGAACATCTAAATAATTCAGAAGCTAACCCGATTATAGTCCAAAAAGACAATATTACCTCTCAGGAGATAGAGAGTAATAATTGGGCTGGATCAGCTCTGGAAGCCCAGATAGTTAATATCAATAACCAGGCCAGTGTTGGTCCTGTGGTGGCCCAAAATTCGGACATTGTCCCTCGTCACTCGCTGTCTATTTTCGTTGTGCCTGACAGTCTCGATGAATCTGTTACCTTTCTGCCTGGGAGAAACCCGATCATCCATAACGAACAAATACAACAAAAGTTACTTTTCTCCCACAGACCCGTGCCAAAATACCCGTTTCAAGCCAGTTCACGCAGAGATTTTAGAAAATGAGTTAGAGACTCCCTTGAAGCTTCTGGGAATGAAATCCTATCGAACGAGCATATGGGCGAATCGTGGAAGTCTGGGTCAGTCAAGGGACTTGAAGCTGAATCAGTTTGGGCGGTAAGTAATATTCTGGAAATCACTTTTAAAGGCAGCCATGATGTAGTGGTAAAAAGGGTGAATGAACTAGAGGAGGAAATCGGTGTGGGTTGTTAAAATTGGGGATAGTAGTAAAGGTTATAAATCTGTTTTTATGGATCTGTGCGTGTTATCTTGGAACATCAGAGGAATTAGGAAATCGGAGAAGAAGAGAGCCCTTAAAAGTCTCATCCGGAAGTTAGCGCCATGCATGGTGTTTATTCAAGAAAGCAAGGTGGAATTGGTATCGGAATTTGACATTAGGAAATTATGGCCCGATCCTAAGGTCGAGTATACTTGTGCGCCTGCCTCCGGTACGGCAGGAGGTTTAATAAGCCTATGGAATTCAGAGGCGTTCCATGTCTCGGAGAAACTGTGCTTTGAAAGGTTCATCGCTACAATAGGCACTTTAGCTCAGTCAAATATGGTATGTGGTCTTGTGAATGTATATGCTCCGTCAACGGATTCGGACAAAATTAAGTTTCTTAATGAATTGAAGATTTTCATAATGACCCGCAATATTCCGTGGTGTCTCGGAGGCGACTTCAATTTGATTCTAGACCCGGAGGAGAAGATGGGATTCTCTTGCAATATGGCACTGGTAAATGCATTTAGATCATTTGTAAATGAAGTAGGAGTCAGAGACTTACTGTTGTTGGGTGGCAAGTTCACTTGGAGCAATCACCGTGAATTGCCTACGTTTGTGAGGTTAGATTGATTTCTCCTTTCCCCGGATTTTGAGTTAGCCTTCCCTGGTTTATATCAAAAAGTTTTGGAGAAGTCCCTGTCAGATCATAAACCAATTGTCCTGGAAATAGAAAAATTGGAGTGGGGACATAAGCCTTTCAAGTGCTTCAACTTCTGGCTTTCGGAAGAGGGGTTTGAAGCTACCGTGTGCAAGAATATTAAAGATGCAAAAAGGTCCAATTCTAAATTAAAAATTGGTGGTATCTTGAAAATTACTAAGAATGCATTCAAAGAATGGGCAGCGAATTTCAGATCGAAAAATGTCAGAAATTCATCTATGATAGAGCAGCAGATCTCGGACTTGGAACTTCAAATTCAGAATGGGCAGGCTTCGACAGAAAATCTCAGTGCTCTGAGCAAATTAAGGGCTGATTTATGGCAACAGTATCGTAGGGAAGAGAGCGAACTTCTCCAGAAATCGAGACTCTGTTGGTTCGTTGAAGGAGATCGAAACTCAAAGTTTTTTCATCAGTCAGTGTTGGCTAGAAGAAAAACTAATGGTCTACATTCAATCAAGGTAAACGAACAAGTTATTTCCAAGCCCACCCTTGTAAAGTCGGCCGTTAAAGATCATTTTAAGCAGCTTACAATCTGAATTCTGCATTGGAAGTACAGAGTATGAATCTTGATTTTGCTAGAATCTCGCCCGCACAAGCCTCTCTATTACAAAGCATATTCTGCAAAGAGGAAATAAAAGCAGTCCTTTTTGCTTCGGATGGGAATCGCGCTCCGGGTCCGGACGGATTCAACTTAAATTTCTTCAAAAAATATTGGCTACAGTTACAAGATGGTATTCTAGAATTTTTCGAAGATTTCTATGGTGGCAAGATATGGGGCGACGGAATTAACCATTCGTCCATTACACTGATTCCCAAGGTAAAAAAATCCCTCATCTCTAAGTGAATATAGACCGATAAGTCTGGTCGGTGGTCTTTACAAAATCCTCTCCAAAGTGTTAGCGAAAAGATTCAATTTAGTAATGGATGAGATAGTGGGAGATACTCAATTTGCGTTCATCAAAGGTCGGAAAATTCTGGATTGCGCTCTAGTGGCTAACGAGGTTATCGACTATGTCTCACGGTCCAATAAAAAGGGAATTGCCTTCAAGATCGACTTCCAAAAGGCGTATGATACGGTGAATTGGTCTTTTCTCATGAAAATTATGCAAGAGTGTGGCTTCAAATCAAGGTGGTGTAGATGGATAATGCAATGTATTTCGACACCTATGATTCAAGTCCTGGTAAACGGTTCGCCAACGGATGGTTTTTCGATATCTAGGGGCCTTAGACAAGGGTGCTCTTTGTCCCCCCTACTTTTTAATCTAGTCGGAGAGGCTCTTAGCCTAATGATAAAGAAAGCCGTCAATATGAATCTGTTTTCGGGTTTAGTAGTTGGATCAAGAGAGGAAACAATATCGATTAGCCACTTACAATTCGCAGACGATCTACTAATATTTTGTGAAGGAGAGGAAAGACAACTTGCAAATGTCAAAAGAGTTCTTAGGGTGTTCGAGCTAGCTTCCAGATTGAAATTGAACCTCTCCAAAAGTAAAGTATTTGGTCTCAATATCGAACAAGAAAACATTAACCAGTGGGCTAGCAGAATTAGTTGTTGTGCTGGCTCCTTACCTACTGATTATTTGGGGCTCCCCCTATGGGCGAAAAGAAACAATGAGAGAATGTGGGAACCCATTTTCGGCAAAATTTCTAGCAAGCTGGGGGGTGGTCGACTAAATTCTTGTCGAGTGGGGGCCGTCTTACACTTTTAAAATCAGTTTTGTGCAGTCTACCGACCTATTTCCTATCTATATTCAAGATGCCATGTTCTGTGTTTTCTAAATTGAGCAGATTAATGTCCAATTTCATTTGGGGAGGTACGGAAGAAAAAACAAGAGTGCATTGGGTGAATTGTGATTTGATATGTAACCGCAAAGAGGATGGTGGACTTGGGGTATCCAATCTTCGAATCATGAACAGAGCGCTATTGTGCAAGTGGGGAGTCAGGTTTGGAAATGAAGTCAACAGTCTATGGAGAAGAGTGATTAGTGCAAGAGTTCCAGGTTCTTCAAATAGCCTCCTTTCTGTACAGTTGAATAATAGGAGGACATCTTGGATCTGGCACGATATCATGAACAACTACTTCAAACAGGATCATCTCGGTAATAATTTCATAAGTAATCTGAAAATACAGGTTGGAAATGGCGAATATACAAAGTTCTGGCAGGACAGGTGGTTGGGAAATCTTTCTCTTATCGAGGAATTTCCTAGAATATATGCACTAGCCACGAACAAAGTAGGAAGGATTGCGGAATTCAGAATTATTCCAAACAACAATTGGGAGTGGTGCATTTAGTTAAGGAGGAACTTGTTTGGTTGGGAAGAGCAACAATGGAGCGAATTAATGACTAAACTCTCGCATTTCAAGGTTTGCGCATCAAGGAAGGATTGGGTTCGTTGGCTTGGAGCTTCTGATGGCATCTTTTCGATTAAATCATTGAGATCTCTATCCCGGAATACCACTGATGATAATTCTTTTTGGAAGCGGTGTGTATGGATTGGTTGGGCTCCTCCGAAGACTGAGATATTTGTATGGCAAGCAGTTTGGGGCAGATTACCTGTGAAGTCGGAACTATTGAAGAGAGGCTCGACAAATTTGACTGACGTGTGCTGCCCTTTGTGCAATGGTGCCCCGGAAACGATAAGGCATTTGTTTATAGAATGCACGCAGGTATGGAAGATATGGTGTAGCTTTTGTGCCATGACAGGTATAACTATAGTATTACCAGGAGATATAAAATCGATAATGGAATCTTGGTTTGAATTGACGGAAAATTTGAGAATGGAGTGGCTACTAATGGTGCCTTTTGCGGTGTTATGGTCAATTTGGCTTATGAGAAATGAAATAATCTTCTCGAAAAAGACGTTTGATGGAGTTCAACTTTCTAATATAATCAAATTCCGTCTGACTTTTTGGTACAAAGCGAAGTTCCCAGATTGCCCCATTCCTTTTGAAGCCTTGGTAGCCGACTTCTCATTTTTTTCCTCTTGGGCGAGGAAGAAAGTGGTGGATAAATCAATTACGACATGACTCCCCCTCTCATGGTTTTCTGAAATTGAACACAGATGGGGCTACGTCCATGGACCTAAGATGCGGTATTGGGTGCATTTTACGGGACGAAAAGGGTGTGATTTTGTGGCAACTTTCCTCTTCATCGGAGAGCTCTCCTCCATCATTTGTAGAACTCGAAGCAATGTTTGTCAGATTGTCCTATTTCTATAACTCCGGTTGGGAAAGGCGATTCCGCCTAATTCTAGAATCAGATTGCAAGGAGGCGGTGGATTGGTGCAAGAACTTCTCCCCTGCACCAGCACAAGTGCGACAGAAAATTCAGATTATTTCTGAGTTTGTTCTTAAATTTGGGTTATGCATCAGATGGATTCTGCGTAGGTGCAACATAGAAGCCGACTCTCTAGCTAAAAAAGGGATTGGATAATCCAGAAGTTAGTTTGGCGAGGATAGTGTCTGCTTAAATATTGTGTAACAATAAGTTCACAGGCTAGGCGTGTATGCCTTAGATATGCCGTTGTTTTGGCAGATGATTTTTGTTATCCCATTGTACTAGAACATTTGATTTTTAATATATAATATTGTAGTCGGGCACTCTTTTCCCCTTCACTAGGAAGGGGTTTTTTAACGAGGCCCAATTCATTTTTCAAAAAAATATATTATAGATTCAACCAATGAGATTAGTCTAAGTGATAAACAACTTAGTATTGCTTAAATAAATTTTGAATTCAATGTTTTGTATAAGCAGAAAATTTCTGAAAAATTCACCTATCAAAATCAAGTGTGCGGCACGGATCGATCCAAATTAATCAAAGCAAAATCTTGAAGAACACAAAAAGCAAAAAATTAAATTATACATTCATTAAAATTTATAGGGTTATATTTATTTACACCATTATTAAGTTCATGTGAGATTTATAAAGTTACATTAGTAAACTGACCTATTTTAATAGAAGGGAGTAATGTCGCATTTAGTATTTATACATTGATAAAATGTTTAAACAATGCCTACTCTTTTAAAATTTTAATATGGTATTTTGACAAAAAAATTCTAATTTGACTTACAGCAATTTGGATACCAAAATTTAAGTAATTGTCTTTTGTAGGTGTGTTGGAGCAATAGTAAGAAAAGTAAAGATTTGAAAATGCTCTAGTCACACAAGTGAAAAAGATGAGTAACCTCTAATCTTAATGCATTGGATTATAAATCATTTGGTTACCTATTTTGAAGATAAATGTCCATGCATCATTGTGTATTTATATTTATAAGCGCATGACATTTTATGATGCTTTATGAAAATGAATCATATTGTTTCATTCATATGTTTGAATAAAATTTTAAAGTTTTGGATAAATTAAATTTCATGTGTTTTAAATTGATTTGATTCAATGGTAAAATTTAATCTATTAAGTGTCAAAATTTGTGCTAAAAATTTAATGGAATGCTTTAGTAAGGGGAGTTTTATTTTTCAATATTTTGCACTTAATTTTTTTTAACTTACTCTCCATTGTTATTATGTACTATAAAAATTTGAATTATTTTTTATATAACAAAAAGGAGAGAAGTAAGTGAAAAACTAAGGGGAGCTTTTGTCAAAAACAATTTTTCAAATAATTTTGTTATATCAAACAAGGAGAGATTGTTGAGAAATATTTTGATATAACAATTATGTGAAAGATGTTTTGGACTTGTTTAAAGATTTCAAAAATAATTCAAAAGTATTTAAAACTTAGAAAATACGTTTAAAATATTTTGACCTTGCACCTATATCAAATATACATTTTAAAGTTAAAAATTAGCCAAAATTGAGTTTTTAAGTGAAAGTTTCGAAACCTTCCCCATAAAATTTCGAAATTTTTCTGGGCAGAATGCCACTGTTTTTGAAACCTTAGCAAAGATTTCGAAACCTTGGCCTTGTAACGTCTAGTTTTTACAAATTCTTCCTTAAGGTTTCGAAATCTCTATGCAGGTGAGAATTTAAAGCTCGACTTTATGACTTTCCAACGGCTCCAAAACATCCTCAACAGTCATAAACGGCTAGAATATCATTTCACACTGTAAAAGTAACATTGAGACACTTGAAGATGGCAAGAGACAACATCCAAGCAATATGGTCAAGAGAATTAGAGTCTAGATCCTTATTTTACTATTCTCTTGTACATAGTTTTTAGAGAGTGAGCTTTATTGTAAATTCATGTACTCTTGTGAACTTAAATTTGTGTAAACACCCACCTTGTGAGATATTAAGTTTACCAAACAAATCCCTTGTAAAAGGAGAGGTTTTAGTTTAGCATTGAGAGAAAAACTAGAGTTGGTTCTATCTTAGTCAAGTCCAAAAGATAGGGTTGTAACGGTTTTCTCCTAAACCGGAAAAAGGGGACGAATTCATTGTTGAGTGAATTGGTAAATCCTTAGTGGTGTGCTAAGGTAGTGGATGTAGGTGCTTGTTAGAAGGCTGAACCACTCTAAAATTATTGTGTCACTTGTCTACCTTTATTTTGATTTTAGCCAATTCAACCACCAAACATTTACAACCCTCGTTGATGGTTTCGGTGATCGATTCGAGCGTGCTACAAACCCAACAAATTTTTATTAAGAACTAAAAAAATTACTAACAGTCAACAATCAACACAAAATTAATAATAATCGCACTAAGTGTCTAAACTATACATTTTGTTCTAGATAGGTGTCCAAAGTATTTTTATAAATTAAACCAAAATTAAACCATTATTATATAGTATTTTTTTATTTTTACATTTCTTATTGGTTTAATTGTCAAATAAGTGCCCAAACTATACATTTTGTTCTAGGTAGGTGCCCAAAGTATTTTTCGGGCCAAGTAGGTACCTAACATTTTTAAAATATCCATTTAGGTACCCGTCATTAACTTACTTTTAAAAAAATCTCTATATTTCTAAAAATTCACAAAATAACCCCAAAATCCAACCACTGCCATCGCCGTTCTTCACGCTGTCAGCGACAGGATGAAGCTTCATCCTTCTCTTACTGCAAGATTCGAACGTCGCTCGTTGATCGATTGGTCGTCGTTTGTTGTCGATCATTTTCTTTTTCTTTTGCGAGTTTGATTTTATTTCGTCAATAGGCACATCGTTTATTGACTATCGACGACGAAAGAATAAGAGAAATGATCGTAGGGGTCTGGTGACGAAAATGGTTGGCACGATCGGTGATTGGCGGAGGTAACAAGTGGAACCGAGATTTCGAACTTAAAAATTTAGGGATTTGGACTATTTGGGGGTTTTGAGAATTTTAAGATTTTTTAAAAGAAAACATGTCACGTGTCATGCTTTATTGGTTAACAATTTTTTTAACAGCAGCTAACGCAAGGTACCTAGATGAAAATTTCGAAAACGTTAAGCAATTTGACCCGATAAATACTTTGAACACTTATCTAAAAAAATATAATTTAGGCACTTATTTACCTATTAAGCCTTTTTTTATTCTAAATAACTTATTTTCTTTTATATTATTTTCCATCTTCTTCTAACTAACATTCTTTTTTACATTTTGGTGCACTTCTTATTAAATAAAACCCATAGTGAACCAAACGTTCAAGCTACAACTACCGTCACATTCAAGTTGTTTAGATCAGAAAATGGCAGAAGACTCTACATTTCTTGCAACCAAAAGGCATGTCTCTTGTGTTCATGATTTCTTTGATACCATTTATAGTAAATTTCTTATTATTTTTCGTCAAAATCTTGTTCTCTACCTCTTAGGTTTGCAGTTGTAACAGGAGCAAACAAGGGAATCGGTTTTGAGCTATGCAGGAACCTAGCTTCTAAAGGGATCATGGTGGTTCTGACTTCTAGAGATGAGAAAAGGGGGCTTGAAGCTTTTGCAAAACTCAAAGATTCTGGTTTGTCTGATCATGTGGTTTTCCATCAACTTGATGTAGCAGACCCTTCTAGTGTTGCTTCCCTTGCAGATTATGTCGAATCGAAATTCGGAAAACTTGATGTTTTGGTTAACAATGCCGGCATCTTTGGAGCTACTCTGCATCACCAAGCTTTTGCTGAAGCCACTGAGCTTGCTGGTTACTTTGTAAGTAATTTGATATATTCATAGTAGTTAGCTAGCATAGAAGTGTAGATTTAAGCTTTGTTCTGAGATTGACATAGTGTTTAGTGGTTTGAGAAAGAACAGAGGATAAATTGCAAAATCATTTCTTTTAGACATGATGTCAAAACAATTCCCCTATCTTTTTGACTAATTATTCTTTATTTTTAAGCACCTCCAACGCTCAACGTTTCATTTTGAGTCAAAATGATCATGAAAATTGTTAATAAACAGCTTGATCATGGGAATTCTTTTAGCATTATGCCATATATATGAAATGTTTTTATGTGGTGAAGAACAAAAGATGAATTGGAAGGATTCCTCTTAAATCATGCAGCCAAGTGAAGAGCAAGCCAGTCAGTATGAGATTGCAACTCAGACTTTTGAGATGGCAGAAGAATGCTTGGAAACCAACTACTATGGTGCAAAAAGAATGGTTGAAGCATTTGTTCCCCTGCTCCAGTTGTCTGACTCCCCCAGGATTGTCAATGTTTCCTCTATTATGGGGTTATTGAAGGTACAAACTATACAAATTTGTTGGGGAACTTCCGAGTCTTTCGGGAGAAGTTCGTTAAATGTTGTTTGTCGGACATCCGATTGAATCCTTAACAATCATTATTGTCCCGGTGACCTGTGTTAGGTTCACAGAGCCAAGAGTGCCTTAGACGAGGGGCTGTGCGAAAACGTGAACATTTCGTGCACGGGGCTCTTGAACCCCCAACCTATGTAATATAGGCCATGTTGCAAGTGTGTCACGGCTCCAATCCGAGGCACTCCCAGCTCTGTGAACCGGCCACAAACCTCGACACAGGGACAATATAGATTGTCGGGGATCGGGTGACAGCTCTTTCTTCTTTTGGACCCATAGTTGCCTAAGCATTAGTTACTAAACAAATAATCCTACAACTTTTAATCATCATATGTCATGTTAGTGCAGAATATACCCAGTCAATGGGGCAAGAAAGTGATGAGCAATGCCGAAAGTGTTACAGAAGAACAAGTGGATGAAGTTTTGAAACAGTTTCTTCAAGATTTCAATGAGGGAATACTGAAAGCTCAAGGCTGGCCTACTTATTTCTCAGCATACACACTCTCTAAAGCAGCAATGAATGCCTACACAAGGATTCTAGCAAAGAAGTACCCAAGTTTCCTTGTCAATTCCATTGGCCCAGGCTTTGTTAAAACTGATATAACTTGCAATATTGGGGTCTTAACTGCAGCTGAAGGAGCTGAAAATGTTGCAAGGCTAGCATTGCTGCCAAATAATGGCCCTTCAGGCCTTTTTTTCCTTAGAAAGGAAGTCTCATCCTTTTGATGAAAGATTTAGCTAATGAGTGTAATGTATCAGTTTGGATCTCGAATTCGAATCTCTCAATCTTCAGTGATCTTAAAATCAATGAATTATGCTATTTTCCAGTTTCCACCATGTTTCTTCAACAAATTAGTGAATGTCACCGTGGTGTAGCCTTGTTTATAAAAAGGAGACCAAAACCTCCTATAAAAGCAAGATATATATTTATATATACTAACCCTTTTCAACAACTAAAACAAGAGTTACCCAGTAAAGCTTTTTACTTTTCAATCCCCAAGGCAATGGATTCGACAATGGATAGCGATGTAGAACCCCAGAAAAAGCCTGGGTTTTTCGTGGCCGTCCATGTCGGCGCCGGATACCACGCCCCTTCCAATGAAAAAGCTTTAAGGTCGGCAATGAAACGCGCTTGCCTGGCGGCTGCTTCCGTTCTCCGTGAAGGTCCCGGTGGATCTGTCGATGCTGTTGCTGCGGCTATTCAAGTGCTGGAGGTAAATAAAACCCAATTTCTCTCTTTCTTTTTTTCATTTTCATAATCGTTGGGTATGAATAGAATCCATTTGAATTATAAAAAATGGTTGCTTTTTGGTAAAAGGATGATCCCAGCACTAATGCTGGCCGAGGCTCCAATTTAACTGAAGATGGTAATGTGGAATGTGATGCCAGTCTTATGGATGGAGAATCTGGAGCTTTTGGGGCTGTTGGAGCTGTGCCTGGTAAAAAAAAATGTGTTTAATTTGATCAAATTTTGTATTTTTCTTGAAATACTTAGAATCTATTTTGTTAAGTATTAGACCAGGTGTTCGAAATGCTATTCAGATTGCTGCTTTGTTAGTGAAGGAACAAATGAAAGGGTCTTCTTTGTTGGGTCGAATACCTCCCATGTAAATAAGCAACTGTTTTTCCTTGCTACTATTGAATTATTACAAGTTTATAGCATTCCTCTTTTGTCAAGTTTTCATTTTCCTTTTTGTTGCTGTTGTTTCTTACTATGGCCTTTTATATGTTTCTCTAAGGTTCTTGGTCGGCGAAGGTGCGCGCCAATGGGCAAAATCTAAAGGCATTGCCTTGCCTGAATCTATGGTTGAGGCTGATCAGGTTTGCAGGGTTTTCTGCAATGTTGTGTTCTTCTTAAAAGAAGAGTTGTTCATTTTCCATTAGGTTTATTTTTTCTTATTCGATGTACATTTTCTAATAGATCATCCTTTTTGTTAGTGAAATTTTCTTGTTTCTGTTTCGAAACAGTGGTTGGTGACACCAAAGGCGAAAGCACAATGGAAACACTACAAAGCAATGCTTCTTGGTGCCAAATCTGAGATTGATGTTTCTACCGAAGGAAATCCTTGTAAGGCACAGCACAATGCATCGACACAAGGTATTCGACGGCTCTCAGATATTAAAATTGATTCCTTTTGTCCATTTCGGAACGAATAATACTGTTTCATCTGATTATATATAATACCCGTACTTGCTTATAGATTTGTCATCTTATTCCTCCTCATATTTCCTCCGTGGAACATTATGAACTTTGTTCTTGTTGTTGCACCCATTTGTATCTTTTATAAAATTTTATGTCGATCGATTCATAAATCTCGAACTTGTGTTATTTGTATATGTTATTTCATTGCTCGGTGTTTGAACTATCTTGTCATTTGTACCATCATCATTCATGATTTCACTAATATCTGATTGATTACAATATTGCTGGATGTTTCTCTGAGTCTCTTCTGCATGTACATATATTCGATCATTATCTTTTAAGATTTCCCCCCGCTTGATTTTGGAGATATATTTCGTATCAATAAGCTTTTGACAAGATTGTTTAACCGAAATCGTGCATCTGTATGTCAGCCTCAAATGCTCAAACTTGTGATACCGTGGAGGAGAACAGTGGGGGTCAATCGTGTATGCTCAGCCCATCAGAAGAGGACAGTATCATGGACACTGTTGGAGTTATTTGTGTCGACACGGAAGGAAATATAGCGTCAGGAGCCTCTAGCGGCGGTATTGCACTGAAGGTGATAATTACTTGCTGAAACTGTATTTCTGAATTCATTCTTCTTCGAGGCTATATAATTTATGAGATATACTATCCCCACAAAATTATGGCAGGTCTCCGGTCGTGTGGGATTAGCAGCAATGTATGGTTCAGGCTGTTGGGCCTCCTCAAAAGGACCCTTTGGGGCTCCTTTCATAGTTGGTTGTTGTGTTACTGGTGCCGGAGAACACCTAATGAAAGGATTTGCAGCTCGGGAGTGCTGTGTCTCATCATCACTGTAAGGTTCTTTCGGTTTTATATTTCCCAACAGAAATTCGTTCCCTTTACATGACGGAAAGTTTCAGATTAACGGGAAGGTAGTATAACAGAATAAGAACTTTTGAAATATTAATTGTCTACTCGAATCGAAGCTTGGGCGTTGAAATTGGTGAATGAAGTGATAAATCATATACTAGAAGTTGAAGTTCTTTGATCTAAAATACGAGCTTAACTTCGAAGATTTATCATCTTTTATGCCATTAACAAGATATAAAGCAAGCTAAAAGGAAAAACAAAGCACACATAGGTACTGATAAGGTTGTTTTCGTGAGTAGTTCGCAGGCAGGTCCTGCCTCTGCTTGCATGAAAGTTCTTCGCCCCATCGTTCATGATAGCAGTCAAACCGATACCGATAAAAGTGCTGGGATTCTACTTGTGCAAGCCGATGCTCCTATCAGGGTGAGATGTCGAACAAACCGCAATATATGTTTTCCGTGTTACATTTACCAATTCAGTGTTTATATGTGGATTTATCGGTTTAGGTACCGGGAAATCCTGCAAAACTGAAAGCTATAGAGATTGCAGCTGCTTACTCTTGCTTGTCGTTTGGGATAGGATATTTTGGAAGTTCCATGGAAAGGCCTAAGGTATATGATGCATGCAATTAAAACATGTTTTCAAATATGTTCAAACTAGTACCCAATTTCTTTTCTTTTTTTTTTAAATAAAACCCGTTTTCGGTTTTTCGAATAGATCATATATTCATTGATTTTAATGTATTGTTATGAAGATCCATTTATCATGTGTTTGATAATGGTTTTTGTTTCAGGTTTCAATTCTTAGGAGAACAAAACAGCAGAACAGGTCTGGAATTGATCATTTTGAAGCTCGAATTGATCTTTCTACACAAAATTTGTCATGACTGGTTTTTTCTTTCTCTAAGGATAAATTATGATATCGAATTTCTCCAATTTACTTCTTTGATTCACATGTTTCAATTTTAATCCACGTTTTTTTTTTTGGATGTTTTAGAGCTAGCAGTTAGGCTGACACAAGGATTTGGTTAATATGATTATGTGCTTTAAATATTCAATTAGAGCGTTATTTTAAATTTGGGCCAACATAAAAATTTTGAGGATGTTTGGTGCAATTACTATTTTAATAAAAAAAATTAAACATATTTAATTTATTAACTCAACAAGTAGTCTCAGTGAAAAAATAGATATGTTCATCTCTAGAGACTATGTGGTTATATTTTGGTGATGTTTCGCTTGGTTCTAATTTTGAGTAGAAACTCGTCTCTAATTTGATTCGACACAAATAAAAAAATTATTAACTCATTTTATTTGTGATATAAAAAACAGAGTGATATTATGAGGACACATCATTTATGAGACCAATCAATAAAAATAATCTATTTTATTAAATTTTTTTCATGTCATTTTTTACCAAGTAAATATTCACTTGGTAAAAATTATTTTTAAATTTTATTTATAATAAATATGAGTGAATATTACTTGGTAAAAGGATATATGGTAAAAATTAATGAAACAAATTGTTTTTATTGGTTGATCTCATAAATGACGTGGCGGGAATGACTCATAATATAATAGTTTGTGATATTATAGTAATTATTCATAAATATATAAGGGATTTATACTATGATCACGAGTCGAAGATCTTTTTACTATAAGCTCGAATTTAACTCTCCTTGATTTTATCATTCACAATTTTTTTTGACAATGACTGTTTACTTATACCTAGAGGGGAAGAGAGAGACTCTAAAGGAAGAAAATATTCTTGATGAGTCTTAAACCTGAGACCTATAAAGAAAGGAAATGGAGCGTTGAGCAACTCTGACCAACCGGCTGTTAACAGTGGCTCATCCTTCACAAAATTTAATCAAACACAAATTTTATATATATATATCTTATAAGTCAGATTGGAACCCGTCATGCATGGATAATTTGGTTATCCCTAATTGTGACATTAAAGAGGTCGTCAATTTGATTGCACTTAAGTACAAGAGCCTTTGATATAGGAATTTAAAGATAAATAAGCAATTTAGATATCATAATGATGAAATTATTGTTATTGGTTAACATTAATGTACGTTTTCAAATTGAACCAGCTATTGATATAATACACATCCACGCGTATTTAATTTGATTGGAATGGTACAAATACAAATAAGCAAATGGATGGATACAATTTTTACGGATTGGCACAAGTAATAAGCAGCTTTGTATTGTTTAAACATGTTTCGAGTTCGAAGTTTTGTATACGTAGAAAATTAAAATTTAAAGATTCACTAAAATCAAATGTACAACGCAGATCAGTCCGAATTAATCAAAACAAAATTTTGAGTACCAAAAGAATAACAAAAGAAATGGATAAGTACAATTTCTAATTATTATATCACAGTCGGATAATATTGTGATTTGCATACATGTGAGACGATCAAAATCATGAGCACCACTAACTCCAACAACCAGAAAAGAAAAGGTCAAAAGCTAAAAGGCCCTTATTTCTCTCCCAATCCCTCCCCAATTAGTACATTGAATTCAACATCCCCAAGATTTCAGGATCTCCAATCACGTGTGTCCCAATTTACCAGCTCAAAATTTCCGCCATTCCAATCCCCCGTTACGACTTGAATATTTATCACTCTTTTATAAAAACCAGACCAAACCAAATTGTTAGGATCATCAGCTCTCAGTTTGTCAGAAAAAAAACAAAAACAAAATATAGCACACACCAGGGTGGGCAAGTTGCATCTTTTGTTCTTGCCCAACAGTTCCTTTGTTTGATCAACAAACAACCCAAATCTCCAAAACCAGACAGCAATGGCTTCTTTCACAGGAACTTTGGACAAGTGCAAGGCTTGTGACAAAACTGTCTATGTTGTGGACATGATGACCCTTGAAGGTGTGCCTTACCACAAAACCTGCTTCAAATGCACCCATTGCAAGGGCAAACTTGAGGTATTTTTCAATTCCCCCTTTTCTATCTCATTTCTTTTAATGTCTCTGTTCAATGTTCATGTCCTAAACTCGAACCCGACTCTCGATAGATGAGCACCTACTCCTCCATGGACGGAGTCCTGTATTGCAAGACTCATTTTGAGCAACTATTTAAGGAATCTGGCAATTTCAGCAAGAATTTCCAATCAGGTTGAATTTATATTTACTCCCTACTCTTAGATTTTCTTAAGATTATTTACTTATTCGAACATAATAATTAAAAAAAACCCAAATATTTATGTATATGTTATCTTATATTGATCTGGATTCGAATATCATAATATAAGATGTATCTTCAATTTCACCATGCATGCCTAAGGCTAACAACATCAACTTTCTTTGATTATAATCTTTACAGGGAAGACCGACAGGCAAAATGATCAGGTATGTTTTTTTTAATATGTCAGAATAAATATAATCAAAACATTATTTTTGATATAATTAAATTTATATAAATATTTTAATTTTACAATACATGATTTTTGGAATAATGTTACAGTCGAGGACTCCCAACAAACTTTCATCCATGTTCTCTGGAACCCAAGACAAATGTGCTGCTTGTGAGAAGACAGTGTACCCACTCGAAAAGGTTCGTAGCCATTGTAATCATAATTTAAAATTATAGTAATAATTATTATTGGGGAAAAATTATGGTGCTACATTTATGACATCGTAAATTGTAACCGTAATTTAATACTATGTTTGTGATAATATTTGTTTGAAATAGGTTACAATGGAAGGGGAATGCTACCACAAGACATGCTTCCGGTGCGCTCACGGCGGTTGTCCGTTGACGCACTCGTCGTACGCTTCGCTCGATGGCGTGCTATACTGCAAGCACCATTTTGCTCAATTGTTCATGGTGAAAGGGAATTATAGCCACGTCCTTCAGTCTGCCACACATAGGAGGAACAGCTCCGCTGCATCAACGGAACTAGCTGAAACTAGTCTAGCCGATGAAGACGCTGCACCGGCCGATCATGACGACTCTGAAGAATAGTCGTGATTCAAAAGAAGAAGAAGACGGGAAAATGAAAGAAAAAAGCAGCTTCATGAGTTTATTCTTTATGAAGAACATATATATGTTTCCCGCGCACATGATCTTTTTTCAGTTCTTTTGAAAAAGAATGTGTATTGGTTGATTGGCTGGAACAGATCGTATCGAAAAGTTGATATTTGAATATTTTATCTGATTGTTAACATTTTGTTTTTTTGAATTATTGGATTGAATTTGTTTTTTGATTCTTGCAGAATTGATTGATTGTTTGGTAATATAAAAAAGAATGAACATTGATTGAATTATTTCCTCTTTTCTCGTCTTTTTTTTTTTTTGGCACGATTATCTGTCATCATGGATGTAATTAAGTACCGCAAACATTTAATTTATAAAATACAAATAAAATATATTAACAAAAAATACAAATAAAGCATTAATATATAATGTTGTAATCAAAATATTACAAGGAAGAATACACTTTTATTGATCATAGACAGTGGTGAAGTAAGTAAATTTAGTTTGAAGGGTCAGAATTCAAATAAATAAATTTTTTTAGGTGAGTGAGAATAACTATAAGTGTTGGTTTTTTAAGGGTTGTTGATTTTTTAATATTATTTTATATTAAATTTATAAGAAATTTTTTTCCAAAATATTTAGTGTCATGTGGTATCCCTAGTGTAATCAAATCCTATTTTAGTTTGATATAAATTGTTACAAGTGCTTATATATTTATTATGTGACTGAAGATAAAAGTATATATATATAATCTATCACTTTTAGGATCATGTAAATATTGTGTATTTTTTTATAGAGTTTTTATAATTTTTTTCCTTGGATACATTATCTTTTATTTTTTATTCTAATCCCTTACAATTAATTTTGTCGTGTTTTATTCAAAACAAATCGTTCTTATAAATAATATTTTAAAAGTATTATTTCAATAAATAATTAAAAATATTTATTTAGTAAAAATATGTTAGAAGAGTATGGGTGGTTTTATCGAAATATACTAAAAAAGTAATTTACAAAAATAACACTCTTCAAGATTACTTATCAGAGTAACACTAATCCTGACACATAAGACGAATACATGTCTAATAGGACATGTTTTTGTTTATGTGACACGATCATGAAAAAACACGACTGATAAAATATATATTTATTTTATTTTAACACGATTAAGGATCAAGGTGGAAACTTAAGAAGCAATTAAAAAAATATTTTTTTTCAAAAAAGATGTAAAACGTACAAGATGTGTCAAAGACATGTATTAGCACAAGTCGAGTCAAGCGGCGACAACACACATCTATAGACCTCTTTATCTTCAATCACTCGACGAGTATATATTAAAAATACTACATTCAAGCACGAATAAATTAAGAGCCTAACTCAACTCGTGCTTATGCTCGTGTATTTGACTACGTCAATTTTTTCCTTTGGTTACTCTTCATTTTATTATTTTGATATTGTATACAAAATCATACCCTGTCAAACGCATTTAAAAAAAAAATTAAGGCTCGTTCTGTAGAGCTTAAAAAACCCTGATTTTGATGTCAACACATGTTTATGGGGAGAAGCTGAAAATGCTCTCGTTGGAGTAACCATTCAGCATAATTTTTTTATTTCACAGTCCAACGCTCGTTAAAAAAACATTGTTGAATGGATCTTTAAAAAAATTATTTCGATAAATAATCTTAAATAAGTGCTATTTTAGTAACTAACTTAAAAATTAAGTATATTTCAATAATAACACGAAAAATATGCACTTAAACCCCCCAAAATGGCAACAATTTGATTTTCAATGGGCCTACAACGACAATTACCACTCAGCAAAAAGCCTTCAATCATTAATCATGATTCTGTTTTTTATTTTCAGCCCCTTTGATTAATGTAAAATATATTTAAACCCCCTAAAGTTTTGATAAATGATGCTTTAATAATTTCCCCATATGAGTAGATAATGCTGCTTTTCTGCTTTGAGTTGATCTGAGCTCACCAACGTTGTCCTGAGTCCCACTCACTCCTGACTCACCAAGCACTTTCCCTCCTAAGCTTTCTTATTTATCCACTAATAAACAATGTAGATATTATTCATTTATATAATTTAATTAATTATTTTTTAAATCCCATTTTGTTGGGGAAGACAGACTACTAACAAACCCTACTAGACCCTGATTATCTCTTAAAAACTACTTCTGAAAAGTGAATTTCAACCTAAACGCAAAAGCTAAAACTTTTAACTTTTGCGGTTGTAAAAGTGATTTTGAGAGTAAAATTACAATTTTAACATTCATTTGTTATTGTGTTTATATATAATTTATAAATTTATAATTAATATTTTTTTAAATTTTAAAATGATATATATTTATTTATATCAAGTTTTTTTAAATAAAATATTTTAAATTTGTTATGTTTTCATGAAACACATATAATTGTTAAAAATATATTTATTAATAAAAATATTTTTATAATAATTTAAGCTGATATATTTTATATATTATAACATTAGAGAATTTGAATATCATTTATACATAGACATATATAACTTAAAATATCATGTCTAAAATGGTTATTTATCTTTTTAAAAGTATTTTTAACAGAAATACTAAACACTAAAATCTTACAATCAACTTATAAAATCTCTTTTAAAATCTCTTTCTAACAACACTTTAAAAATCACTTTCCAAAAACAATGCTAAATTGGTTGGGAGGTTCTGCGGTACGACGCCTAATATGCGGCTAATATACGGCGTAACCGGCTAGAAAGGTGACCGGTTAAAGATAATGTTTCCGGTAAAAGTTACCGATTATGTTGATCCGAATATCAATATATTCGGTAGCGCCGAATTTGTTGTTAATTTGGAGCTGATGGGGACTCGGACATTTGGACTATAACAAAACCGGTAAAATTACCGGTTTTGTTGATCCGAATTTCAATATATTCGGTAGCGCCTAATTTGTTGTTTATTTCGAAAGTATCCATACTTTTTAAATCACTATCAATACGTTTTGAACACCAATGTAACCGCGGTTGGAAAAAAATGTCGAAAATATCAATATTTTTTTAAGAGCGTGCGCAAAAGAATCGGTACAATAAAAAAAATTCTACATAACCGGTTACATTATTAATTCATATAATCTAACCGGTAAATCTTACCGGATATATTATTTGGTTTCGATACGTTTTTTAAGAATGTGTGCAAAAGAATCGGTACAATAAAAAATATGAAAACATAACCGATTACATTATTAATTCATATAATGTAACCGATAAATCTTTACCGGATTTATTGTTGGTGTTGAAAGAACCGACACAATTCAAAAACGTATCGAAATTTTGGGGAATTGTATCGATTATATATATATCATAATGATATAACCGGTTAAAAGTATTGCTTGCATTTACAGAAAACCTAAGAGAGGAGAGTATTTGAAATCGACCCGAGTTTGGTTGCTGCGAAATACAAGGTAGGCGTTCTTGGAGTCGTGTTGTATCAGAATCGAAAGGAAAGGTTTTGGGTTTGGGGATTTTGAAGTAAAAGGTATGTTGTCGAAACCCTAGTTTTTTGGTAATGTAGTATTGGGTAGTTGGGGATAATGTTTTGGGTTTAGTGATGTTGAAGTAAAATCGGAATTCGGATTGATATAGGTCGAAAATGTGTAATTATATTTAGGAAAAAAATATTGGTACTTTGTTCTGAGAACTTATCGGTAGAAATTAATAATGTCGGTAGAAATTATATATCGATACTTTTGTCAGAAAACTGAAGCGAGATGGGTTCTAAGGATCATGAAGATGTTGTTCAAGATGAGACTGAAATGATTCAAATGGAGGCGGAGAGAGTAGATAGGGAGGAAAATCCGAAGAAACCAAAGGGTGGATTTCTGTACTTCTAGTAAGTAGAAATTGTGAAATAATTAATCTGTAAATTGTAATTGGATGAAAGTATTTAAGAATATTTAAACTTTCCTATCATGAATGTATTGAAGAATGTCAGAGGATGAGAGATTGTGGGACTTACACTGTCGGTTCGGTATGTAAATTGAAATTATATTGAATATATTAGAGGTTGAATATTTTGATTGTTTATGGTTTATGCATAATTTGCAGGTGAGAGACGTGGTGGTGAATAAATGGAACACGATGAGTGAAACTGAGAAGCAACCATTCAACATGTTGTCCATAAATGCTAGAGAAAACTATGAGGCGAAGAAGAAGAAAAAGAAGGTATTCATTATAGTTGTAAATATTTTGATAAATGATATATAAAAACTCTGACATTATATGTATATTATTTACATAGGAAGTGTCGACTAGGTGTAGCATAAAACGAGTGCACCACATAGTAGAGGAGTTGAAAGCGAAAGATAAAGTAAATCTGTTGGAAGAAATGGGGTTTGGATCTCTTATTGGGATTCAGGACCGACCAATTCGGAGGGAATTGTGTCGGTTGTTGATGGAAGATTTTAATTTGCAGAAGTGTGATGTGCGATACGGAGAATATTCATTTCATTTTAGTGTCTGAATTGTTGAAGCCGTATTGGGGCTACAAAATAAAGGTCAGAGTGTGGATGAAGTTATAAAGAGGGAGGATTGGAAATTACTTGTGCAGAAGTATGGACTAACGTCTAATGTGTCATTTGCTACACTTGAGGACGAAATAAAAAGGCGGCAAGTATGAAGGGGATGATCTGAAGGTCCGGGTACTATTGTACATTGTCGGAGTATTCCTTTGTCCAACGGGTGATTCATCCCCGAGCAAGGATAGTATGAAGTTAATGTGCGACTCCAGGTTTAGAGGTGAATTAAATTGGGCGTCATATGTGTATGACAAATTAATTGATGCAATCAAGACTTTTCAAAAGTCCAAAAACCCCTCATACATCAAAGGATGCATAGCTATCTTAGAGGTAAACGAGTTGAATATTTGTATTGGTTTAGAAAATTTTGTAAGTAGTTATTATAGAAAATGATAAAGCTTATAGAAAATACAGGTTGCATTGTATGATTTTTGGTCAGATTCTTCTTGTGTGCCGACATTCCGAAAAATTGGAGTGGCACGCATCACTGCTTGGGGCAAGGAAGAAGTTGTTCGAGTTATGGCAAAGTTAAAGTTGAAATTACCGAAAAAGAAGGTAAGGGTAATTTCAGTATTTATAGATTACTAAGGATTTAAAAAAAAAAGATGCTCTAATAATGTAGTTTATTTGTGAAGGTTGGCGAGGAGGAAGAGGAGGAATAGGAGGAAGAGGAGAAGGTAGAATATAAGGTGAAAGTGAATGAATGGGGAAGTAAAATTGACATATTGATTGCTGAGTTGGCGGAGGTTAAAAAAGTTATTTCTGATTGTTTGCAAAGACAATCAAGAATCGAACAGGCTATTGAGAGCTTAAAGGGGAAGTAGGGGAAAAGTTTAATGGTGTTGTTAAAGAAGTGGTGGAATTGAGGGGTGAGTTAAAGGGGGTGATTGAAACGGTGGAAAAAAATTTGGATGAGGGGATACATTTAAGTCCTGAAATAAACAAAAAGATGAGTTATGTTGAGGCAAAATATGATGAACTTATAAAAAATGATGAAGAAAATGTAGAAGAATTGAGTAAGAGGGTGGAGGAAAATATAAGAGAGGTCCACCATGAAGATACGAGGACACCGAATCATGCAATACATGTAGAGCTCGATTCAGGGTGTCCTGCACCAAAGAAGCAGAAGACTAAAAAGGTAAAATGAATAATACAAATGACATCCATTTTGATTATTGTGTTGCGTCTAATATCTATTGATATATCGTAGGTTACAAAGGTCAAAATACCAAGTGGAATTGATGACATGGAGGTTGCGATGTGTGATTATGTATGGAATAGTGGATTGTTAGAACCATCGTAAGTTATATATATTGCTTTGCGAGTGATATTTAAATAAATGTGGGAAAAAATTAATACAAAAAATTGCTTCTATAGAGATGTTATCCTAGATTACAGGCTCGAACACGGCACAGTAGGCGACCTTAGCTTCTTAAAACCCGGGGAATGGCTAATAAGTCCGATTATTAATTTGAAAGGCTGGTTGTTGGGTTACGATTCGATGAAGAAAAGTTCAGCGAAGCGGAAGATTTGCTATCTACCATCCGATTTTGTGGTAAGTTACATTTTTACACATTTTCGTGTCCAATTTGTTCATGGCTGGTCAATTAATGAAGATTGTTTTTTAAAATGCAGACCGGGTTGATAATGGACGGTCAAAATGCGCCGAATCTTATAAGCTTATATTCTAGATCATTGATGGACCATAATAAATTCACCGATTGTGACATGGTAAGATATTTTTGCGTACATATTGTTAAGTATTTAAATAATAACAATAAATGTTCTAATATCTTGTGTGACAATTGTTGTAGATCTTCATGCCAATAAACGATTCGAATAATCATTGGTGTCTCTTGGTGTTGAATATGGTTGATCGTGTAGCATCGTTTCTTGATAGTCTACATAGATCTCCCCGGCACAAGACTAGAGTGGAGCAAACCAAGAAAACAGTATGTGTCGATACATTTTGTAATTTATAATGCATAAATTCTTCGTAATCTAATTTTAATTTTTTTTGACGCAGTTGGAATGTTTACATAAATTTAGTGAGGACGAAGCGTTTTGTGCCCAATTTGGGAAGATTAAGGTACCATCGAGGGATTTAAAGTTCGTGGTCCGTAAGACGAAGGTGCAAACAAATGGGTATGAAATTTGAGTATTTAATAAGTCAAAAAATTCATTGTGCTTATCTACTATTTGACATTTTGCGTCATTATAACAGACATGATTGCGGAATGTATGTGGTCATGTGGATGGAAGCTATTTCTGAAGGGAGGTCACCGGATGATTTGGTAAGTGGTCCGAAAAGGACTTTATTTTTAAAAAAATTTGGCACTGACATTGACTCCTAATTTGAATGTAGGTTGTTGGGGATTTTGATCGTCTGAGAGTTTTAAACGATCTCGTAAATCACGATTGTAATAGAAGGAGAGCGAAGTTCACAACTGCTTGCCTGGAACGTATGAAAACATAATTATGTTACCATAATTTTTCCCACTATGTAAATGATGAAGACACAAAATTCTTGTGTCTTCACATTCCCTTCGCCATCCAGCCGTGTTGTTCCTCGACGTGCACTAAAACCATGTTTCATTGCGTATTCCTTGTAAAAATTCCAAGCTTCCTCATGTGAAGAAAAGAGCTGACCTACCAACCGTTCCGAATCATCAACGGTCAACTTTTCATCTTGCAAATTCCCGCTACCATTAACATCGTTGGATGGAATATCTTCCATTTTCTTAAACACGATCGGTTGAAGTGGTCCAAACTTTCCCTGCACAGGACTTCTGTTGTGTTGCTTTCATTTCCAGGTACTAAATTCGGTAGGCGGTGGTGGTTGATGGTGGTTGAAAGCATTAAGAGCATTTATTTCTTTCTTCCTACAAAGTTAACGTGCAATAAATTGTAGTTTATTATCGATACATTTTTCCCCTCTACTGAAAAAGTTTCGATCCTGTTGTAAAATTCCATGATACGTTACCAAATCTGCGCGAAAATATCGATTCTTTCTTTCCTTCACGATAAAATTTATCGATACTTTCAGAAACAATGAATTCTCATAGGTTACTGTAAATAAAGTTTCGATACATTTTTTCCCTTTCTGAAAATGTTTCGATACTGTTGTTAAATTCCATGATACGTTACCGAATCTGCTCGAAAATTTCGATTCTTTCTGTACAGGATGATAAAAATTATCGATACTTTCAGGCAACATTATTCCAACTTACTAAATATGTTTCTATACTATTGTAAAATGAAAGTTTTGTTAAATGAAATGCGAATTAAAGTTTTCATTCCAGTTAAATTTACTTATGTGGTGTTTTGCTTTCCTATAAATACCCACGAATTCCACCATCACTTACTCATTCCAAATTCTCTCTAAACACCGAGCTGAATCTTTGCTCACCTTATGGTAAAATTTCAGACAACATTTTATTTTCTCGATACTTATTTTCAGTCAACAATCACCACCAAGATGTCACTGAAAGATTTAATACAGTTGACAACAATCGAGGTTAGTAAACACGGCGACAAACAAATTTCTTCTATGGAATGTCGAATCCCAACATCGTCAGTAAGCAAAACACACTACGTTATGAAGCTTACGAACGAAGCAGACGTTCGTAACATGTTAAGTTTGACGACGTCAACGCCGGCGAAGGTAGTTCGTCTGCACCCGTACAACCTGATCCAAACACTGAACACGCACCGTCTTCACCAGATGTTGATGCGGCTGCGGAGGAGCTACAACTTTTTATGTACAGGCGTAGACAAAGAAAACAACAGCTGATCGAAGAACTAAACCTAAGTTCAGACGTGTCCACTGACTACGATGATTCAGATTAACAATAAACTTCTGAAATTATCTTTCAATTATGTTATATGACGTCTTATTTCATCCTTTATCACTTACTTGTCCACTGCCTCCAAATAAAGTTTCGATACATTATTCTCCCTTTCTGAAAATATTTCGATACTGTTGTAAAATTCCATCATACATTAGCGAATCTGCTCGAAACTATCGATAGTTTCTTAACGTTACGATACAATTATCGCTGCTTTAAGAAACAAAGGATTCCCATAGCTTACTGGAAGAAAAAGTTTCGATACGTTTTCACCCTTTCAGTAAAAGTATCGATCTTGTTCTAAAATTACATGCTACGTTAGCAAATAGGGTCGAAAATATCGATACTTTAATTCTATTTGCAAACAATTATCGATACTTGTAATTCACATATGGATCCCCATTGCATACTGGAACCAAAGTTTCGATACGATTTACACACTATTAATAAAAAAACTCGATACTTTTGAAAGAAAATCAATGTTTTCGGTCCGAATATCGTTCGAAAATATCAATGCTTTTAAAAAATATCGATAATTAACAAAAACTAAAGGCTTCCCATAGCTTAATGGGAACAAGATTTTCGATACTTTTTTCCATGTTTTAATGAAATTATCGATACGTTTGCAAAAACATTCATGTTCTCGGTATATTTTTACTGTATTATTTATTCATTACATCAATGTATCCGGTTTATTATTACCGTTTTCATTATACACTTCTACAACTTTGCATTCCAGTGTTATGTCATTTCACTTGTATCACATGCACCATTTACTGCTAATCCTGTATAAAGCTGAAACCCTTAATCCCCGGAACGAATCTGATTCTTCCTTTTCAGTATCGTGTCTTTTCACTTGTACCTCTCTGTATCACGCATGCACCGTTCATGACCTTCATTTATTGGGTAGTTCCTCCTAGTTCTCCTCTTTTATTTCTATAACTCCGGAAACGAGGAGAAGAACGAATCTGATTCTACCTTTTCACTTTCGTGTCTTTCCAATGTATCACATGCACCGGTCTGTTCATGTACCTTCTCCTCATTTATTTCTATAACCTGGGAAACGAGGAGAACGAACGAATCTCTGCCTTTTCAGTCTCATGCATTATCACTTTCCCTCCCAAACGGAAATTGCCTATAAATTAACAACTCCTCTATTTGCTCTTCACAACATCTTCAAATTAATCTACTCAACCCTTTCCTTTGCTTTTATAATCAGTTCTCTTTCACAATCTTCTATTATACAATAAGTTCAAGCAGAAGTTCGGGTAAAAATCCTCAGCCTTTCGCAAAGAGGAAGATTGATTTCGAGACATCATCAAACAGTGATGATGATTTCTATATTGATTCTGATTCTGATAATGACGAACAACTAAGCCACGAGGCATTGAAATCCAGCAAATGCTTCAGGAGTTTCTTCGAGGCCTTAGATCAAATGAACTCTATCAACGACCCTACTACTCAATGGCTGTGTCCAGCATGCCACGGAGGTCCTGGTGCCTTTAAGTCGTTTCGTGGCCTTCAGTCCCTACTCACCCATGCAAAAACCAAAGGAGGAGAAAAGCTGAAAATTCATCGCCTCCTTGGTCAGATGTTGGAGGAGGAATTACGAAGAAGGGGTACTTCGGCCACTCCTCAACCTCAACGTCAAGCTTCAGGCCAATGGAGTGGTCTGAGTAATGATGCTGCTATTGTCTCCCCCCGCCTTCAAGCAACCAGGAAGCTCATCACCAAATACTCTGGCCACCCATGGTGATGATTATGAACACACAACATCATAGAGATGGAGATGGGAAGGTAGTTATATAACTTCTGAATTATGTTTTCATTAATATTATAATACTTAACTTCTTATTTCTTTAATTTTTTGCTTCAGTGGATTGGCATGGGAAACCAAGACCTTCTCGACTATTTCAGTTCCTATGGTGCTGTTGCCAAGGCTCGCCATTCATACGGTCCAGAAGGCCATCGTGGGATGAGCCTTCTGATTTTTGAGAGCACGGCAAGAGGTTATCTAGATGCTCAGCGTCTGCATAACTAGTTTGCTGCCCAAGGTTTCAGGTTAGATGCTTGGCAACGTCATGCTCCATCCCCTCCATCCACCCAGCGCCAACTATATGGTTACATGGCTGAAAAAGAAGACATACACATCTTCAACCGCCATCTCCAAGGTTTTCTCTATCATTTTCTTCTATTATTAATAACAAGATACACTTCTGCTCATACTTATGCAAAAAAAATTTGTTCATTAGGCAACCAAAAGGTCAAGTTTGAGATGCGACCATATGCACAGATGGTTGGACAGCAAGCTGGTGCTGGAACAAGTTCCATAGGTGGCAGGGGACTTGAAGGGAGGAGGCTTGAAGGGACAATGAATTCAGAAGAAAGAAAAGATTGATGGTCTAACATAAATATTAGAAGATCAATCTTTTGTTGCTTCTCAATTTCTTTTTCTTTCCGTTGCCATCTCGTTTTGTAATCTTTCCTTTTGTAATCTTTTCCTTGCTATCTGATGCACTAGTATTTTCTTGATTCTAATTCATATAAACGATTTAATAGAAGTATCCATAATTTTTATAAAGTATCCATACTTTTTCGAAAGTATCCCTACCTCTCATAGAAGTATCCAAACATTTAATATAAGTATTCATATGTTTCATTTAAGTATCCATACTATCGACGCACAATTGAACCAGTTCCAATGTTTTTATTAAAATATCGATAATATTGTATAAGGTATCGATTCTTATTGGCTACCTATTACGTTATCCTAGTACAACATATATTGATAAAAAGTATCGATAAACTTTTCAAAAGTATGGATACTTTCGAAATCAACATATCCGGTACCGCTTTACCGAATATATTATATACCTTATAACAAATTAGACGCTACCGATTTTGTTATGTCTGACCGTTTACTTAAATTTGCCGGTTATCATTATTTTTTCATTTTTTTAGTATTTTTTACCGGATATATCATTTCATATCAACATATCCGGTACCGCTTTACCGGTTACATTATATACCGAATCATGTTTCCGGTAACACCGTATATTAGCCGCATACTAGGCGGCCGCATGGTGGAAAACTCCAAATTGGCTTGATAAAAAAAATACAGATTAATGTAAAAAAATATTAAAAAAAAAGGAAAATAACAAAAAGGTGCAACTTATAAATATAAAATTTTAAAAGAGGACAAAGATGGGCAATGATACGTCTACCCAGTGGGTAGATTACCCAGCTGAGGTGGCACATGAGTATTAACTAATAATTGTAATATTATATATATTTTAATAAGCAATAAATACAATGCAATTAATATACCTTTTTTAGTTTTATTAGTAAATAATTTTTAAGATTATATCTACTATACAATTAATACATCTTTATCCATAAATAATTTTCATAATTATGAATGTAATTTAATTAATATTTTATTTTTATCATAATATTTTATTTTTAAAATATAATAAGAAGAGAAATTAAGCTAACTAAAAAAATATTTTGACTTGTCGTAATATTTCGTTCTGTTAGTTTTCGGATCAACGAGTGTGACCTTGCTTCAAATAATAACAAGACATTATAATTAAATTATATGACTTAAATTTAACAAATTAGAGAAAAAAAATCTAGAACGAGCGACGCGCACACATCGCTGCACATTATTAAAACTTTTAAATGAATGTTAAAATTCACAGGGTTGTCAGTTTATCACTTTTTTAAAATATAAGATTAAAAATGTGGTAAAATAAAAGAAAACTCACTACACACAAAATCTCAAAATTGATTCATAATTCTATCATTATAACAGATATTCACAATTTAAAAACAAAGGAAGAAGACAAAAGAAGAACCCAAATGAAAAATGCAGAATTGAAAAAATCTTGTAAAATATTAAAGAAAAAAAATTAAGAGAACTATGTGATGAGTTAGGAGAGTTGATGAAATAGTTGGGGATCTGGAGTAGCGCACGAATGGAGGAAGGTGTCGACATCGTTTGACAAATTTTTTATCGTAGTTGCTCAGAGATCTAGGTTATAAAATTATGTGTTCTTTTAACATGATTAATTGTATATTGAGTCCTTATAGATTATAATACTTTTAAAAAATTTATTAAAAAATAATAGTGTTCAACAGTGTATTGCGTTAGTGGTGTTCAGCGGTGTGCGACACCCGCTCTAGACTCATCCATTTGAGAATGAGACCACTCATTGGGTTCGATTCATGTACTTTTTAAATTTTGAAATTTCAATTGACTCATAATACCAAGACAATATAACTAAATTATGACTTAAAATTATCAAATTGAAGAACGATAACTAAATCTATAAGTAACATATAATATACGAAACATTTTAATTTAATAGATTTCATAATTATTGTACAATAAAAAATTAGATTTTCTCAGATGTAAATATGAGATAATGTAAAAAAGAAAAACCTAATTAATTAAAGTTATGTGGCAAGTGACAATGAATAGTAGGGTGTTCAAAACCTAATTAATTAAAGCTATGTAGCAAGTGACATAAGAAACACATAAAATTTCATGATATATATTTTAAACACAAAAATTATTGATTAGTGATTAGTTTTAAGAGAAATATTTGGATATATATATATGTATGTATATATATTAAAGTTTATCGACGAAAGAATGTATTAAAAATATTAATCTCGAACATGTTTTTTTCTTTCGAATATCATATTGACAAATTAATATAATTGTTTTTGAAAATTTTAAAACTTAAAAGTATATAATACAAGCATAAAAAGAAATTAAAGATTTAAAATTAATTTTAGGGGGAAATAGTAAGAAACATAAAATAAAATAGAATTTAAAATTTAAAATATATGTTTTAAAATTACCGGTCGAGTCGGGTACCCGGTTAAAAAAAATTCGGCCGGCCCGACTACACGGCCCAAAAAATTCGGGTATTTTCAAATAAATACCCGATGATTTTCAATCGGGTAGGCGGGTCGACGGATCGGGTAGTTCGGGTTGAGTATTTTTGAACACCCTGATGAATATGATAGAAAGTGAGAGTATACGAATTCCTTTCGTATATAAATATAAGAGTTTTTAATTTATTTTTTTCTAGACAAAAAATTTGTCTAAATTTAAAAATAAAATTATACAATTATCTATCAATTTAAAATATTTTTAACCATTTAAAAATAATAAACGTAAAAAATAAAATTATATTTTCTAAAATTTATATCATATAATTAAAAACATAATTTTTTGAATTGACAAAAAAATAACATTAACTAACCTATTAATTACTAGTATGTATGTTTTCTATACAATTATTAACTCAAGTGGGTAAGTTACCCACCGGGTAGATAAAGTTTTCTCCGACAAAGATAGTAACCTCTCTGGATGCCCTAATTTAATTTTCTCGGTAAGCTCAGAAACGCCTACGAATCAACCCATTTCTGTTCTCTACTATTTCCCTTTGCCACAAACAATTAAAAAAACCTTTGCGCCCTCCAAAGCACAAATCATTCGATTTCTTCTCCGAAAATCATTTCATTCTTTCTTTGTTTTCGGTAGATCTGTGCAGAAGCATCCTCAGTTTTCACTCAAATTTGTGATCTAACCCCCTTTCTGATTCGGTTTGTTTTAGGACGACCCTCGGTTTTGCCACTATTTACGGCGTTACCCCCTCTGTAAGAAGCCCTAGCTTTGCGGGTTTTTTTTGGGTAATTGTGTATAGATTTCGGTTTGTCTAGGTTTTCGAATCTGGTTTTTCGGAGATTAGGAGTGTGATATGAATAGTAGAGGGAGGTATCCACCGGGGATCGGTGTTGGCCGTGGCGGCGGAGTGAACGCAAACCCTGGCTTTCAGTCTAGGCCTTCGCAACAGCAGTACGTGCAGAGGAATTTGGTGCAGAATCAGCAGCACTTTCAACAACAACAACATCATCGCCAGCAACATCAACAACAGCAGCAGCAGCAGCTGTGGCTCAGACGAAACCAGTTGCCCGGCGGCAATGACTCTAATGTCGTCGATGAGGTCGAGAAAACCGTGCAATCCGAAGCCGTCGACTCTAGGTCCTTTTCATTTCTTCTCCCTTTTTATCGTTATTTCGACGTAGGAAGATTTTTAGTATTCTAATCATCTTAAGCAATAGTTCTAGGATTTGGTTTACTCCCGAACTTTCCATTTGCTTGGAACGAGTCGATTATACAGAGAAATGATTTGACAAGGGATGGGCGATTTATGTTTTGCTTTTGTTGTTTACCTCTTTTCTTGCATCCTCTTTCAGCTCACAAGATTGGAAGGCAAGGCTAAATATACCACCGCCAGATACACGCTACAGAACAGAGGTATTTATGTAAATGATATATGTTCTGGTGTTGAATATTTGCTTACTTGTTAATGATATTGTACATTATAGAATTATGGATCTAAAATTTATTAAATGATTTTAGAATGGTGAAGGACAAATTGCTTTCTTATGCTGTTCTGGTAATACAAGTGGATTGCCTATTTTGTAATTCCTATTATAATTGTATAACTTTATAAGTTTTTAACTTGGGGAATCAATGCATGGGTTTTGATGTCGAGGCCTTCTGTTAGTGCTGTTTGGGCTTGCAATTTCTTGCTTCGTAGCATATCATCTTATTTCTTGTGACATATATCTCTTTACAAGGCATGATGGTCATTTGTTGGTATTTATTGTTGTTTCAAATCATCTATTTACATGTTTATGAGCTGATCTGCCTATTAAATTGCTGCCAGGATGTGACAGCTACCAAAGGAAACGAATTTGAGGACTATTTTCTTAAACGTGAACTACTTATGGGAATATATGAGAAGGGTTTTGAAAGGCCTTCTCCTATTCAAGAAGAGAGTATTCCCATTGCTTTAACTGGAAGTGATATTCTTGCTAGAGCCAAAAATGGAACTGGGAAGACGGCAGCATTTTGCGTTCCTGCCTTGGAAAAAATTGACCAGGATAACAATGTTATTCAAGGTTTGATCTGCATTCTGCATCTACTTTCCCCCTACTCTTTTTTTTTTTGTGTGTATCAGTTATAGGTGCAGTTAATTGGTAATGGGTTCTTCATAGCTTTGCGATTTCTATTGTATATTGTTCTTCTAGTTGCTTGATTTTTTGTCAATCAGATATTGGAGATGATGCATGAGATCTGTTTACTGCATATATTGTTAACTTAAGTATGAGTTACGGGCATTGGTATGTATGGACATTGTCAAGCGGTGGTCAAACTTCTGTATCAGTTTGTGAAATGAGTGCATCAAGACTTACTGCAAATAGGTGCAACTTTTTGTGTCAGTCCAAGCATGAATTTTTACTCTTCGTTCTGAAACCCGGGCAAATAAAGTTCTTTATTTGAATCCTTTTGGTTTAGTATGAAATACAAGTCAATTCCCCTTCTGTATCTCATGATGTTACTTTTGGCAAAGAAAGTTGTCAATGCCACACATGAATTCTGATTTTTCATTATTTGTTCAATTACTTAATTTTACTGAACCTGTCTTTTTTTTTTTTGCACAGTTGTCATACTTGTTCCAACAAGAGAATTGGCTCTCCAGACATCACAAGTCTGCAAGGAGCTTGGGAAGCATTTACAAATTCAAGTCATGGTCACAACTGGAGGTACCAGTCTCAAGGATGATATCATGCGACTGTATCAACCAGTCCATTTACTGGTTGGAACTCCTGGGAGAATTCTTGACCTTGCTAAAAAAGGTGTTTGCATTTTGAAAGATTGTTCTATGCTTATCATGGATGAGGTAATAATTTGGTAGTTTCTCTGCGTTTTTCTTTTCTCTCAGTTTGATTTTCTTTTTGCATTTTATCTGATTTTTTGTGTGTGTGTGTTTTGGTTTCTTTCAGGCAGATAAACTTCTGTCTCCAGAGTTTCAACCATCTATAGAGCAGTTGATACAGTTTCTTCCAGCGAATCGTCAAATTTTGATGTTTTCAGCCACATTTCCTGTTACTGTCAAGGACTTTAAAGACAGATATCTTAAAAAGCCTTACATTATTAATCTGATGGATGAGCTTACTCTGAAGGGTATCACCCAATTTTATGCCTTTGTAGAAGAAAGACAGAAAGTCCATTGCCTAAATACTCTTTTCTCTAAGGTTTGATAATATATATATATAAAAAAAACTTTATCTAGTTTTCTCTCTTTAGCTTTGTTTGAATGAGTTGTGATATTTATTTATCTCCAGCTGCAAATAAACCAATCAATCATTTTCTGCAACTCGGTAAATCGGGTGGAGCTGCTGGCCAAGAAAATAACAGAACTTGGCTACTCTTGCTTTTATATCCATGCAAAAATGCTTCAGGACCATCGTAACAGAGTATTTCATGATTTCCGCAATGGTGCATGCAGGAACCTCGTTTGTACTGGTATGTTATGCCATGCTATGTATATTTGGGATATGATCTAATCTTTCTCTGCTGTTTGATTCTTTAACAAGTAAATCCATGTTGTATAGCAGATAGTTTGAAGTACTTTCTATTACAGTTTTGCTAGAAAATAACTAATTTGAACTCAACGTTGCTGGCTTTATTTTTTTTATTTCGAGCAACACACTTTACGTTCTTATGATCAATTCTTGATGCATGTGCTGAATAGGGTCTTACTCTTCATAAGCATTCTGTGATAGTCATCTTGAAGAATAATCTCCTAACGATGTATTTGTACTTTCTGCAGATCTTTTTACGAGGGGTATAGATATCCAAGCTGTTAATGTTGTAATTAACTTTGACTTTCCCAAGAACTCAGAAACATACCTTCACAGAGTATGTTGGTTAAGATATTTTATCTCTTGCGAGGTGCAACGTTCATATCATTCTTTTTGGTAATCCTCATGGATACTCTTTTAATGAGCAGGTTGGTCGATCGGGAAGGTTTGGTCATCTTGGATTGGCTGTGAATTTGATCACCTATGAGGACCGCTTTAACTTGTATGTTACCAAATCCAACTTCTGTAAACCGTAGTACTATACATTGAAGTTCTCCTGGTTCATTGAAATCTTATGTGGTCCTATGTAACAGGTATAGGATTGAACAAGAACTTGGAACTGAAATTAAGCAAATTCCTCCACACATCGATCAGGCAATATACTGTCAATGATTAATGGTGGATGATTCCCGTTCGGCCTATGGTGATAAACCGTGGTAAGTAATCACACTCATGTCCAGTTTCAGATTACATGCACAAAAAGATCCCCGTCTGTTATACTTAGCATGACGATGTACAGTGATTTTGCATGTTTATTAGGGTTAATGAAGCTGGTCGATCAATGTGTTTGACCATGGCAGATGGACGCGTGTTATAAAAAATCAAGTGGTGTTGGTAGAAGACTTTTACTGCTGCTGTATGCATGTAATCCCTGGAATTCTTCTATCGATTTCTCTAATTCCGTAGTCCTGAAATGTTTGACAGGATAGTAGGAGAGAATATAGAAGAGTCCTGCTTTTATGCTACTTCCTCTACTTTTATGCTAGTCTCGTCATGGTGGAATTGTTTTTTTTAAAGATTGTAGCTTTGTGCAAGAAACTTATGTGTTGTTTTATGTTGGTGCAGTTGCTCGTCTCTGTCGTATGGATGAATAAAAAGAAATGACTTGTGTTGGGTTTTCTTTGATGCTTGACCATCTCATTCCCATTTTCAATTTGTTTTTTAAGACATTACTAGCTCCTACTTTCATTCAGGTGTTGTTCCTAGCAAGATTAAGAAATTTAATTAGTGATTAGGGTGTAGAGTGTAATAAAATGCTTGCTACCAACTTCGTGGTTTGTGAGTGAAGACATAAATGTGAGTGAGGTACAGATAGATATGTAATAATCAACCCAAGGTACAACATCATCATCATCTGTCATGTTGAATAATGAGGGTTCTGGACATGGTCAAAATAAGCGATCGGGATCCAAGAAAAGAGGGTTAATGGAAATTAAAGATTTTGATTTAATAAATTACAAGAAAAAATAAAAAATACTTTAAAGAGGATCTATAATAATTTTTACTAAGATAAAACTATTTTTTAAATAAAATTTATATATTTTTATGATTATAAATTAAAAGGCCTCGTTTTAATAAACTGCACAGAATTTTATAAACTTCTTCTCAAACTCTTTCTTGGCAAGTGTTACGTTTCCATAAGTCTTGAAGCCATCAACTTCCAAAACCAAACCAAATGTCTTTTTCAGTTCTGCCAGATCTTATCTTTTGGACTTTGAACTGACCACATTCATTGTACTTAATTGAATGAAAAAAAAAATGAAAGTACTTGGTCTTGCCATTCCCCTTGCCTTCCACATTCAATAGCAAACAAACAAATAACCGTTCTCTTACAAGGAAATGAAAAACGTTCCCAAAACGGTAGATTAAATATCTGTAATGTTTACACACTGTTTAACACACAAAAACAATTAAACAAACATAGAAACCGTCAAGAACTATACAGATGAAACGGGAAGGTACAATTACAATTACAAACAAGCAAAGTGGGCAACCAATAAACAGCTAAAAGTTGCATTTGTTTCAACATCAGACTTCAGAAACACCCGAGGAGCTTCTTTGGAGTTTGTCCGGTCGCACGGTATTTTGCAGCCATTTCCTCCGCCTTGAGAACTTCTTCTCCACGTTTGGCTTCAACCATTGCCCTCTTCTCTTCTGCTTCCTTGTGAAGTAAAGCCACCTTGTTTTTCATTTTCTCTGCATATTCTGCTTTCTTCTTCTCCAATTGTTCCTACCGATATTTGCAACACATTCGAATTAAACCCGAATGATAAACAATCCCCCCAAGCACACCCAAAGAACTACTCTTAACCTAAAACTTTAAACTCTAATTTCACATTTGCCGTATAACAACATAATGTAACATAATATTGAAAGTAAACTCTAAGCAATGGTAAGGCCAATAGTTACCTCAATTTTTTTCAGTTTAGCTTCCAGAGTTGCTTTCTTGCTGTTCTCCCATGCTACAATATCAGAAAGCTTTTTCTGGGACCTGCTCACCAGTTTTAAATTGATAGATTATTCAACAGTTAAACTAAACTCCTCTAAAAGATCATGGAAATTAAAGAGGGTAATTTGGCCTTTACTTATTCTCTGCTTTGGACTTTTCGCTATCTTCCCATGCCTTGATGAATGACAACCTTTTTGCCTTTTCAACCTCCGCAAGGGCAATATCTGAAAAATAGAACAAGTTATATATAAACACCCTCCTTTTAGCTGTATCTGGTGATAATGAAACGATGGTATCTGAGAACTATTCCCAACACTTACCTCTGTCATGTGATCCTCCTGAAATTTTCTTCGGTTCAGGCTCCGGAGCCTCTGTTAAAATGAAAATAACGTTAAAACCACCAGAAGAGTGATGAGCAATGATTAATGGTAACAATGTGTAAAGTTAAAGCCATCGAATTGAGGATTACCTGGAATTTCTATCAATACAGAAAGAAAATAAAACTACACTTATTCATCAAAAAAGGATAATACTATAATTGAAGTTCCTTTTTCAATCTTAAAAGCTAGTTAATAAGACAAGGTATAGCAACAGTAGATGTCCTGTTCTCGAAGCAACTTTAATCTTTCACCTAAAGATATTGAAAATGGCCCCATAATCAAATTATTATATTCCCATGATAATAATTGAGGGACCATGTTAAAAAAAAAGCTTAGTGTTAAACTAATCAGGATGACACCTTGCCAGCCTAACCATATATTCTACTGGAATCTTGTGTTAAATTTGTTATTCTTCAGAATATAAAACGTATCATCACATCAGTGTATAGATGTATGATCTTTTGAATATATATAGAGAGTTAGGATCAACTTACACAAAGTAAAATTCTTTAAGTTTTATACGTTTTCTGGATCGTTAGATAAGGGGAATGGATGACTCAGATTAACTCCTTACTCTTTTTTTTTCCAAGCGATAATCTTCACATATTTACTGTTAATCTCATCCATTCGTTTACTCATCCAACGGTCTAAAGAACGTGTAAAACTTAAAAGAGTTTTACACTATGTAAATGGATCATATATATATAATTGAACATTAACTTTTCAATAATATAGGTTTGTAGTGTTGAAACTGTTCAACAAAACGATCATTTGGTATTTTGTCAGGGGTAAAAAGGGAAGACAGAAGAACTCATACACATAGAAATCTGAAAAAGGAAAATTTTTGTGTTAAAATTGATTATATTCTAAAATAACAGAGCACTGAAACAGCAATCAAAAGTAAAGATGTAATGCCAAACAATCTTGAACTCTGTTTTCCAGATCAGTTGATGTTAGTAAGAGATTTTAGACACTAAATTTAATATGAATTTAGACTAAAAAAGGATATGGAAACTCGAAATCTAATTTTTGATTGTTTAATTTTATATTATACAAAATTTTGAACCAAGAAATCACTTCACCTGAAAAAGAAAAACATTCTAAACATAATAGATCACTGAAAAAGAAATAAAAATTCACTGACTAGTGTTGATTTCCAGTATGATTAAGCGACCAAACGGAGCTTTAAAAAGAGCATATGAATTTCATGATTCGAATGTAGAAAGTTTAAATTATATATAAAAACAAACACGATGAGTTGGAAAGCCAAGCTTACTCTCAATTACTGCAAGAGCTTTCGATTCTTCAGGTTTCTCAACAACCGCAAGAGCTTTCGTTTCTTCAGGTTTCTCCTCCGTTGACGGTGGAGAGACGGTTTTTTCTTCAGATTCAGGTTTTGGAGCCTCCACTGCCGGCGGTGGAGTCGCCGTGGTTTCAGCTTGCTTCTTCACTTCCTCCGCCATAATTTAGATTGATCTGTGTTCGTGGAAAACAAACGAAAAATTCGTTAAGAACTAAGTGGTAGCTGAGCTCTTAAAAGTCTGGAATAATCTTTATATTTTAGCAACGTTCGTTCGCTTAAATCAAATTATAAATAAATCCACTCTGTACTTTTATCTCCTACGCTAAGTTCACGCGTAAACACTGTTTGATTTTGGATATCAATTCTTTTTTTATATTGTTTGATCCAACGGTTGGTATGGTTTCTTTTATGCCGACAGGTAAAACGGTTAAATGCCCACACAGATATGAGTATTTTACTCGACCAGATCAGATTCGATTCATTTTTTTTTCTTGCAAAAAAAAAATTCGGACGAGTCAAGTCGGGATTCTATTAAGGGTGATATTTGGGATTAGTTTTTATTAATGGTGAGTTTGGGTTGGGTTCAGGGTGAAAGATATTCGACACAACCCGATAGTAATATTGTAATTTTCTCTATATTTTTAGTTATATTTGTAATAATACCTTCTCGTTATATTTTTTAGGGTAAACTACACCGGTGGTACCTTAACTATGCCTGTATTCCTACTTTGGTCCCAAAACTATGTTTTTCGGCAAAAGAGTCCCTTTCGTTACATAGTTTTCCTGTTTTGGTCCCCCGACGTTAAATAACTAACGGTTTTGCTGATGTGGCATTTTTTAATATTTTTTAAGGCTGACGTGACATTTTTAAATATTTTTTTAATCATTTCTCTCTCCTCTTATATATTATTTTTATTTAATTTTATTCACCCAATCATATTGTGACACGTGTCATACACCATTAGATGAAAAAAACCCCAAATATCCTAAAAATCAGAAGTGGTGCTGCTGGGATTCGAACCCAGGACCAGCAGCACACCAAGCATGCACTTGAACCAACTAAGCTAGGCTGGATAATTAATTCAAATCTACTAACACTTATATTTAAGCTGTACAAATTAACCCAAAAAAACCTAAAAACATAATTGGTACCGCTGGGAATCGAACCCAAGACCACCAATGCATAAAGCATGCGCATAAACCAACTATGCTAGGCTATTTAACTGATTTAAATCTACTAACATTTATATTTAATCTGTATAAATTAACCCAAAAAAATCTAAAAATATATTTATTTATTATAAAATTAATATTTATTAATAATATAAGAGGAGAGAAATAATCAAAAAATATTAAACTAATGATATTTATTAATATTAATAATTGTTAAATTTTTTACTTTACTATTACTGCAAGTATTTTTATTTATTTTATAATAATATTTATTAATAATATTTAATAGTAAAATAAAAATTTAACAATTATTAATATTATTAATAAATATTTAACAATTATTATTAATATTATTAATAAATATTATTATAAAATAAATAAAAATATTTGCAAAAGTAAAAATTTAACAATTATTAATATTAATAAATATCATTAGTTTAATATTTTTTTTGATTATTTCTCTCCTCTTATATTATTAATAAATATTAATTTTATAATAAATAAATATATTTTTAGGTTTTTTTGGGTTAATTTATACATATTAAATATAAATGTTAGTACATTTAGATCAGTTAAATAGCCTAGCATAGTTGGTTTATGCGCATGCCTTATGCATTGGTGGTCTTGGGTTCGATTCCCAGCGGCACCAATTATGTTTTTAGGTTTTTTTGGGTTAATTTGTATAGCTTAAATATAAGTGTTAGTAGATTTGAATCAATTATCCAGCCTAGCCTAGTTGGTTCAAGTGTATGCTTGGTGTGCTGCTGGTCCTGGGTTCGTATCCCAGCAGCACCACTTCCGATTTTAGGATATTTGGGGGTTTTTTTCATCTAATGGTGTATGACACGTGTCACAATATGATTGGGTGAATAAAATTAAATAAAAATAATATATAAGAGGAGAGAGAAATGATTAAAAAATATTTAAAAATGCCACATCAGCCTTAAAAAATATTAAAAAATGCCACATCAGCAAAACCGTTAGTTATTTAACGTCGGGGGACCAAAACAGGAAAACTATGTAACGGAAGGGACTCTTTTGCCGAAAAACATAGTTTTGGGACCAAAGTAGGAATACAGGCATAGTTAAGGTACCACCGGTGTAGTTTACCCTATTTTTTATAATTAGGTCCTTAAAATTAAATTTTTTATTTACAATTTGATCTTTATAATTCATTTTTCTACAACTAGGTCCTTAATATTATTTTTTTACATTATGTCCCTAAAGTTGTTTTTTTTAGAACAAGTCTATTCGGGTTGATGTATATAATTTTCAGGTTGAGTTTTTTTAAAGATTAAATCAAGTCAAGTTTATATTTAAGATAAATATTTTCGAGTTAGGTTCGAGCTGACACAAAATTCGATCGACTGGTGCCTATCCCTATGTCTAGTAATATAAATCTACGGCGTAGGGTGGTTCAAAAAGACCATAGCATAGCTGCAGTGCACAAGTATCTTTACGTGTTTTATTATTTTAGTATTATTAATTTATTTAATATGTTAATATTTAATGCATTGGCTGCATGCAAACTTTTTTTATACATACATATCTATTAAGCTTTAAAATCTGAAATATAAAACTTTAAACTCTAAATTTTAACCTTAACTATTAAATTTGATACCTTAAAACATAAAATATTAAATCTATAAACTTTAAAATAAATTTATTTATATAAATCAAAATTTACATTGACAATGCATTAAATATATTTTTTAATTGAGGGTTTAATATTACTAATATTGTCATAAATAATTTAAATCGTGGGTTTGAATATTGTGAAAACTTAAATGGAATGAATGATGAGATGACATCCGGAAGGCAAAATGCAAAAGCAAAGGAGATGTAAATGACAAGTAAGAGCAGCGTAGGGTTAGGCTGGTGGCCAACTAAGCTGTGCAGTTGGATATTTTTATTGTGAATGATTTGGGCACTGCTGTGCTGCGCTGCACTGGTGGTCTTCCTTTAATCGTTTTGGTTGGCCATTTTGCCAACAACGTGGACCAATAGCATTTTGAGATTAGTCTAATTAAGTCCCTATTTATAAAAAAAAACTCAAATAATTCAAAATTTTAATAATTAATAGATCAATTTTTTAATTCAACTAAAGTATCTCAACTTATATATAGGCGGAGCCACTCAATAGACATGATTGTCATATGACACTAAAAAATTCTGGATTTTTTTTATAAAATAAATAATATTAAAAATAAAACTATTATAACTTTAAATAAATATTGACACCCTTAAAAAATTATTCATAAAAGTTTTAACACCTCAAACTAAATTTTCTAAATGCACACAATATCAAGTCATTTAAATTAAAATCAATTAATAACATAATATTATAAATATTTACAATCAAATTTAAATAAAAACTCAAATAATTTATGAAATGACTCAATTCGATCGAATAATAACCTTAAATGCCTCAATTGATGAGCATGGTCGGTATCCATTTGGGCGTTCTTTTAAGGTCCAATGACCTTATCATGTACAAGGCCTCGTATTCATATCTTCTTCTTAATCAAAGACGTGGTGTGTGTCATTGCAATTTGCAGCACTGTTGGCCCACTGGCCCACCACTGAAATCAGAGGTGCTCATCTCCCACGTGTTTCAGAGAAATGGGTAACCTTTTATCCTAACAAAGTTTTTTATTTTTATTTTTTAGATTATTAACTAATAATCGTTAAAAATAATATTTTTAAAATTTTATTCAAAATATCAAAAAAACAATATTTTTATATTAAATTTATACATTTTAACGTTTTACTTACTCATTTAGGTATTTTTTAAAATACCTATTTTAATAACACTATTTTCAATTTTGAGTGAATGGTAAATAGCTCTTTCGAAGAGAACATGAGTTTAAACATTGAAAAAATATTATTAGGAGGGAGAGTCACGAATCTCAAACATAGACCATATAAATTAAAATATATTTTAAATAATTAAAAACATATTATATACTTTTTATATAATCAACCATTAAAATTGATTTAAATTGTAACGAGATTCATTAATTAGTCAAATGACAAAAAAATTATATTATCTCACTTTGTATGAATCGAAACTCAACGTTTATTTTAAAAATTGTAATATCTCTATTTAATAAAAAATTAATTTAAATTATAATCGATTCAACTGTAAAAATCAAATTAATCGAAATTAACTTACGGATTGAGAGAGGGTTGGTTATCTCTCCTATCATTTACAAATTAACCAAAACTTTTGGATAGAAAAGGCCCATTTTTGTCATGTCTGGTAGCCGAACAATCCCATACGCGAAGCCGCCACGTTTGATATTTTCCATTTTTGTCTTGAAAGAAAAGCTTAATCAACGGGGCAAGTGGAGGAGATTTGAGTTGTCGGGAACTTTATACTCCACTAATGTATTTTTTTAATTTACATTAATTTTATATTTTAGATTACCGTAAATTGATAGTTAAAATTAATGATTTTTTAAAATAGATAATATTATTTATAAAATTGCAATCATTAAATTGCTCAAAATCAATGTAATATTTATTATTTTTACACCATATAAATTAATATTTTTAATATATTTAGTCAGTTGGTCAAGTTACTCATTTTTGTTCTCACATATTTTCTTAGGTCATGAATTTTAGACTCACTAGAAACACCCATTCCTTCCCTCCTAGAGTCTCCCATTTCCTCCTCTCAAGGTAAAATTAAGATAAGAATTAAGATTTGTCAAAAAAAAGTCACTTATAGGAATTAAAATCTTTGCTTACATGTATCACTTTCCTCAAATTTAATAACTCATCTATTAGTCAACAATTTTCTAGAGTAGAGTAGGTGGTTAAAAGATCTCAGTTAATACACTATTTTTTGTGAGTTTAATACACATTAAAAATAAATGTCATATTTTCCTCCCAAGAATTATTTTAGAAAAAGAAAACTCAGGTTGGGTCAAGTGTGGGCGGAGGAACATAATAATCGGGTCGAGTTAGAGTCGGCCAAAAACTTGACCCAATCCGATCCATGATCTTCACAATCCTAACTTAAACAATGCATGAATAATATAACTAAATTTTGGTATTAACCTAAACAATATTAGTTGTTAAATCTATTAAGTCAAATTATATTTTTCGGCATTATGAGTAGGGATGTAAACGAACCAAACGTTCAGCGAACCATTCGTGAACCGTTCGGCGGGAAATTCGTTTATGTTCGTTTATTTATTAAACGAACGAACATGAACAACAATTTTTGTTCGTCTAATTAAATGAACGAACACGAACAAAAGGCTTGTTCGTTCATTTATGTTCGTTCAATTATGTTCGTTTATGTTCGTTTAAATTTATTCACATATGTCTAGGGGTGTTCATTATTCGGTTAAACCGAACTTACCGACCGAACCAAAACAAAATTGGTGAATCTATTAGATAATTTTAGGTTTCGACTAATAGTTAAGAGTTTTTTCAAATTTTAATTATCGATTAATTCGGTTTAAAAATCAGTTAATTAACTAAATTAATCGAACTAACCAAAAATATTAAATATTTAACAAATTATATATGTTCGTTTATGTTCGTTTGTGTTCTTTAGTGTTTGTTTATGTTCGTTTACCATTTAAATGAACGAACATTAACGAACACGAACAAGCTACATTCCTTAATGAACGAACACGGACAAGAAATTTTGTGTTCGTTTATGTTCGTGTTCGTTCATTTGTTCGGTTAAAGTTAAACGAACGAACATGAACACACCCTCGTTCGTGTTCGTTCGGTTCGTTTACAGCCCTAATTATGAGTAAGTTGTAAATTTAATTCTTGTTATCCAATGCAAATATTTTTAAATCCCTATAATTTAATCATGTTGTCAATGTACAATTTCACCAAAAAGGTAAAACGGCAGGAAGGCGTTTTAGAGCCAACCGTGTCATTTAAATTTCTGGTTAAATTCTTTCATTAGTCTATGTTCTATGCATAGTTTCAAATTTAATCTTTATACTCTGATTTGTCGGATTATACTCCTCCAAGTAAAGCATGGGTTAGTCAGAGTCAACCCTAGTGGTCAAGAAATCCCCTGGAAAATATTTAACTTTAAAAAGTCTATAGATAACCAACGAGATTGGTTTAAGTGGTAAGTAGTTTGGTATCACTTAAGCATGTCTTGAGTTTGAGGCAAAGATGAAGCTAAGATTTGAAGTTGGGGGGCAAAACATAAATATTTGAAGGGGGCAAATTCAGAAATAAACCTATTTTTTTTATAAAAAAAAATCATATAGGGGGACAAAAGTCAATTGCCCCCACCCCTATGTAGCCTTGCCCCTGGTTTGAGACGTTGTGTATGCAAAAAATCTTGTTCAGAGACACACTCACCAAAATTAAATATGCAACGTGAGTCGGCCTAAATAATCAGGATGAAACCCTGAAAAACGAGAGAGCAACAAAGAAGTCTATTGATTAGGGTATTTGGGTTTGGTAATAACCGCCCCCTTTTGTTTAGAAAGCACTGCCAAATTGAAACAGGTAAGATTATTGGAACCCATATCGCCATCCTCTTTCATACCCCACCGGGAAGAATTCATCTGGATTTAAATTACAGTGGCCGTGGCGATTTATTGCAGTTACGAACAATAGCGAATAAATTACGATTATTGCGGACCGTTATTTTTTACGATATTAATTTCGAACGGTGTCGTTACCATTATATAGCGGTTGCTATCGCGGTCGGGAACCGCTATTTGAATCCCTAAAATTCGTAATTCGTTAGAGTTTTTTCTTGCAAAAACAATTGAGGAATGTATGGTCTGGTTTGAGACCTGAGTATGCATTGGACAAGCGGTGAATCTTAATAAATCTGAACTTTTCTTTAGTTTTAGTGTAGATGCAAGAGTTCATAAGCGGTGAATCTTAATAAATCTGAACCGCTATTTCAATCCCTGCGCATTCTTGGTGCACATGCAATGCAACTACTAATTAATCATAATCGTTGCTTGGGGTTTCTGTCTTTCATCGGTCAAAGTGAAAAAAAAAATCATCTTTGAAATCGCATATGAAATCGACTCACATACGCTTGCATTTCTTTACCCGCACATGCAACTCTTAACCGAGTAAAGAAGTTTTGTTCAGAAATCAGAAATGGAATAATAGGTGCGGGTAAAGAAGTTTTGTTCAAATATGTTACACAAGCATATTGTATGCCCATTTTTCTTCTTTATACTATAAATTTATCATACGCTATTTATAGTATAAATTTTGGATAGAAAAGCCGCCAAACAGACAAACCCCCGGTTATGACTTATGTCCGGTAGCCATACAATCCCATGGGCAAAGCCGCCCACGTTAGATATTTTCCCTCTTTTGTGAACCAAAAGCTTAATCAACGGGGCAACTGGCAAGTGGATATTTGACTTGTCGGGATCTGTACACTCCACAACTGTTGTAGTACCAGGATAAGAATAAAAAGTGTCTCATATGTTAATCCTCTTTCTATGTTCAAAACTTTTCATTTAATTAATTCATTTCCAATTTCAAAAAAATAAAAAAAACTTAAAAAACTAAGCTATTCACTATTCTCCACATATGCCTGCTTAGTAATTCACCATCTTTTATCTCACACTCTCCGAGAAAAGTAAAATAATTGAAGCTCGTCGTCATTATAGACTCATGTGTTGACCCCAAACTCCAAACATTTCCTTTCTACACAGCTAAAGAACACGTCTTGAAACCCTGGTTTTCAGCTTCCAATTATGGCGGAGCCTGTTAAGGTTTTTCACGGCGGAGATGAAGTAACTCAGGGTTGCTTCTCAAAGTTTGGACGCCTCAAGGGTTTCGTGACGACCACGACCACCTTCATATTCTTCTTCTTCCTCGTTGTTATTGGTGCCCTGTTTTGGCTGGATATTGTAAGTTTTAGTTTCCCTTAATCTCTATCTTTCTCCGTCATAATTCTTTCAAAACTTTAACATGAAATGAAACAAATTGTTACTTGTTTATCAGCCTATTATACGGGGGAATCCATTCAGTTTCACCTCCGAAGTTCACCACGAGAGGATTCCGTTTCCCCTCACCTGCTCCGATTCGGTTAACTACACGGCGGCGTTTAAGCCCAAAGAATCATCGGCCAAAACTTGCCCGGACTACTTCCGGTGGATCCACCAAGATTTGAAGCCATGGAAAGCTTCGGGGATTACAAAAGATGTGATCGAGAGGGGAATACCGAGCGCTGATTTCAGGCTCGTGATTGTCAACGGAACGGCGTATGTTGATCGATACAGACCGTCGTATCAAACCAGGGATTTGTTTACATTATGGGGCATTTTGCAGCTTCTAAGGTTGTACCCTGGAAAAGTACCGGACTTGGACCTTTTGTTCTATTGTGGAGACAATACTGTGATCATGAAAAGAGACTACACAGGACTCTTTGCTAAACCGTCACCGCCGCCGCCGGTGTTTCATTACTGCGGACAGAAGGCGGCGCTGGACATTATATTCCCTGATTGGACCTTCTGGGGATGGTAAATTCCGCTACGCATCGCTAATGCATTAGAAAAAAAAAATGGTTACTTCTAGTGCAATTAACTAGCTAATCATGTTTGGTTTGCCTTGTTGTGGCAGGTTAGAGGTTAATATAAAGCCATGGGAGGAGATTTTGAGGGCAATAAAGAAAGGGAGGGAGAAGGTCAAGTGGGAGAAGAGGGAGCCTTATGCCTACTGGAAGGGTGCAATCACTTCTAGAGATAGGTCTCATCTTATGAGATGCAATGTTTCACGCAAACACGAATCGAATGTTCGGGTTTATTTGCAGGTAACTTCCGAATCCGAATCCAAAATCGAAAGAAACTCGGGCAATGCCGAGCCAACTGAGTAACTCTGTAACTCTCTGGCTTCAGGATTGGGGTAAAGAGATCGGAGAAGGATTCAAGCATTCTAATTTGGAAGACCAATGTACCCATAGGTATATATGAAAACGTTTTTCTTCTCATTGTTAGTGAACTATTGTTATTGTAATGAGATTCTGAACTTTTCTGTGGTACAATTGGTATCAAGATATAAAATTTATGCAGAGGGAGTGACATGGTCCGTAAGTGAGAAATACATATTGGCGTGCGATAGTATGACGTTGATGATAAAGCCTAAATTCTACGATTTCTTCTCGAGAAGTCTGGTGCCGATGCAGCATTTCTGGCCGATCCGCCGCAGGAAGAAATGCAAACAGCTTAAGTTTGCGGTTGATTGGGGCAATAGCCACACTCATGAGGTACTAAATCTCAGAAGATCAATACATATATTGCACTGAATTCAATCATTTATGTAGGCTTTTCGCTAAATGAACTTGCAGGCACAGGCCATTGGGAAAGCAGGAAGCAAATTCATCGAAGAGATGGTGGCAATGCGGAATGTGTATGATTACATGTTCCATTTGTTGAACGAATACTCCAAGCTCTTGAAGTTTAAACCGACGATACCTCCGAACGCACAACGGCTCTGTGCCGAAACGACGGAACTAGGCTTGGCGAAAGAGTTTATGTTGCAGTCGATGGTGAAGTCTCCTAGTGATGAGCTTCCGTGTACATTGCCTCCGGCTTTTGAACCTCAAGACATTCAAGCTTCTCTCGATTCTAAAAAGAATACAAGTACTAGGCAAGTGGAGAAGCAAACATGATGATTAGGTGACGGCAAGCTCATTCTTAGTCTGAACTCTGAAGTACTGCAAGAGCTTTTGATTCTTCAGGTTTCTCCTCTGCTTACGGTGGTGATACGGTTTTTTTCTTCAGATTCAGCTTTTGGATCCTCCACCGTAAGCGGCGGAGCTGCCTTCGTTTCAGCTTCAGCCTGCTTCTTCATCCCCTCCGCCATGATTCAATCGGTGTTTTTGTAAAAGAAACGAAACAAAAATTTCGTAAGAAATTTTAAGTTAACATCTATTCACATTTTTTTTAATGCAGTTTTTAGGTAATATCAATAAGACATACATCTTATAGAAAAAATTACTTGAATTTAAATTTCTTAAAATAAATATCATCTCTCATGGTTTATATTCAGCAACATTTACCCAAATTAAATTATCTAGTCATTTATAAATGGATAAAATCCTCTGCCTTTTTTGGTGCCCTATTTATGCCCAACACTAAAAAATATAACAAAATTATGTTTGAACCTTACGATTTGCGTTTAAAAGTGCTCTCGCTAAAAAAAATTAAACCCATTGAAGAAAATAATAATCTTAATTCAGGAGTCTGCATCTTTGCACGCGCTGAGTCTGCATCTTTGCACGCCTTAAGTCTGCAGTATTGCACGCCAATTTTTCTTGATTTCGTTCTTAACAATGGAAAATGATATTGCAAATTTGTCCATATACGATGGTGAGGAGGAGGCTTTGGAAATTCCACCGGAGGTGGGGGAGGTTTCGGCTGAAGTGGGGCTGTGTTTAGTGGGACGGTTCCTAACAACAAGTGTAATTCACTTCCTGGCAATGAGAAACACACTGGCCGATATATGGCGGCGGCTTGGAGGCATCTCAATTACTGATATAGGTGATAACAGGTTCTGCTTCAAGTTTTTCCATGAAGTTGATATGAATAGAGTCATTGAAGGGTCCCCTTGGTAGGGATGTAAAAACAGGTCAACAGTTGGGTTTCAGGTCGGGCTCTGTCAGGTCGGGTCAAATCGGTTACAGGTCATTTCGGGTCATTTTTTGTTTTGACTCGATTCGGTTCGGGTTCGGGTTCATTTCGGGTCGGGTTCATTTCAGGTCGGGTTCAATTCAGGTCGGGTTCATTTCGGGTCGGGTTCATTTCAGGTAGGGTTCATTTCAGGTCGGTTCATTTCAGGTCGGGTCAAAACGGTTAATTGACAGGCTGATTTCAGGTCGGTTTCGTTTCAGGTCGGGTTCATTTCAGGTCGGTTTCGTTTCAGGTCGGGTTCATTTCAGGTCGGTTTCGTTTCAGGTCGGGTTCATTTCAGGTCGGTTTCGTTTCAGGTCGGGTTCGTTTCAGGTCGGTTTCGTTTCAGGTCGGGTTCTTTTCAGGTCGGTTTTGTTTCAGGTCGGGTTCATTTCAGGTCGGGTTCATTTCAGGTCGGTTTCGTTTCAGGTCGGGTTCATTTCAGGTCGGGTTCCTTCGGGTTTATGGTTTATTGTGTTATGTGTATTATATATATTGACGGATTATGATTTTTATTTTGATGGTTTAGGGTTTAGGGTTTAGGGTTTAGGGTTTAGGGTTAAGGGATTACGTATATGTGATATATATATAGTTGGTACTATTGGATTTATTTTTAGGGTTTAGGGTTTATGGTTTAGGGTTTGGGGTTTAGGGATCTTAAATTAATACAAACATACCTACATTAATTATATATATATATATATTGATGGATTATGGTTTTCAGGGTTTAGGGTTTATTGATCTTAAATTAATACAAACATGCCTACATTAATTATATATATATTGATGGATTATGGTTTTTAGGGTTTAGGGTTTATGGTTTAGGGTTTAGGGTTTACTGATCTTAAATTAATACAAACAAGCCTACATTAATTATATATATATATTGATGGATTATGGTTTTTAGGGTTTAGGGTTTAGTGTTTAAGGTTTACTGATCTTAAATTAATACAAACATGACTACATTAATTATATATATATTGATGGATTATGGTTTTTAGGGTTTAGTGTTTAGGGTTTAGGGTTTACTAGTCTTAAATTAATACAAACATGCATACATTAATTATATATATATATATTGATGGATTATGGTTTTTAGGCTTTAGGGTTTAGGGTTTAGTGATCTTAATTAATACAAACATGCCTACAATCTACATTAATTATATATATATTGATGGATTATGGTTTTTAGGGTTTAAGATTTAGGGTTTAAGGGTTTAGTGTTTAGGGTTTACTGATCTTAAATTAATACAAACATGTCTACATTAATTATATATATATTGATGGATTATGGTTTTTATGGTTTAGGGTTTATTGATCTTAAATTAATACAAACATACCTACATGTATTATATATATATATATTGATGGATTATGGTTTTTAAGGTTTAGGGTTTAGGGTTTACTGTTCATAAAATGATACGTACATACGTACATGTAACATATATATATATATATTGATGGATTATGGTTTTTGTTTTTAGGGTTTAGGTTTTAGCGTTTAGGGTTTAGGGTTTAGTGGTTAGGGTTTATTATTATTATTATTATTATTATTATATACTTAAATACAATTATTATTATTATTATTATTATATATTTAATATGCTTATTATTATTAGTTTTTTTTATTATTATTATTATTAGTTTTTATTATTATTATTATTATTATTATTATTATTATTATTATTAATTTATTATATACTTAAATACAATTATTATTATTATATATTTACTATGCTTATTATTATTATTAGTTTTATGATTATTATTATTATTATTATTATTATTATTATTTGTAATTAAATGTATAGGGTTTAGGGTTTAGGATTAGGGACTATGGTCCATTGATTAAATATTAGGGTTTAGGGTTTAAACCTCTAATGTCTAATTCTAAACCCTAAGCATTAAACCCTAAAGCATAAGTAATTAACCCTAACCACTAAACCCTCGATCTAAGATTACGGACTATGAGCTATAGATTAAATATTAGGGTTTTATGGTTTAGAGGGTAGTGGTTATTGTTTAGGGTTTAGGGTTAGGGATTATGGTTCATTGATTGAATATTATGGTTTAAGGTTTAAACCCCGAATGTCTAATTCTAAACCCTAAGCATTAAACCCTAGAGCATAAGTAATTAACCCTAACCACTAAACCCTCGATCTAGGATTACGGACTATGAGCTATAGATTAAATATTAGGGTTTTATGGTTTAGAGGGTAGTGGTTATTGTTTAGGGTTTAGGGTTAGGGACTATGGTTCATTGATTGAATATTAGGGTTTAATGTTTAAACCCCTAATGTCTAATTCTAAACCCTAAGCATTAAACCCTAAAGCATGAGTAATTAACCCTAACCACTAAACCCTCGATCTAAGATTACGGACTATGAGCTATAGATTAAATATTAGGGTTTTATGGTTTAAAGGGTAGTGATTATTGTTTAAGGTTTAGGATTAGGGACTATGGTTCATTGATTAAATATTAGGGTTTAGGGTTTAAACCCCTAATGTCTAATTCTAAACCCTAAGCATTAAACCGTATCACTCGCGTGCATGTTAGGCTATTTAATAACACTTTACTTTGACCCAACAGATAAAACACTCTTAAAAGAAATCAATAATAATAATCAATAATAATAATATTTTTTCTTTCTTACTTGTTATAAAACCGCGAGCCGAAGCGTGCACAAATGCATGCGCCTCTTTAATAAAATCCCGTCGCTGATGCTGAATTGCTGATGCAGCGTTTTGTTTTTCAGGAAATAAAAATCAATTTGAACGGTGATAAAATATGATTTTTAAATTACAAAAAAATTATAAGAACTTTATCTAATTTCTGTAATATCCTTTTAATGAGAAAATTAATTCAAATTTAAAAAACATTATTTTTCACGTCAACTAATTTAAATAAAAATGACATTTTATAAAGCCAAAGCAATTTTTTTCACTATTTTGTATAGTGACATTGAACCACCATGATTCTTCCACGTGTCGAGATAACCAATCGTGAGGCACCGATGGGAGGGGAGGATGTACACAAGCGGAGGAGCGTGAAGATGTTGGGAAAAGTTAAAACGGCGTGGGAGACCCCTCTTTTTAATATAAGAAAAACAACAAAAAGTCTGCTGTTTCCTTACTGTATTAAAGATTTTGGTGTCGGATTGCAAGATTTTCTTCCCTTTTTATGTTATTTTATTTCCCGCTTCAAAGTCTTCTAATATATATGTATATTTTAATTTCTCGAGGTTAAACTTAAAATAAAAAAGCATCCCTAATCTTTTATTATTTGGATGGAATGACTGTCTTGTCCTTTATATTTTATGTAAAAAAATTATTTTTTTGAGTTAATTGCACCATAAGTCTTCAAATTATGACATTTATTCTATTTATTCTAAATTAATCACTAAAGTTTTAAATATTTCAATTATATCTCTAATTTACGACTCATTCCAAATTAGTCTTTGAATTTTAGAAATTTTACTTTTATCCTCAAACTATAAGTACATGGTAATCATAACCTTTGTTAGTAAAATCGTTAAAATTTATTAATTATTATGTAAACAACGATATATATTATGTAATAATATGATGTGATATAAATAATAATTGATGTTGGATTTAAATAAAAGTATAAAGGATAAAAAACAAAGTGATGGAGTAGTAACAAAAACCAAAAAATATTTTAAATAATGATTTCCATGGAGGTGATACAATATTAATTATCATCTATGACACAACATAATATTGCATAATACACATAAGTGTTAGATGACACATAATGATTTTATTACCATAAAACATGATTAACATATATCGATAGTTTGTGATGAAATTAAAATGTTTCAAAAGTTTATGGATTAATTTATAATGATGATCATAGTTTCGGAATTGAAACGTTTAAATGTTTAAAATTAATTTAAAATAAAAATCAAAATTTGGATGAAATTAAAAATTAGAAGAAAAAAACAGGGATCGTAATTTATAGACATATAATGCAATTAACAATTCTTTATTTCGCTTAGTTAAGTATAAAAAATTTATTTCATAACGGTTATTCATTCAACTTATGTAATTAAGTACTTTATCAGAATGCAAGTTAAGTTAATTTAATAACTAACTTAACTTAAAATGAATGCAAGTTAATTAAATTTATTTTTAATCTTAAGTTAAGTTAATTTAATAACTAACTTAACTTCAATTAAAATGAATGCAAGTTAATTATTTAACATTAATTTATTCTTATAATAAAAAATTTAAGTCATCTTATTTTAATTAAGAATATAATTTAATTTAATAATTTTTACTCATTTAACTTAATTTGATTAAGCATAAAATTTTAATTTAATAATGGTTATTCATTCCACTTAAGTTAATTAAGTATAATAGTTTATCTTTGAAGTTATTTTAAAATAATAGTCAAGTTAATTAGAAATACAATTTATTAATACTTAGAATTATTATTAATTCAATTTATCTTTTAATTGAAGTTAAGTTAGTAATTTATTAATACTTGAAATTATTATTAATTTTATAATTTTTCAATACTTGACATTATTTTATATTCATTAAATATAACTTCTTTAAATGTCAGATAATTATCATTATTAGCAAATCAAATAATAGTATTAGTTCAGGTTAATATCAGTTCAGGTCAATATCAGTTCAGGTCAATATCAGTTCAGGTCAATAACAATTCAGGTCAACAACAGTTCAGGTCAATATCAGTTCAGGTCAAGAACAGTTCAGGTTCAAAACAGGTCGGGTTCAAAACAGGTCGGGTTCATTTCAGGTCGGGTCCAAACAGGTCGGGTTAAATCGGTTATCTGGCAGGTTAGTCTCGGGTTTGGGTTTGTTTCGGTCGGGTGCAGGTCGAGTTCGGTTACTACAGTAACAGGTCAATTTCGGGTTCGGGTTCACTTCGGTCGGGTGTAGTTCGGGTTCGGTTTCTACAGTTACAGGTCAAATTCGGGTTCGGGTTCGTTTCGGTCGGGTGCAGGTCGGGTTCGGTCTTTGAATTCTCGGGTTAAACCAGGTTCTGACTCGATCGGGTTTCAGGCAGGTTACCAGGTCGGGTCAGTTTTTCACACCCCTACCCCTTGGTTTTTTAATAACCATCTTCTATTATTACACAAACTAACGAGTAATGAAGATCCTCTGCTGGTTCCATTAGAGACAACAATATTCTGGGTTCAAATCCACGATCTCCCACCGGGCTATATGTCGGAGCCGATGGCAAAACAATTTGGGAACTTCATTGGTTCGTTTATTGAGTACGACTCAAGTCTGATACTTTCGGGGAGGAAACAATATATGAGGGTGAAGGTTGGTCTGAATGTCAACATGCCATTAAAAAGGAAGAAGAAGATCCTGGTTGCGAAGGATAAATCAATGTTCGCCAAATTCCAATATGAAAAGATTACACTCTTTTGTTTCATTTGCGGAAAGCTTGGCCACGGGGAGAGTTATTGCCCCTTCGATTGTCGATGGATCCAAAGGAAATAACCTTTGGCTGGGACTTGACCATTAGAGCACCGCCACGACGAGGGCCGCCGACGCCAAGTAAATGGCTGAGAGAGGAGGTTATGGGGGTTCCACTGTTATGCGTCAATGAAGCCAAGAACGTGCATGGGCAGTTGAGAAGAAGTGGCAGTGTGGGAAATATTGTGCAGCCGGTTAATGCACGTGAGAGTGCATCAAAATCTGGGACCACTATGCCCTTATACTGGAATACAACGTGGGTTAATTCCATGGGGCCCACCAAATCAAACACGCTGACCAATGAGCATGGCCACATGGACATTGGGTCGGACATGGAGGACAACCCAATAGATGTTGTCGACGGGAAAAAGAGGCCACGAACAGCAAAAGAGGTGCAAGATATTTCTGGTCAGTTGGATTTACCTACACCTGGTGATGGAAGTTTTGTATCGGCTAGCTCTGTGGAACAGAGCAGCCGGGCCCAATGAAGGTGACATGTTGGAACGTCCGTGGGTTGGGGAAGCCCCGGATGGTGAATCGTCTCAGGAATTCCTTGAGGCGTAACCCTCCACAGGTTTTGTTTCAGATGGAAACAAAACTCGATGTAAAAAGAATGGAGCGAGTGAGAAGGAAATGCGGGTTCTTGTTTGGGATAGAGGTTGGTGTTGCAGGAACCAAAGGAGGTTTATCTTTAGGGTGGAAACCGGACATCGACATAACGTTGAAAAGCTATTCACGGAATCATATCGATGTACTTGTCAAAGAGAATGATTCGATGGTATGGCGCTTTACAGGGTTCTATGGCTGTCCGGAGGAACGCTATCGACATGTCTCCTGGGATCTCTTGCGACAGTTAAATTCGGATCAGCAAACACCCTGGCTTGTGGCCGGTGACTTCAATGAGCTAATGTTCTCTTTTGAAAAACAAGGGGGACGACTGAGATCGGAACGCAACATGGCCCAATTTCGAGAGGCACTGGATACTTGTGAACTCTGTGATTTAGGTTTTAAAGGAACATGGTACACGTGGGAGAGAGGAAGAACGGAAGCAACAAATGTAAGGGAAAGGCTCGATAGGGCAGTAGCAAATTTGAGTTGGTTGGAGATGCACCCAGATTTCTCAGTGGTACACTTATCTCATTCCATATCGGACCATTGCCCGGTATTAATCAACACTGGCCACAACTTTCGAAAACCACTAAGGCCACTTACTGAAGAATTCGCTTTGAAACAAGCTGGGCCCTTGAAGATGGTATTGAGCAAGTAATTATCGCTGCATGGGGGAGTACAAATGCAGTCTTACCTGAACGACTCACATCCCTGGGACAAGCATTGAGCTCTTGGAGTAAAGACCTAAGGCATACAAACTCTAATGCAAAACGTCAACTACTCGATAGGCTGCATGAATTGTCATTGGCAGATCCGGATGAAGCAGCATTGAGTGAACTCATTGAAGTGAAGCTAAGATTGAACATGGAAGCCGACAAAGAAGAGATGTATTGGGAACAACACGCACGTGCCAATTGGTTGTGCCACGGGGACAAAAACACTCCTTATTTTCATAATTTTGCATCTTTTCGAAAGAAGGTTAACATGGTAAACGGTTTACATGATGAGCAAGAAAATTGGGTATCCGAAAGTGAAGAACTTGCACAGTTGGCCACCAATTATTTCCAGACATTATTTGCAACTTCGCAACCGAGTGATGCAGCTGAGATCCTAAACCTGGTACAAACTAAGGTAACATCAGAGATGAATGACAATCTGCTCAAACCCTTCCAAGCAGACGAGGTTAAAGTGGCTTTATTCAGCATGGCTCCAATGAAGGCAAGTGGAATGGATGGTTTTCCAGCATTCTTCTTCCAAAAATACTGGCACATCGTAGGAGAGGAGGTAACTCGATACTATTTGTCGATTATAAACATGCACACTGATATTAAAACTATAAACACAACACATATAGTTTTAATACCTAAGGTGAATAACCCACAGAACCTTGCCCAATTCAGACCCATAAGCTTGTGCACGGTCGTTTATAAGATTGTATCGAAAGTTTTAACGAACCGTTTATCTGAGGTGTTGCATGTTTGTATTGATAAATCCCAAGGGGCCTTCATCCCTGGTAGATGCATTTCTGATAATGTGATTGTAGCCTATGAAATCCTGCACTCGATGAAGACTAACAGGAAAGGCAAGCATGGTTCTTTTGCTTTGAAAGCTGACATGAGTAAGGCCTATGACCGCGTCGAATGGTCGTTTTTGGAGGCGATGATGCACAAGCTAGGCTTTGAGGCACGTTGGGTTCAAATGGTTATGCGATGTGTAAGCACAATGTCTTATTGTGCAAGCATCAATGGAAGCAAAGGGGATCAGTTTTACCCGACTCGTGGATTGCGGCAAGGCGATCCACTGAGTCCATATCTATTTCTAATATATGCTGAAGAATTGTCAACTTTGCTGAATGAAGCAAACAACAGAGGAATAATTTCAGGGGCTCGAGTTGGAAGAAGCAGATTGCAAGTTTGGCATCTTTTTTTTGCGGATGATAGTATTGTTTTTGGTGAAGCATCGCTATAAGGGACAGCTAATATGGTGAATGTATTGAACAAGTATGCAAACATGTCAGGGCAAAGGGTTAATTATGATAAATCATTGATTTATTTTAGTGCCAATGTTGACCATGCGATAAAGGAACAAATTGCCAACATGTTAGGTGTGCGCATATCAGCCAACCCAGAAAGGTACCTTGGTTTGCCTATCATGGTTGGACAATCGAAGAAGGAGGCTTTTAGCTATTTCTTTGATAGGTTTAACAACAAGGTTGACAGTTGGGGCGTCCGATTCTTATCAATAGGTGGAAGGGAAGTGTTGATTAAAGCTGTGTTGCAAGCTATCCCAGTGTACGCAATGCAATGCTTCTTGCTTCCTCTTACGTTGTGCCGATCCCTGGAGCAAATCATGGCGAAATTTTGGTGAATAAGCAAGGGTGCGGCTACGGGTATCCACTGGTGCAGCTGGAACAAGCTTTCTATGTCTAAGTCGAAAGGGGGATTGAGCTTTCGATGCCTAAGCAAATTCAACATTGCTTTGCTCGCAAAGCAGTGCTGGCGACTGATCACGGAACCTCAGAGCTTGCTAGGCCAGGTTTTGCAAGCAAGGTACTATCCCAATGGTGATTTCCTCAGTGCCGGTTTAGGTGCAAGACCCTCCTATGTGTGGCGTAGTATATGGAGCGCAAGGGGACTGATTGAAAAGGGCTACGGATGGCGAGTAGGGTCAGGGGAGAAAATCAATATATGGGCTACGATGGTTGCTGATTTGATACAGCCTGATACAAGAACATGGAATCATGAAGTTCTCCAAGAACTGTTTGATGAAGACCAAGTTTCTAGAATATCTTCCATTCCTTTGCCACACACATACTTGGAAGATAGGTTGATTTGGAGATTCGATGGCACAGGAAATTATTCAGCTAAGAGTGGGTATAAGCTGTTGCGTGAGAAGGAAAGTAGAGATGCTGATTGCCAATTGATGTCATTTTATGCAGAATTATGGAGTATTGATGTCCCTGCAAAGATTAGAATCGCTATGTGGAAGTTTGTAAATAACTTTCTGCCTACATTTGATAACCTGCAGATTCGAAGACTCCCTGTAAACAATGTATGCCCTCGCTGTCAGCAGAATGGTGAAACTGTGGAACATATAATGAGAGACTGTAGTTTCACACAGCAAGTGTTGGTGAAGCTGGGATTATCTGATGCTGCAAATCAAACATCAAGCGTTTGGAAGGAATGGCTACCAGTCTTTTTTGCTGGACTATCATCTCGTGGTAAAAAGAAACTACTTGTCTTATATTGGCATTTATGGTTCTCACGCAATAAATTAGTGCACGAGGGTATTACGCAAACAGTGGAAGAGATGGAGGCTTTTGTTGAAGCTTTTATTCAAGAACGAGAAATGCTCTCCCTGGTATATCCACGCACTGCTGTGTCGAGAACATCGAGATGGCAAGCCCCCCCGGAACACACAGTCAAGTTCAATTTTGACACAGCTTTCAACTCTATTCACAAAAAAACAACGTCTGGAATTGTTGGTCGTGACCACAACGGCTCAATCATGGCATCTGCTGCGATTCCTCACCAACATGTAGCTGATGCATTCGTGGGCGAAGCTCAAGCATGTAAACACGCAGTCCAGTTTGCTAAAGATCTAGGCTTTATGAATGTGATAATAGAGGGGGATTCCTTGACATTAATAAAGAAGTTGCAGTCGGCCACCACTGATCGGTCAATCATCTCCCCTCTGGTACATGACATCAAACGTTTGTCCAGGAGCTTTCACAACATAAAATTCCTTTTTGCTAACAGAGAAGCTAACGCAGCAGCCCATGCAATGGCCAAGGAATGCAGATCTCTCATAACGCCTCACTTTTGGATTGAGGAAGCCCCTTTAACGGTCACCGCTGCGTGCGAATCTGACAGAGGGGGTCTGGAATAGAAGGAGTTTCTGAAGAAGGACTACAAAGGGCAAAGGTTGTATGGCTTATGTTTTCTCTCGGTTATAAAAGTATATGCATTATTTGGATGCACTCCGAGTTTTCACCATCTTATGATTGCTGGTTGGGTGAAGAGGTTACCTTAGATTTATTTGCCGTTTATGTTTTTTTGTTTCATCAAAATGTAACCTTTTTACTTTTGTAATACATAAGTAGCCAGCTTTCAAAAAAAAAATATAACAAAATTAAATTTTAAGCTCTAACCCTAAATTTTAAATCCTAAATCCTATGCCCTAAAAATATATCATACCCTAAATTTCCTAAACCCTAACCATAACCCATAACATAAAACCCTAAATCCTAATCCTATTTTTGAATGTGGCGCATAAGCAGGGGCACTGAAAAAATAGATGATTTCCATCCTTTATAAATCTTGTTTTTATATCCTACGCTAATTTTACGCTTAAACAAAGTTTACATCTTTTGTTAATAGGACAGTTTTTTTTAATTAAACATGAGACAAGCTTGAAGAACTCTATGTTGCAAGGGAAACATCCGATCTAGTGGAGCTAAAAAAAATTAGGTTCATGAGTCTTATTTTATAATTCAAATTTTATTAAAAAAATAAATTAAGTTTTTAAAATTCGAGTCAAGTCGAGTTGTTTAAGTTTTTATTTAAATTTAAGTGTAAATATTTATAATGTTATACTATTAATCTGTGTATTTAACGGCTTTCTATAACTATATACGATACACATTTATATTTCTTTATATATTTATTTCATATATATATATATATATTTCTATAACATGTGGTGGAAACTTAAAGTTTCTACAAGCGCCTTAGTTTTAGGGTATATTGATTTAGTTTAGGCTATATAGTTTAGGGGTTTAGGTATAGGAGTTTAGAATTTAGGAATAGTTGTTTAAATTTAAGGTTTAGGGTTATAATTTAGAGTTTGTAGGTTAAAACCTAAATCCTCACCATATTACCCTAAAAACTAAACCCTAACATATAAATCCTAAATTATAACCCTAAACCTTAAATTAAAATAAGTATCCCTAATTTCTAAACCGTTAAACCCTATACCCTAAAACAAAATTGAAGGAATTGACTCAAATTTGAAAACAATCCACTAATTACTAAAAGCTCCGAGTTATTCAAAGTCACATTTTATAACTCAAACTTTATTTAAAACATTTTCAAGTCAGGTCAAGTTTATGAAATTATAATTCAGGTCAAGTCGAATCAAATTTTTCACGCCGAATTGAGTTAATTTCTTTTTTAAATTGGGTCATTTTTTTAATAAAAAAATTGAATTGAGTGATAATAAGTTTAATATTCCTTAAATAAAATTTTGAATTTGAGTGTTATATATGAAAAAATACTATAAAATTTACTCTTATTTAAATAACTATCAATGCCGAGAAATCTACAAGATGCGGACTTTGTACATTACATACATTTATTATTATTGTTGTTTAATCGCTGTATTTAATCTATGGATTAATATCCTATACACTGGCGGTGGAAAGTTTTTGTTTCCACAAGCGCCTCAATTATAGGGTTTAGGGTTAGTGTTTAGGGTTTAAAGTTTAGGGGTTTTAGTGTAAATGTTTAGAATTTAGGGTTCATGTTTAGAATTTAGGAATTAGGGTTAGAATTTAGGGTTTAGGGTTAGGGTTTAGTTTTAGGGTAATATAGGTGGGAATTTAGGTTTTAACCTATAAACCCTAAATTTTAACCCTAAACCCAAAATTCTATCAACAATCCCTAAATTCAAAACTACTACACTTATACCCCTAAATTTTAAACCCTAAACGAAGTCCCTAACCCCTAAAACTAAGGCGCTTGTGTAAAAAAGTTTCCACAAGCGCTTGTGTATAAAACAATTACCCTTAATCTATTAGTAGGTTAATTCGGATCGAAATTTACATATATTTATTATGAGAGCATTCCTCCTTTGCCCCTTTTCGGTGTTCTTACTAAAAAACAATATAAAATTAAATTCTAAACCTTAACCCTAAATTCTAAACCCTACCACCTATACCTTAAAAATACACCATAGTCTAAATTCTAGAAACCCTAACCATAAACTCTAATTTGAAACTCTAAATTCTAAACTTTAAACCTAATTTTAAACATGAAAACATAAGTAAGACACCGAAAAAAAAAAAATTCCATCCAATACAATGTGCTTAGAGAATTGCAAGGTCTAGTTTCTTAGGTGGGAATGGTTCAAAATAGAAGAAAGATTGGGCTGATCCGTCTTAATCAGAGACATGGTGCCATATTAGCAGCACTGTTGGCCCACAGCCTTAATCCTAGGCAATTTTGGGTGAAAAACCCCTTTTAAATTATTATTTTTAATAATGGCTCCCAAAAACATTTATTTGGCAAAATGACTCCCTTTCTTGCCAGGTCGGCAGACCTCGCGTTTTACAAAACGCGAGGTACGATATCGCGTTGTACAGAACGCGATTTCTGTCGACGTGGCGTTGCAGTCCGTTTTAACGGTTTAACAGTACCTCGCGTTCTGCAGAACGCGAGGTCCCCGAGAAATTGAAAAGGCGGCTGGGAATATATCGGACGGACCTCGCGTTCTGTAGGACGCGAGGTCTGTGCAATTCCAGCCTAAGCCACAAGCAAAAACATGCGTAAGTAGGCCTGTTCGAACCCAATTTCGAGCGTGTAAATGGTATATTTTTAGCGATCATCGAGTTTGGGGTCGTAGTACTGAAAATTGTCTATCGTATGATACCAAATGGTTAATTTCCGTCCATTCTACAATGGTTTAAAATGGCTTCGAAAACCCTATGCTAGCATACTTTTTTCGATTGAAGTTGTATTTCAACTAATGTCGATAGGCATGTTCGAGCAGAATTTCATACGTATAAATTTTAAATTTTTAGGTAACATCGAGTATGGGGTTGTAGTACTGGAAATTCTCTAGCGTATGACACTGACACGGTCAATTTTCGTCAATTGTACACTGACTTATAGTTGCTTCGAAAACACTATCATAACATATTTTTTTCAATGATTGAAAATATAAGATGACGTACTGTATAAATAGAAGTAAACTGACTTTATTGATTAGATTGTCATGTGCGAACTCGCATATACAAATTAAAAATAATTAATTAATACGAGGGGCTGAGCGATTAGGACACTTAGGAGCTGTGTGCCCAGTATTTCGACATATAGAACAATGCTTCTTTTGTCCGATTTTCTCTCGATGTTCGACCAAATCCTCGGCACAATATATTCTTGTAGAAGGTGGACGTCCTTTGGCTCGTAGTAGTGCTGGATCTGGGCGTATAATCGGTTCAGTGTCCACAGCATTTGGATCAACCTCATTTTCGATTGGAGGAAACTCTTTTTCGTAAACTTTAAGCACCGTTTTGAGTAAGTATACCGGATCAACCATATGCATGTATTCTATTCGTTGGTTAGTGCAAGCAGCAATGGCGTGTGCGCACGGGTATTTGAAAGTTTGGAATATTCCGCACTCGCAGGTTTTTGCCCTCGGATCTACAACGTAAGCGTTGTGCTGAATGCCTTCTAACCGCCTGGAAAATTCCGCAACACGAAACAAGTGTCCTTGTCGCGAGAAGAGGGTTGCTTGCACCTGTCTTGATTGGGCCACTTGAATATGCAGTCTGTCGCGGAAATCTGGATGGACTTTGTGTCCACCTGCCATGTACTCAGTTGCTTGCTTGCCCAAGGTTGCAAAAAGGGTAGCTAAACGATAATAGGTCGCTTTGACAATGGAAGTGATAGGCAACTGCCGAACTCCCTTCAGTGATGAGTTCATACAATAGACAATTTTCAGTACTACAACCCCAAACTCGATGATCGCTAAAAATATACCATTTACACGCTCGAAATTGGGTTCGAACAGGCCTACTTACGCATGTTTTTGCTTGTGGCTTAGGCTGGAATTGCACAGACCTCGCGTCCTATAGAACGCGAGGTCCGTCCGATATATTCCCAGCCGCCTTTTCAATTTCTCGGGGACCTCGCGTTCTGCGGAACGCGAGGTACTGTTAAACCGTTAAAACGGACTACAACGCCACGTCGACAGAAATCGCGTTCTGTACAATGCGATATCGTACCTCGCGTTCTACAAAACGCGAGGTCTGCCGACCTGGCAAGAAAGGGGGTCATTTTGCCAAATAAATATTTTTGGGAGTCATTATTAAAAATAATAATTTAAAAGGGGTTTTTCACCCAAAATTGCCTTAATCCTAACCAGAATTTTATTAATATAATATTTAAATTATGGGTTAATGTGATTAATTTACTTTAAATTTTGTGAACTTTCCCCCTCGAAATTGTGTGCTTTTGTTGTATTATTTATTTAATAAAACTAACTATTGTTATTGTTTTAAAATAATTAAACTAAATTTGAATTTCAACTTACTTTTTTAGTCAAATCATTATGTTTTAATGATTTTTTTTTTACTAATCTGTTAAACTTTTTACGCTGATGCTGTGATAGTTTGCAAATATTTCATTACTGACGTGGTATTATTTTGTTGGCATGATAACTTCCATCATCTTACACTATTCTTTGGTAAATTCATTTAGAAAACATTAAAGTTTAAGAGATTTAATGAGAGCTTTAAAAAAATTATAGAAGGGAATTTAATTTTTTAAGGGGTTAAATTAAAATTTTTAAAAATTTCAAGATCCAAATTTTATTTTTTTAAAATTTGAGGGGACTATGACGCCCTAGTTCCACAAGCTTCTAAGTTTTACCCCTGATTAAAATTATTTGTTGGCATGACACTGTGTCATGTCGACAATAAAATACACATAAATTGTCATGTTAGTAAAGTGAATTTTAACGATCTAATCATCATTTTTATTAAAACCCCAACTGTTTAACTACCAAAAAAATTAGGTCAAATTCAGTTAAAAAAAATCAGAGCAAACTTAATAAAATGTAAAAACTTGAAGGCTAAATTTATAATTATAGCTAAACTTAAATTTAAAAAAGGGTACGCTATATGTAAAAGTTGTTAATACTAGCGAGCTAAAAAGTTGTATACACAAAACAGGGGACCTGGATGCATAGTCCCTATCTTATTTTATTGATTTAATATATAAAATAAACGCAATTTGAATAAAATCCTGTCTGATTTTTCCTCCTGATTTGCCTAGAAAATGTTAAATAAGCCAATGTCCGCATTACACATTCTTCACATCTCTGTCAATAATTCGTCATCTTTTTCCCTTGCCTTTCAGAATATTGAAAAACTTACGGTCTGCGGAATTTAATTTCAATGACCAAAGTCTCAATAATCACTTTAATATTTCTCCTTTTGGATTAAATAATTACATCATAATTCATATGTTTACAACTGATAAAATATTTTAGCCCATATTTTCCGTCAAGAATTACTTGTGCAGTTACGCCAAATTTTGACCTTGTTTTTTCAAAGTCTTTCACCAGCTGATCATCTCAGTTTTGTTACGTATTGAAGCCCTGGTTTTGAGCTTGTGAATACAGCTTCCATGGCGGAGCATGTTAAAATTGAACATGATGAAGTGATTCGAGGTTGGTTTTCGACGTCCGGGCTCGGCCGACTCAAGGGATTCGTCACGACGAAGACTACGTTCATATTCTTCTTCTTTCTCGTAGTTATTGCAGCTCTGGTTTGGATGGATATTGTAAGTATTGATAATTAATTTGAATATTATGAATATAAGATTAATGCAAAGGTTTTTAGTTTTATTTTTATTTTTGGTTTACTTGTTTATCAGCCTATCATACGGGGCAGTCCATTTAGTTTTGCTTCACCAAGTTCTAAAATTTATCCTGAGAAAATTCATCACGTGAGCATTGAGAGGATTCGATTTCCTCTCAATTGCTCAAGTTTCGTTAATTATGTGACGGCTTTCGAGCCCGAAGAATCGACTGTCGAAACTTGTCCGGACTACTTCCGGTGGATCCACCAAGATTTAAGGCCATGGAAAGCTTCGGGAATTACTAAAGACATGATCGAGAGGGGAATTCCGAGTGCGGATTTCCGACTCGTGATCGTCAATGGAAACGTTTATGTGGAGAGTTACAGACGGTCATTCCAAACCAGAGATTTGTTTACAATATGGGGCATTTTGCAGCTTCTAAAGTTGTACCCTGGAAAAGTACCGGACTTGGAACTTTTGTTCTATTGTGGAGACAATACTGTGATCATGAAACGAGACTACGACGGACCCTCGGCTGCATCGCCGCCGCCGGTGTTCCATTACTGCGGAGAGAAGGCGGCTCTCGACATTATATTCCCTGACTGGTCCTTCTGGGGATGGTAAATTCTGGTACATATATTGCTAATGCATGAAAAAATGTACACCATGTGTAATTTTACTGCAGTTAGCTAGCTAATTAGTCATGTTGGGTTTGTTGTGGCAGGGCAGAGGTTAATATAAAGCCATGGGAGGAGACATTGAGGGCAATCCGGAAAGGGGCGGAGAGGATCGAGTGGGAAAAGAGGGAACCTTATGCCTACTGGAAGGGTGCTCCCACTTCTGCAGACAGGGGAGACCTTTTGAAATGCAACGTTTCGGACCAACACGATTGGCGTGTTCGGGTTTACGAGCAGGTAATTTCTGATACCAGAAGAAACATGGGGAATCACAGGCCAAATGAGTAACTCTGTGACTTTGGACTTGTTATTAATTCAGGATTGGGGTAAGGAAATCCAAGAACGTTTCGAGCATTCGAATTTGGAGGATCAATGCACCCATAGGTACAAAATTTATGCAGAGGGCAGGACTTGGTCCGTAAGTGAGAAATACATAATGGCATGCGACAGCATGACCCTGATGATACAGCCTGAATACTATGATTTCTTCTCGAGAAGCCTGGTGCCGGCGAAGCATTTCTGGCCTATCGGCCGCAAAAACAAATGCAGACATCTTAAGTTCGCAGTCGAATGGGGCAATAATCACACTCGCCAGGTACTACTAGTTTACTACTACTACTACTACTTATCTCGGAAAATCAAAACGAATGCACATGGAAGTATATACCCTTTCACTCCATATACTTGCAGGCACAGGCCATTGGGAAAGCAGGAAGCCAATTTATGGAACAGATGTTGACGATGCGAAATGTGTACGATTACATGTTCCATTTGTTGAACGAATACTCCAAACTCCTGAAGTTTAAACCGACGATACCTCCGAACGCGCAAAGGGTCTGTGCCGAAACCACGGAGCAAGGCTTAGCGAAGGAGTTCATGTTGCAGTCGATGGTGAAGTCTCCTAGTGATAAACTTCCGTGCGCATTGCCTCCCGGATTTGAACCTCGAGCCATTCGAGCTTCTGTCGACGGAAAACAAGATAACACTAGACAATTGGAGACGTGGGAGGCTGAGTATTGGAAGAAACTACATGATAAGAAGCAATAGATAGGAACCAAACCTCTGTTTCTGGTCTAGTTTTCACCAGCTTCTTTAATTAGTTTAGCCAATTAAGAAAATAATGGTGTATTTCAGATCGTTACACTAATCATATGGAATAATTATTAATCAAACATGCCTGAGATTTTTCCTAGGTACTGTAAGAATAGTATTTTTGATGTTCAATAAGTAGGAAGTGCACCTGCACACCCTCAGGTTTGATGTATTTAGTCTGTCAGCTTTGTATAAAACATTTATTCTAGTCCATGTAATATAATTGGGTTAATTTTAGTCTCAATATTTTTTGAATCTTGAAGTTTTAGTCTTAATTTAAAGGTAAAATGACAAAAGATGCACCCAACGTTTGCATGTTTTGTTATTTAGCCTCTATTCTTTATTTGGTCCAAATATGTCCCTAACATTTTAATTTAGTCCAAATATATCCATGTTGGAGGTAAACGGTCAGTCAATTGACGGTCAGCGACTGATGCTGACTGAACTTGCCATGTGTTAAGATATGATGATGCCACGTCAGATTAAAAAAAACTGTTATACCCTTCTTTATGGTGACACGTGGCCGAAACTAATGAGGATACGTAGTAAAATTTAATGCTGACACATCAATAGAGCTTAACACGTGGCAAGTTCAGTCCATATCAGTTGTTGACTGTTAGTTGATTAGCAGTTTAAAACCAACATGGACATATTTAGACCAAATTAAATTACTGAGACATATTTAGACCATAAAAAAATAGGAGCCAAATAACAAAATATGCAAACGTTAAAGACATTTTTTGTCATTTTGTCTAATTTAAACGGTATACATACAACGTAAGATTATACAGGACTTAAAATGATCAATTTAGAGAACAATAACGAAATGTGATTTTAGTCGTGGAATGCCAACCAATTCCTTTCATTCTAATTTTTGGTCAAATCCTGTTATAGTCCTTGGAACTTAAGGATAAAGTCTATTTATGAAAAGAAATATTTTAATTTTTGTATATTTGGAAAGAAATAAATGTTTCGATCCAAAATATTAATTTATGATTAGTTGAACTAAAACATTGGATCTAAATATATTTTAATTTTCTATCAAATTATAAATCGATAAAAAAATAATCAAGTTTATATATGTATATATTGACCTTGTTTGGTAAAAAGAGGCTTGGGAAAAAATTAGAGGTTTGAGGCATAATTAGATGTTTGACCAGTCAAATCCGCTAATATTGTTGTTTAGTAAATAACAGATTGAAAGAGCGGATTGGGGGTGAAAACACTAATTTTGAAAAAGCTCATAATATGAGCTTTTTGAGATCAGATGTTTGATATTAGAGTTGTAAAGACTTTTCAAACACTTTTATACAATCAACTAATACAATTCGTTAGTCAAATCAGCTAATTCAATCAGCTATCAGCTAATGCAATCCGCTAATTGCCAAACAGGGCCAATATAACTGAGCAAATGAGAACAATACATTATAGTGTTAACTATTTATTTTTGGTAAAGTTATTTATATTTTGGTAAAGACAGTTAACTATTTTTTAGTACTGGTTTAATTGTGATTTGATGTTTCTTATTTTTTTAAAAAAAAATCATATAATATTTAAATCCATCATCAAAGCATTCTAAAACTAAAATACATTAAATAAGTATTAAAAATACAATAAAATTATGAATGTTATGAATATTTATTTATGTGGATGTCTATCATGATTAGAACTTTATCAAAGGAGTTTGATTTATTTATTATTAGGAATATTATCTCTATGAATTAGAGTTTAATGTATTATGTACTTCTTATGCCTATAAATAGATGATTCATTGAAGGCATTGTATACAAATCTATATTTTGAGAATAATACAAATCTCCCTCTTTCTCTCATCTCTTTGTTCTTCTTGTTCTTATTCTTGTTCTTCTTTATTTTATTCACAACACGTTAATTTTCTCATAACCCTTGAAGGGAATAATTTACCATTTATTTTATTTCCCTTATAACCTCTAACAGGAATAATTGTTTTTTATTTATTTTATTTTTTTAATGTTAATTCGTTTTATTTATTATTTATTTATGTTAGTTTGTTTTATCTTTATTTATTTCATATATTATTTATTTACGTTTTATGTTAATTTATTATTTGAAGAATATGATTACTTCCGGAATAAAATATACAATGAATTGTGGCTATTTATGCCTAGCAGATAATGCAAGTACTCATATTGTACTTAAGCATAAGAAATATTTTTCCCATTTAAATGCAAGGGAAAATATGAGTAGTATTTCTCAAAGTACTAAAATATCAATACTTCGGAAGAGCACTTGAAAGTTTATCTCTGATAGATAATCGACTTGATATGATGTGCTATATTTTATTTTTCATTCCTCGAAGTGAATGATACAAAGTACATATTTTCATTACCTGAAGTAAATGAAACAAAGCACATTTTGAAAGGTGCACAGTTATGCATTTCTCGATTAAAATGCAAGGGAATAATGTGAGTACTATATCCGGAAGTATTAATATCACAAAAGGCTCTGGTTGAGCAAATATGTTATTGTTAAATGGAACTTTATTCCATATTCAAAGTGCGTTATACTCGTCAAAGTCATAAAGAGAGCAATATGAGTTCGCAAATTATCCCTTTTGGAATTATAGATAACATATGTTATCAATTGGCATTTGAAATAAGCCAATATGGATATAAGTTTTGGTAGCCAAAAAGTCAGTTGAAAGCTCTAGAAGAGCCATATATTGCTACCAAAAGATAATTTCAATTGAAAGCTACGAAAGAGCTAAATATATTCCTATTTAAAGGAACAATTTTGATGGTCGTACTAGACATGTACGAGTGAGATTGAATTACATGTTATGTAAACAAGGAGTTTACAAATTCAGAGATATATACACACATATATATAGTTGGCATGATCGGTTAGACCATCCTGATCAATGGTGCAGAAATTATTGAGATTTACATGCACATGTATTAAAAGAACCTGTAGTTCTTGTGGTGCTTATTCTCAAAGGAATGGATTAAATTCCACTTATTAAAGAACGTGAAGTTCTTGTGTTGCTTAAAGGAATTGATTAAATTCCACTTACTAAAAGAACCTGAAGTTCTTGTGTTGTTTGTTCTCAAAGGATATAGATGATCCCACTTACCAAAAGAATTAGAACTTAAAGTTCTTGTATTGAAGTTGAGACTGTATGTCTTGCATATCTGAACGAAATATGGGCCCATATATCCACAAATGTGGAAAGTTTTATATGATTTTAGTAGATGCATCTACATTGTTTTATCGACTTACAACCAGAAGTTTGTGAGATTGATTCTAAAAATATTCAGATTATGCAGTTAGACTATACGTCTTGAAAAGCTAGTGGGTTTATATTTTAGGCTATATCAGTTGTTACAAAGCCTATTGATTATGAAAAATATAGTTTAGCAAAATTTCAATTGGATGCCTCCTATTTAATAGCTAAACTATGAGAACAAAAGAGTTATTATTTATATGGTGTTTCCATATAGCAACACTTATACGCATCAAGCCAACGAGTTATAATAAACTCCCCGTTATGATTGGTTTTTGGTCAGAAACCATACATTTCCCATTTTATGATTTTTGAATGTGCGATATGAATTGCTCCACCACAACGCACAAAATGGGTAAATAAAAAGGGTTGAGAATATATATTGAGTACGAGTCTCCTTTTATGTTTAAATTCTTAAACATTAATTGGAGAATCATTTATGACATGATTTTTCTCAACATCAGGGGGAGGCAATAATCAGCTGGATAGAGGAAAATGAATTATCATTATCTAGATCCTCGTATATGAACTAGAAGTTCATAAGATAATTCATGTTATTACATGTCATCTGCCAGACATATTTATTGACCCAATGAGAGTAATTAAGTCTCATATACCAGCTGAAATACTCTAAGTTTAAATTACATGTTAGAGCGAGAGAATGTAAATCATGCCTGAAGCATGATAGTTGAAATGGTTCCAATGATCAAAATTCTCGTAAATAGAAAGTAATATGAGATGGTCATATATTGGAGGCGGGTGCTCCTGAAGAGACCCAAGATATAACAAATAATAAAACTCTATAAGAGTTTCAGGTACCTGAAATAAAGATTGAAATCTTGAAGAGATCTCGATGAGTTATGTCATTACGAGAATGGAACCAGAAAATTGGAAAGTTGTCGACAACGATTTTACAAACAATTTTACATAAAATACTTCTATAGAAGTAAAGAAAGAAATCGAGGATCTTGTATAAAATCTATCCGGAAGTATAGATATTGAATTGGCCAATGTTGAAAGACGCTTTGAACTTCTAAAGTAGAAGTATTTGGACAAGCAGTCCAAACATTTAAAGGTGTAATGCAAGTAAGGCACAAATAAGTAGTCGTAAATACGACTTGAACTATGATTTATGAAAAGTTTTAATTACTTCATGGTGGATGCAATTACTTTGGCAGTTTTGAAAATTTTACATGCGTCTAATTATTTGTGGATCCATATTTATCCTTGAAGGATCTAAAATGCTATAAGCATTTGGAAATTTCTGAGGAAATTTATTTAGACATGTCTCATGAATATTTTGGCGCATTTGGTATAATCGCCTTAGTGAATTCTAATTGAGAAAATACTATAAGAATCATCGATTTCCTTATGTATTTTATAAAGGAGTTTGGATCAAGATCCATTATGATAATTTTAGAACTCCTAAAGAGCTTCAAATTGGAAACTCATGAATACTTTCAATACAAGTACTTGAATCTTGACATCAAGTTTATCTCGACCTGAAGATCGAGCATTTTTATATATTTCTTTTGTCTATGAATAGACATAAGCAGAAAGAATCTTAAAGAAGATTCAATATGAATAGAGCATATCTATTGAGTATCCCAATAGTTGTAAGATTGTTGGATGTGAATAAAGATAATTATATCTTTTCTTGGTCTTGAAGCACTATATATTAGTTGGTCAAGAAATATCTATGAGTATACAAAGATCATTACATTTAGATCTTCAAATATTCGTTGATGCCTCCTCAAATGTCGTAGAAATAATTGTTATGCACGAGGCAAGCCAAAAAATGTGTTTGGCTAAGACTATTGACCCAACATATCCAAAAGATATGTGGATTTACTTTTACAAGATATGATAAAAGCTATCTTGTGTGAAGATAACACAAGATGTATATCTCAGTTTGAAAGTGGATACATTATGGAACATATTACTCCAAAGTTTCATCCCTCACGATCTTTAGAAAAATAATATTCAAGATTAAATTATGAAGATTCAAAGATCTTTTGTGATGTTTGCATGAGGGGAGTAAATACGTGTTGCACTCTTTTTCCCTTAACCGAGGTTTTGTCCCAATGGGTTTTCCTGGTAAGGTTTTTAATGAGGCAACATGTTATGCGTATCAAAGATGTGTGTACTCTTTTTCCTTCACTAAAGAATTTTTTTTTCCCACTGGGTTTTTTATCTTAGTAAGGTTTTAACGAGACACATTATCTTCATAGACATCCAAGGGGGAGTGTTATGAATATTTATTTATGTGGATGTTTATCATGATTAGAACTTTATCAAAGGAGTTTGATTTATTTATTATTAGGAATATTATCTCTATGAATTAGAGTTTAATGTATTATGTACTTCTTATGCCTATAAATAGATGATTCATTGAAGGCATTGTATACAAATCTATATTTTGAGAATAATACAAATCTCCCTCTTTCTCTCATCTCTTTGTTCTTCTTGTTCTTATTCTTGTTCTTCTTTATTTTATTCACAACAATGAAATTATAAAAAGTATTTTTTTAAAAGCAAAAATAATTTCAAATTTCTAAAATCTCTACAAAATTACAGAAAATAAAAATAATCTTTAAAGACTGAAAAATTATTGAATAATTTCCAAGAATTTTAAAACAACAACAACAACAACAACAACAACAACAACAACAACAACAACAACAACAACAACAACAACAACAACAACAACAACAACAACAACAACAACAATAACAACAACAACAACAACAATAATAATAATAATAATAATAATAATAATAATAATAATAATAATAATAATAACCTTCACAAGTATAAGTTGTGTTTCTCTAACTTTTGCTTATTGTAGTTATCTTTGTTATAAAAAATATTTTTACTATTATGCTAATTTTATGTTTGATGGTTTTTGTCCTGTACATAGTTTTGAACTGTTTAGAAGTATTTTTATAATTTTTAATATTATATGATTTATTTTTAATTCTTAAAAATGGTGCAATTTTTTGTTTTGGGAGTACTATTTTATTTTTTAAAATTTATATTTTGAATTCTAATATATTTTATAATTTTTAAAAAATTATTATTTTTCGTTTGAAGTATTTATTTGTACTAATGAAAAACATTAACACCATTATACATCGTATTTATTTTTCACTTATGAAATATATAGATTAAATTACTCTTTTTAAAGTAAGATTAATCTGTTTAATTTTTAAATTGGTAGATTCTCAAAGTGTATTAAAACTCATTATTTAGAGAAATTATATTATGAGTCCTCCTTACCACGTTCATGGTTAAAAGTCATTCATTTCATTAGTTCTTTCCTTATTATCTTTTTACTAAGCGAAGATTTACTTGGTAATAACTGTTTTTTAATTTAATTTATAAAAAAATGAGTGAAGATTCACTCGATAAAAAAATAGTATGAAAATATTAATAAAATAGATGATTTTTATTAGTTATAACTATAAATGATATGGTAAGAATAACTCGTGATATAATTTCTCCAATAGTTGAGTTAAAACTCATGATAAATTTAACGTTTTGAACTAGAATAGTCAAGTTTTCAAACTTATATGAATTACAATAATTTTCTGATAGTAAAGAGTAAACTGAATTTTTATTATATTACAATGATCCTAGTAGGATAAAGTATAGTAAAGTCATAATGAAGTATAAAGTGTAAAAGATTTTCGTATTATTAACTGCATACCACAACAAATTAAGTGTAATTAATTTTAATATTTTCTACAATAAATTTTATATTAATCCCTCGCAAATTATATGTCTCACTAAATCAAACGAGGTTAATTCACCCTAAGTTTAAATGTAAATGATTATAAACCTAGCTGCTCTCTCTAAACTCTCTACCTCATGCAATTTTACTTTTTTTTTCCTTTGGTTGGTGGTTGACAACTAATCTTAATATTAGTTGTCGACTACAAGTCTATTATTTTTTTTGTTTTTGTTTTTGTTTTTTTATATTTTAATTAGAATCTCTGTCTTTGTGACACGCCTTTCTTCTGTTCTTGTGATGCATTTTTCTTTGTTTTTTTGTGGTTCGTTTCATCTGTCATTGTAGCATGATTTCAGCATACCTTAACGGTCGGTTGGTGCTTGTATAGAGATCTTCACGACACTAATATCTTATTATGGTTATGTGAGTGGTTTTAGAAAGATGGATCCCACTCAGTTGATGGTTGGTTGTCGATATAATCAGACCTGAGTAGTGAAGCAATCTGCCTGATAGCTTGGTTCGCTCACCACTTCTTTTTCACCCTGTAAAGCGTCTCGTTTGGATATATACAAAGATATTCGAAAAAATTTCTGAATTTTGATATGCTAATCTCGATGAAAATATCTGTTTTTTTCACCATTATAAAAAATTAGTGAACTTATTTTCTTAATACATTATATTGTATTACTTTTTATAATGATTAATAAAATTAAGATATTGTTAAAAAAAGTTGTAGATGGTTATAACAAAAGGAAATGACTTATGGACTAAAAAAATTAAGACAATGACTACATTAAATATTCATTAAATCTCTATCAGAGTAATCCATTTTAAGTATCCTTCCTCTTCCAAGAAAAAACAATCACTTTATTACCAATCAATAAATAAATTAATATTATTACGACTTAAATAACATGCAATTCATAGTTGACTTGGTTCACTCAATTTAATGAGAAAAATAAAATAAAAAAATGCAACAAAAAAAGCAATATACCTAAAAGGTCTAGTTACTTGGGTAGGGATGCTATAATAAAAGATGGGCCCGGCCCTTCAGTGCAAAGATTATTTCAATATACCTAAAAGGTCTAGTTACTTGGGTAGGGATGCTATAATAAAAGATGAATCAAAATGATTTTATTAATGCACGAATTCAGAAATAATCGACCGTTTAATACAAATGATAAAATTGTTTATAATCTCTACTTAATCACAGGTTGTTGGAGTGATTATTATTTGCGTGATGAGATTTTAACTTTAAATATAAAATTGAATAGACAATAATATTTATTCTTTGAATTTAAAATTAAAATTTCATTTTTGTCTCAAGAAAATATAAAACTTTAGGGTTAGTTTGGTTCGAGAAAATATTTTTATTTTTATTTTCAGAAAGTGATTTTTATTTTATTTTTTTAAATTAGAAACACATTTGGTTGATAGAAATAAAAATTTGTTTTCAAAAATGCAAATAGTGAAAATGTGTTTGATATCCAATTTTTCAAAATAAAAATAAATAAACAGTTATTTATTAAATAATTAAATTAAAATATAGTTATTAGAAAAAAAATTATAATTAAAATAAAATATGATTAAATAAGTTAAAATTTTAAAATTGACATTAAAAGAATTCGAACCCGAGTTAAATAGAGTTAAAATTTAAAAACTTTTATTTTCATTTTTTTTCAATTTTCTAAAACACTTTCAACAAAAATAGTGAAAACATCTTTTTCTTTTATGTCTACAAAATTTTCACTAATTTTTATTTTTATTTTTTAAAAACCAATTTTAAATTTTACTACTAAACACATTTTTATTGTCTATTTTTTAATAAAAATAAAAATAACTTATATTCTTTAAAACCACACGCATCCTTATAATTTGCTGAATTTAGGTTTAATTGATCAAAATCAAATCTTAACTATCTCAATAATTACATTCAATATATTTTAAAGTTGAAATAAAATGATTTGAAGCCTATCGGTCCCCCTCACCGCACGTCGTAATAGACTTTTTGTTTCTTGACCCAAACTTCATTTAGCTTAAAACTCTTCCCTTTCTACAACGTCAAAATCATCGCTGCTTAGTTTTGACCTTTGTTATCCTAAGCTTTTTCGGGTGTGTTTGATTGTGCGGGAAGAATTGATTTTGAATCATCGTGATTTTAAGAATTGATTTTGTGTAAAATTAATTTTAAAGTTACGTTATTTATGTTTGATTTTTTTTTCTTTCTAAAAATCACGATTTTGTAAAAATATAGTATAAAAATCACGATAAAATGCAAAAATTACTATCCCGTAACTTTTCTCAAAATTACGTTTGATGCCCATAATTAATTTTGAATTTTTACATCCAAACATGTAAGTACGACATTCAAGACACAAAATCCTGATTGAATGGGATTTTAGTCATTCCACCGCGAAAACAAACACGCACTTCATCAACTGATCATCTCAGTTTTCCAGCTTTATCTCCATCTCTATGAATTCGATAACCGCAACAGAACGGACCAAAGAGTATTAGGTGACTGTGCTCTTAAAAAATTTAAATTTTTATATATTTTTATTAAGTATAAAAATTTACATTATTGACATAATATATATATATATAGGGTTAGGATCAACTTACACCGTGTAAAACTCTTTAAGTTTTACACCTTTTTTGGATCGTTGGATGGGGGAAATGGATGGTTGAGATTAACTCCGTGTTTTTAATTCCCAAGTGATAATCTTCACATATTTTACTGTTAATCTTATCCATCCGTTTCACTCATCCAACGATCCAAAAAAGGTGTAAAACTTAGAGAGTTTTACACCGTGTAATTTGATCCTATCCCATATATATATATATATATATATATATATATATATATATATATATATATATATAGATTAATATCCTATACACTGGCGGTGGAAAGTTTTTATTTCCACAAGCGCTTCAATTATAGGGTTTAGGGTTTAGAGTTTAGGGGTTTTAGTGTAAAGGTTTAGAATTTAGGGTTCATGTTTAGAATTTAAGAATTAGGGTTAGAATTTAGGGTTTAGGGTTAGGGTAATATGGGTGGGGATTTAGGTTTTAACCTATAAACCCTAAATTTAAACCCTAAACCCAAAATTCTATCAACAATCCCTAAATTCAAAACTACTACACTTATACCCCTAAATTTTAAACCCTAAACGAAGTCCCTAACCCCTAAAACTAAGACGCTTGTGTAAAAAAGTTTCCACAAGCGCTTGTGTATGGAACAATTACCATATATATATATATATATGCAATACATGCATGATCTTATTGTTTTCTTTTATTTCCATGATTCTCATATGATTAAGTCATACGACAAGATTACACGTTTGTTTAGTAGACGATTGATTCTTAATGATTTTTCTGTAAATATATTTTATTTCTTTTGAAAATGATATGATACCTAAAGACGATATTCTTTCGGTTTGTTTAGTTGCATGCATGATACAAAGTCTGCCCACCTGTAACCTGTTGAATCATAATTTTTTTCATAAAGCCTTTGAATAGCTTATTAATATAGAGAGGGAGAGGTTATTCAACTTCAATAGAAAATTATAAGGTAGTATATGTTTGTAGATATTTTAATCCTTTAATAATGTACATATTTCGTGTACATTACAATTGAACTCGAGTCTCTTAAAATTAACATCATCCGTTTTTTCACATTGACTAATTGTTCATAATTAAAATAATTAATTCACCACTAATTCATAAAGGATTAATATCCTATACACTGGCGGTGGAAACTGAAAGTTTCCACAAGCGCCTTAGTTTTAGGGTATATGAAGTTAGTTTAGGGTATATGATTTAGGGGTTTAGGTGCAGGGGTTTAGAATTTAGGGATAATTGTTTCAGTTTAATGTTTAAGGTTATAATTTAGGGTTTATAGGTTAGGGTTTAGTTTTTAAGGTAATATAGTAAGGATTTAGGTTTTAACCTATAAACCCTAAATTATAACCCTAAACCTTAAATTGAAACAACTATCCCTAAATTCTAACCTCATACACCTAAACCTCTAAACCATATACCCTAAACTAACTCTCTATACCCTAAAACTAAGGCGCTTGTGGAAACTGAAAGTTTCCACCGCCTGTGTATAGAATATTTATCCATTCATAAATAGTACAATGGTACTAAAATAATTAAATTATTAGGAATAACATGTATCCGAGTTGGGTCAGGTAAGATAAATTTTATGTCTAGTCAAACAAAAATTAGCCGGCTATATAAATCATCTCGTTAATTAGAGACATTTAAGTCATTATACAATATATCTTGCCTTACATAAACATGTACACATATATTTTAGGAATTTATGAATTAAAAATAATATAAACATGGAGATGTGGGCCCATGTTTCACCCCTACAAGAGTTCTTAGGCAGGGGACCCATTGAGCCCCTACCTATTCCTTATCTGTAGCGAGGATCTTTCGGCTCTTTTAAGAAAGGCTGTATTGCAGAATCAGATTAGTGGTGCGAAGATTGAGCGTTCGGCTCCTATAGTCTCTCATTTGTTATTTGCAGATGATTGCCTCATTTTTGGGGGAGCCACGAGTACAGAAGCAAGATTTATTAAAGAGGTGCTTCAGGTCTATGCGAATTGTTCGGGCCAGTTAGTGAATTTCAATAAGTCGGGCTTATTTTTTAGTTCGAATGTGGCGGAGGATGTAAGAGGTGATATTCGAAGAATCTTGGGGATTTCGAGCACAAATAACCCCGAAAAATATTTGGGCCTTCCTACAATGGTTGGAAGAAGTAAACGGCAGGCTTTTTCTCCTCTTTTGGACAAATTTGATGGCAAGGTCAACAGTTGGGCCATTCGACCTTTATCAGTCGGGGGAAAGGAAGTGTTTATTAAATTTGTCCTACAGTCACTCCCTATGTACACGATGTCCTGCTTTTTGTTACCTAAAACTTTGTGTAGAGAGTTGGAAGCAAAGGAAGCTAAGTTTTGGTGGCAGAAGGCACCGGGGAAAAGAGGAATTCACTAGTGCGATTGGGCCAGTTTATGTGATTTGAAGGAGGATGGAGGCATGGGCTTTCGTGATCTTGGCAAATTTAATATCGCCCTTCTAGCCAAACAGGGTTGGAGGCTAGTTAAGAACCCATCTTCACTTGTGGGCCGCTTACTTCGTGCAAAATACTTCCCTGGGCTGAACTTCATGACGGCCCGTCTAGGTTCCATCCCATCTTTGATCTGGCGCAGCATATGGAGTGCAAGGGGCCTTTTAGAGAAGGGGCTCAGTTGGCGTATCGGGTCGGGTACTAGTGTGTCGCTCTGGGAGGATTTTTGGCTACCAATAAATCCTCCAAGGTGTGTTGCAACGCCACGTGTTCCGGGCGTTGATTGAGTTACAAATTTAATTGACCAAAGCTCGATGGCTTGGAATGAAGATTTCGTTAAGGAAACTTTTCTCCCTAATGAAGCAGATTTGATCCTAACTATTCCTTTACCTCCTGAACCGCGGATGGATTTGCGGGTTTGGTCAGGAGAACACACTGGGGAATATACTGTTCGCAGCGGCTACCGTCTTCTCCAACACGATGTTAATCGATCAGGTCAGGCGTCTGATTTATTTAAACAACTATGGGGTCTAGAGTGTCCTTCTAAAGTCCGTATTGCAGTCTGGAAGTTTATACATAATTCCATCCCTACTAAACTAAATCTCTGCTTCAAAAGAGTTGCTACAGATCCTATGTGTTTTAGATGCAACAATGGAGTTGAAAATTGTGATCACTTATTCAGGGATTTCATCTATGCTACTCGTGTTTGGAATATATTGAACATTAACTGGTCTACTGATGCTTCGAGCCTAAGCTTTAAAGAATGGCTAGCATGGTTATTTACAAACAATTATATCCAAAAAGGCTTGAAATAGCAACTACACTTTGGGCACTCTGGTATTCGAGGAATATGCTTTGGCAAGAGGGTATTTCTCAGAGAGAAGAGGATCTTACTATTTTTGTCCGGAGCTACATCGGTGAAATCCTGCAGTCAAATCAACTTAAGCGTTCTCAGCCTCCCTCTCCACAAGTGAAATGGAAGCCGCCTCCTACGACATTAATGAAAGTTAATGTTGATACAGCTTTCATTAAATCTCAACAGAAATCGATGTCTGATATTGTGGTGAGAGACGAATGGGGTTACCTGCTGGGGTCCTTCATCGGAGGGTTAGAAGGGCCCAATCGGCTTTTGCTGCGGAAGCCTTTGCAGTGTTGCATGGCCTTGAGTTTGCGGCGGAGCTGGGTCTTCGCGCCGTCGTCCTTGAGGGAGATTCCCGAACGGTCATCTTACGAATGGCCTCGACGGGGGTGGATCTGTCGGAGATTAGCCCGATGGTGGAAGCTGCGAGACTCCTCAGCCGGCGTTTCGAGCAGTGCCTTTTCCAACATACTAATCGGTCGGCCAACTCAGCGGCACATGCAATGGCCAAATTCGGTCTTCAGTCACCGGAGGACCTTTCGTGGATTGAAGATGCTCCGTCGGCCGTACGGAGGGTTGTGCTTTCAGATCAGAGAGACCTTGAACCGCCATAGAAGACCGGCGTGTTCCCGTTTTGAAAGGGGCATCCTATATCTTTTCCCCCTTTCCAATTTCTGCTCTCATAACCCGTCTTCATTTAGGGTTTGCGTTTCTGCCGGACTGTCTCCCCTCCTTTTTTCTTTTGGTTTTGCTTTTGTCGTTTTGTCTTTCGTTTTGCTTTCTTTCCTTATCGTTTTTGTTTTTGTAAGACACATGTGAACTCTTTTAATAAAGGATACCGCTGGCATTTATACTAAAAAAAAGTTACAAAGAATTCAAATATTTGGTAAAATCAAACATTAAAACTCGAGTCCCAAAAGAAATCCAGTTTCTATGCCCCCCTAATGTTCAAATACACAAAATTCTCTACCAAATTCTTCCTAAATTCTTACGAAATTTATAGCGTTTATATATTTTTTCATAATACGCTCTCGTATAATTATAAAGGTTAAGATAAATTCTATATTTATATTTAGAGTCAATATTTATATTTAGAGTTAAATACACAAACCGCAAAAATAACTTTATTCCATAAGACTTTTTATTTTATGTAAATATTTACCTATTAAACAAAATTAATCACCAAATCAATATAATTAAAATAAACTACACCAAATGCCACTTTATTTTACCCTTTGAATCAAACATACCACTTAACTATAAATTGATACTATTATATCACTAAACTTTGTTTTTTCTTCAATCCAAGCACTCAACTATTAAATTTTAACAGACCGTTAAATTCAAAACGACGTCGTTTTGTTAGAAAAAAATATTGCATTTGGGGAGGATTAAACCAATGACCTCTAAGATAAAAGATTTACACCAAAACACCAAGACAATTTAAATACGTGATATAATTTTAATAAAAATAGTATGTAAATGATACTGCAATAGAACTTAAAATTTAATTATTTTTAAAAAATCCCAAAATTACAAAAATGTTCAAATTAGTCCCTAAATCCCTAAATCATAAATCTTCAAATTCTCACCACTTCCACCGCCGGCCGTTGTTTTCGACCCCACCCGTTCGGTCGCCGAAACCAGTCTGACATTTATCTCAACTCGCCGTCGTCGAAAACTGGCAAACTGTGTGCCAATCGAGCATTGAACGTCGAATGTGAAATAATTGTACGATTGGCACGCCGTTCGTCGATTTTCAGCGACGGTGAGTGGGGAAATGGTCGGCTGGGTCCGGCGATCAAAGGGTGAGCTGATAATGATAGCTGGCGACGATAGTGGTGAGGATTTGAACATTTATAATATAAGGATTTTTAGGGATTGATTTGAAATTTTTGCAATTTTTAAAAACAATTAAATTTTTAATTCAACTGTAGTATTATTTACATACTATGTTTGTTATGATTTTATCAAGTATTTAAGTTGGTTTGGTGGTTTATTGTAAACATTTCATCTTAGAGATCCTTGGTTTAATCTTCCCTTAATGCATGTATTTTTTTAACTTTTTTTCTAACAAAACGACGTTGTTTTGGCCTATTTAAGGCATAAAAACAATTATGCCGAAACGACGTCCTTTTAGATTTAACAGTCCATTAGGATTTAATGGCCAAATGCTTGGATTGAAGAAAAAATAAAATTTAATGATATTTACATGTAACAATTAATAATTCAGTGGTATGTTCAATTCAAAGAGTAAAGTCAAATGATAATTAGTGTAATTTACCTTATAATTATACCAAAAGTCAACTTGATTATAAATTAGAATTTGTATTGTATTGTATATATAGCCATTAACAGATTTGATCAACCCCAGTTGTATTCGAGCTTTTTCAAAATAGTTTCCATGGCGGATCATGTTAAACATTTTCATGGTGTTTGGCCTCACGGCCTTAAGGGATTGGTCTCGGCGACTGCTACTCTCATATTCTTCTTCTTCCTCGTTGTTATTGCAGCTCTGCTTAATTGGATGGATATTGTAAATCTCCCCTTATTTTAAAAAAAATACATTCATTAGTTCATATATATTTGTATTCTGAAATTTATTAATAAAAGATTAACTCTAAAAGCATTTTTTCTTCTTTTTGGTCGATTTGTTCCTCATCTTATTATACAGAAAACTTCATTCGGCCAGGCGATTTTGACTTCACCAAGTGCCGGAATTCATCACGACCGGATTGAATATCCTCTGAACTGCTCTAACGTACATAATTTGCCACAAACATGTCCGGACGATTACCCGTCGGTGTTTGAGCCCGAAGAATCGACGACCGAAACTTGTCCGGATTACTTCCGGTGGATCCACCAAGATTTAAAGCAATGGAAAAGTTCGGGGATTACAGAAGACATGATCGAGAGGGGGATTCCGAGTGCGGATTTCAGGCTCCTGATTGTCGACGGAAACGCTTACGTGGAGAAGTACAGACCGGGATTTCAAACCAGGGGTGCGTTTACAATATGGGGCATTTTGCAGCTTCTAAGGTTGTACCCCGGAAGAGTACCGGATTTGGACCTTCTGTTCTTTAGTGGAGACAGGCCTCAGATCATGAAAAGAGACTATAAACGACCCGATGCTACGTCGCCGCCGCCGGTGTTTCATTACTGCGGCGAGAAGGCGGCACTGGACATCGTGTTCCCTGACTGGACCTTCTGGGGATGGTAAATTCCGGTACATGTTGCCACAAAGTTACCCGAATTGCGGTTGTGGCCGCATTTTCAGTTACATTATGTTTATCGCGGTTGCAGACATAACATTTGTTCTTTGAAAAATACACGAATGCAATTACTTTTGAGTGCTTGAATATGGTTTGTTGTGGCAGGGCAGAGGTTAATATACCGCCATGGGAGCAGATGTTGAGGGCAATAAAGAAAGGCATGGAGAAGGTCAAGTGGGAAAATAGGCAGCCTTATGCCTACTGGAAGGGTAACCCCCGCGTTTCTGCAGATAGGATAGATCTTTTGAAATGCAACATTTCTGATAAAAACGACTGGAAGGTTCGGGTTTATAATCAGGTAAATGTAATGATTCCAGAAATATTATGCTTTTATTTTCTTTGATTCTGGGTTTAAATCATAAGAAACTTAGCTTGTTTGTGATTAATTCAGGATTGGCGTAAAGAAATCGGACAGGGTTTCCAGAATTCTAAACTGGAAGATCAATGCACCCATAGGTATATATGAAAACCTGTTTCTTCTCATTGTTAGGGAAGTAGATTTCGCTTGTAAATTAATGGGATTTTGAACTTTGCTGTGTTACAATTGGATATCAAGATATAAAATTTATGTAGAGGGAGCGGCATGGTCTGTAAGTGAGAAATATATACTGGCATGCGATAGTATGACCTTGATGGTAAAGCCTAGATACTACGATTTCTTCTCGAGAAGCATGGTGCCGATGCGGCATTTCTGGCCGATCCGCCGCAGGAACAAATGCAGAGATCTTAAGTTTGCCGTTGAATGGGGCAATAATCATACTCGCGAGGTACGTGTTCGCGGAAAATGTAAACACGGATTGCAATGAGTTCGATCATTAATATCTCATAACTTGCAGGCACAGACCATAGGGAAAGCAGGAAGCAAATATATCGAAGAGATGCTGGCAATGCGAAATGTGTATGATTACATGTTCCATTTGTTGAACGAATACTCCAAACTCTTGAAGTTTAAACCAACCATACCTCCGAAAGCTCAAAGGGTCTGCGCCGAAACCGCAGCGTGCTCGGAGAAAGGTTTATGGAAGGAGTTCATGGTGCAGTCCATGGTGAAGTCCCCGAGCGATAAACTTCCATGTACATTGCCTGCCCCGTATGAACCGCGAGCGATCCAAGCTTCTCTCGACGCGGAAGTGAAAATAACTAAGCAAGTGGAGACATGGGGGACGGAATATTGGAAAAACCGAAACGACAAGAAGCAATAGAGTGTGTATTACATATCATTACACCAATCATATTGGAAGAATATTGTAATCAAATACTACACAGATTTTGAAAGCAGCATTCAAAAACAGGGGAATTCCTACCTTTACATCACACCATGTTATAGGATATAAAAACAGGACATGTCACACAAATTAATGAAGATTATTGCGAAAGGGAAACTCTCGAATGTAGGCTCGAGTCATCGGAAGGAATTAAAGAGCTCGGGATTTGATGATGTCGAAGCTCATCTCGCTCGGATCGGTTGCCTGCAACTCGGCTTGAACCCCATCCAACTGTCTCTTGAATTTGTCCTTGGAGCTTGCATAAAGCATCTTGCTCCTCACCCTTGCCCCATCAGGTGCCCTATACACATACCATAAAGGAATGATATTATTGTAACCATCAGTTCCTTGGGAACAGAAACGATGTGTTGGTTTTCATACCATGCAACGAAGAAAATCTTGCTCTTCTGACAATTCTCGTTGGTGGTGAAGTCGTAGTCGAAGACGGCGTAGCGGCATTCGTTGGGAGGCAATGCGTTGGCGAAATCTTCGTAGGTTTCTCGGGGACCGCCCAACTTGTCGATGACCACCTGCTGTGTCTGGTCGTTGATTTTGTACACGATGAACCGATAGTTTCGCTTTGATTTTAGTTCCATGAACTTCAACACGCACTCATCATTCACATACATTCCTGACGATGAATTAGCCTATATGCAGCACCATAGGAATTAACATCATTTAATTGAAAATAACATACAATATTAAAATTAGGGTTATTATTCGATACGGATATTATCGTGATATTCTCAATTCAATTGTCACGTCTTTTTAAGCATTAATTATAAGAAGAGAGATTTGTGAAGCATACCATTTTGTTCTTCAAATGAAGCTTTGATTGGTAATTGTCGGACAAAAAGGGGGAATTCTGAGAAAATAATTAAGCGAAAAGAAATGGAATTGAATGTCTGGTTTTAGTAGGGCATGATAATTGGATTTTCTTTTAATTATGGAAAACAGAAAAAAGAAAATAATTGCTAGGTAGGGGATGAGAGATATTTTAGGGGAAAATTAAAGGGTGAATTCATTTCCCTTAATTATCATTATCTGTGGTAGAACTGTTTTTAGATATAGCAGGCTTATTTTTTTAAGGAATTAATTTGGAATCTTAAAATTTTAAGATTAGTCAGTCAACAGATTAGATACTAATAATTATTTTAAGCTTAAATTTTAAAATTTTAAATGGGTATATAGTTTAAGAACTTAGGCTTATTTTTAGAGTTTTGTGTTAGTTATTTAGTATTTAAGTTTTATAATGTAAATCTCTAATATATATAGATTTTACAAATAGATTATTATATTAATATCTATCTATTATTTTTTTAACAATTTCTACCTAAAAGAGGAAAAAGAAAATTTTATTTTTATTGGGTCTTGAATCCACAATTTAGAAGATGGAGATGGTGTCAACTGAGAGCTTTACCAACTGTTCTAAAAATTATTGATGATATTATTTTTATTTTAAAAATTGATTAAGTTTGAATACACTTAACATTAAAAAAGTTTCAATCTAAAAGAAATGTTTAATCAGTGTATATAAATTAACCACTAAAGTTTTGATTGCATTTGTGATATGGGTTGGGCACATTATTTTGGTTAGCGAATTAACCTTGATTATATACATACAATGATAATAATATTATTAAACGTCTTCTTGTTCTATTTAAATAATACGAATTTGAGTAGTTTAATATGTAAGTATGTGGAAACTTTAACCGTTTTTTTTTTTTAAATTTTTGTCATTTTTTCTTAAATTTTTATCGTCTGTAACTTTATTTTTCTTTCTTTGGTTTGTGGTCAACAACCACTTTTAGTATTGATTGTCGATCACCGGTTCTATTTTTTTTTCTATTTTAATAAGAATTTATGCACATTTTCTTTGATTTTTTTGTGGTTCGTTTCAACTGTTTTTGTGGAATGATTTCAACATATCTTAATGGTCGGTTAGTGCTCGTACAGAAATCTTTACGACGCTAATCTATGATTATAGTTCTGTCGGTGGTCTTAGAAAGATGGATCCCCACTCAGTTGATGGTTGGTTGCCGATGTAATTAGACCAGGGTAGATGAGCAATCTGCCTGATAGCTTGGTTCGCTCATCACTCTTTTTTCAACCTATAAAACGTCTCGTTTGGATAGAGACAAGGAGGGTTTCTGAATTTTGGTATGCTAACTCGAAGAAAGTGTCCGTTTTTTTTTTTGCACCATTGTAAGAGATTTTTAGTGAACTTGTCTTTTTTTTTCTCTCTCTTTTTGATGCGTTGTATTGTATTCTCTGGTGATTAATAAAATTTTGATGTCATTGTTCAAAAAAATGCAAGTATGTATGAGTTTATTTAAATTTAAAATTAAACATAAATATTATTCTATACTTAAATAAAATTAACAAAATAGATTAATATTACTTAAAATAGAACAAAAATAAATAAATATAAGAAAGTTGAGCCAGTATAACTCATGTCATGTTGAAGGAGAAAATGTGTATATTCATCGATGAGGCAGTTGCCGTACTCTTAGAATTTTAATATTTTTATTAGTTAAATATTTTATTTTTATTGTAATTATCTAATTTTTTATTTTCTACAAAAATTGTAATTTTGTATATGAATTTTTAATATAACTTTTAAAAGTTAATATTTTCACATAAAATTATGTGTTTGTCCATATATGTATTGCTAAAATTTTCAATAGTTTTCATGTTGCTAATGAAAAGAAGTATATTTCATTTGGAAGAACGAATACGTTTTCTTCGGAAGAATTGTGTTTCATTTTTTTATGTTCTTTAATTTTATAGTGTTTTTATCGGATGAAAATTATATATCCCTTTTCGATGTCCCTACATGTGCCCCCACGCTCAAAATTAACTTTAGGATTTAGGGTTTTATGTTAGGAGTTGTGTTTAGGGTTTAAGAAATTTAGGGTATGGTGTATTTTTAGGGTATAGGGTGTAAAGTTTAGGATTTAGAATTTAGTGTTAGGGCTTAAAATTTAATTTTGTAGTGTTTTTTAATGTTGGGGCATATATAGGGGCACCGAAAAGGGACAGGCGAATTTTATCCGTTTTTATCTCCATGAATATTAGAGCGTGTTATACTTTGTAATTTTTTTTATTAATGAAAATCAATTAAAAATTTTCGTTCAAAAAAGTATATCTCATATTAATTGGGTTTAAATTTCTTATAATATTGACCGATTGGAGTCGAGATCCACACATTAAGGGTGAACAAAACTTGACTCTAAAAAATTGAATGTTTAACTCAACGCGAAAAAATTCGATTCTAGAATATTGAATGTTCAACTCAACGCAAAAAACTCGATTTGAATCGTAATTTCATAAACTCAACTCAAAAAAAATTAAATAAAGTTTGAGTTTATAAAGACTTGAATAACTCAATATTTTTAGTAATTAGTGAATCGATTTTCAAGTTCGAGCTGAGTACCTCAACTCTATTTGATACATGTATACCACATATGAAAAAAATATGAAGAAATATATATGTATATCGTATATAGTTATAGAAAGCCGTTCAAAATGGAACCAATTAGTATCATAACATTGTAAATATCTGCAGTTGAATTTGAATAAAAATTTAAACAACTCGACTTGAAAAAATCAAATAAAAACTTGAGTTATAAAATAAAACACGTCAACTCGACTAACTCAAAATTTTAACTCCACTATATCAAATACTGACATCTACCACATGTATCGTTGTATAGCACTATAGCTCAACTTGAGCTGAGTTTGTGTTTGTGTGTTAACATGGTGCATGTTTCTTTTTATACAACGTAAATAATGTTTTCTCTCCTCCCTTGTTCGTTATTTTTTTTTTAAAAAAATTATTACCAAGGGCGAAGTCAAAAATTAAAAATTAAAAGTGTTAAAAATAAAATAAAAATATATTAAAAGATATTATTGATAAAATTTGATTCATTAACTTTTAAGTATATTGAAACTGATTTGTTCTTGATAGTTTATTCAAGAATGGAAGAAATTGGGGAAAAGAAGAAATCGAAAGAAGAAGAAGAAGAGAAGTCGGATTGACTTTCGATATAGGAAGAATAAAACTGAATGAATGATTTTATTAAAATTGGCTTAATTAGAATAATATCCACAACAATTAATTTATACTACATAATCAACCCAAGATTGAATCTTTACAATCTTGCCACCTCAACTAACAAATCCTAACTAACCTACTAACTAATTACTATTCTATTAGCCCCCCCTCAAGATGGAGCATACAAATCTTGTATGCCCAGCTTGGAAATGGAAGATAAAAAAACAGGTGTAGAAAGAGGTTTGGTAAAACAATCTGCCAACTGATTTGGGCTTGACACAGGCAGTAGATTAACAAGTTTGCTTTGAATCTTCTCCCTGATAAGGTGGCAGTCAATCTCTATGTGCTTCGTTCGTTCATGATGCACGGGATTTTCTGCAAGTTTAATCGCAGAAAGATTATCACAGTATAAATTGGAAGTAGACAAAGGAATATGCAAATCATTTAAAAGGTAAGTCAGCCATTGTAATTCACAAGTAACTGAAGCAATGGCCCTATACTCTGCTTCACTGGAAGACCTAGAAACAGTTTGTTGTTTCTTTGACTTCCAGGAAATCAAAGAATGACCAAGAAATACACAAAATCCAGTTGTAGAACGTCTTGAATCTGGACAACTTGCCCAGTCTGAGTCAGAAAAAGCATGAAGTTTAAAAGTATTAACAGCAGGGAAAAAGAGACCTTGACCAGGAGAACTTTTTAAATAACGCAAAACCCTATGAGCAGCTGTTAAATGCAAGGATGTGGGTGCATAAATGAATTGAGACAACTGTTGAACAGCAAATGAAATGTCAGGCCTTGTATTTGTTAAGTAAAGCAATCTGCCAACTAGTCTTCTAAAAGAAAAAATATCAGTTAAAGGTTCTCCTTCACTTTTAGAAAGCCTAGTTGTAGTAGCAATTGGTGTAGATACAGGTTTAGAACCTAAGAAACCAGTATCTTTAAGAAGATCAAGAGTATACTTTCTTTGACTAAGGTTAATACCCTTATCAGATCTAGCAATTTCTAGTCCTAGAAAGTATTTCAAATTACCAAGATCCTTAATTTTGAATGTATCATGAAGAAAAGTTTTAATGGCATTAATAGCATTCATATCAGGACTAGCTATAATGATATCATCAACATACACAGCCAATGTTATAAAATTTTCATTTGACCCTTTAACAAACAAAGAAGAATCTGAATTTGATCTTTTAAAACCTTGTAATAAAAGAGCAGAGGTCAAGCGTGCATTCCACTGTCTGCTTGCTTGTTTTAGGCCATAAAAGCTTTTATTTAGTTTACAAACTAATCCTTGACTATTAAAACCAGGAGGTGGTTCCATAAAAACTTCTTCATCTAAATTACCATGAAGGAAGGCATTGTTTACATCTAATTGGTGTAAAAACCAACCCTTAGCAGCAGCAATTGCAATTAGCACCCTAACAGTAGTAATTTTAGTAACTGGACTAAAGGTATGCAAAAAATCTATTCCAGCTTGCTGTGTATATCCTTTAGCAACTAGTCTTGCTTTATATCGTTCCAAAGACCCATCAGACTTTAATTTTGTTTTAAAAACCCACTTGCAACCTATGGTAGTTTTGTCTTTAGGTAATGGAACTAACTCCCAAGTATTATTCTTTTCTAAAGCTGCTATTTCCTCACTCATAGCATCCTTCCAACAAGAATGTAAAACTGCCTCTTTATAATTCTTAGGTTCTTTTAAAATTTCTATAGCATTAATAAAACTATGATGAACAGGGGAGATATGATGGAAAGACATCACCTGAGATATAGAATGTGGAGTTGATCTTGAGCCAGGAAGATCCACTTGAAAGTCTTTAAATTTCTGAGGCAAATGCCTTGTTCTGGAAGGCATACTCAAAAACTGAGAATTAGTCTTATTGGAAATATCAGAAACAAAAATGTTATTAGAATCAGAATGTGGACTTACAGCAGAGGCAGGCTGAGCACCATTATTGTCTTCATCATTAACAGAATCAAGCAAGTCATTACCAACATGATTATTATCAGATTTAGACAATTCAGCACCATTAGAACCATTATCAGTTATAAAACTTGAAGATTTATCAAAGAAATCTTCAAGAACAGCAGAACCATTATGAGTTGGAAAAATAAAATCATTTTCCTTTTTAGAAAACTTCTGTTGAAAAGGATATACATTTTCAGAAAACATAACATCCCTGGATACAAAAATAGAACCTGTTTCTAGATCATACAAACGAAAACCTTTAACGTTTTTAGGAAAACCCAAGAAAACACATTTCTTAGCCCTAGGATCCATTTTTGTAGATGGTTTTGGTAAAACAGAGGCATAGGCCAAACAACCAAAAGCTTTTAACATATCAAACTTAGGCATTTTATTAAACAAGACCTCATATGGTGTTTGATTATCTAAAACAGGAGTAGGGGTGATGTTAATTAAATGAGCAGCATGAAGAATACAATCTATCCAAAACTTGATAGGCAAAGCAGAATCAACCCTTAAAGCTCTAGAATTAGATAACAGATGTTGGTGTTTGCGTTCTACTAAACTATTTTGTTGAGGCGTATAAACACAAGAATTCTGATGTATAATGCCCTTAGACTTATAAAAATCATTCATTTTAAACTCTTTTGCATTGTCTGTCCTTATATACTTAATGTTCTTTGAAAACTGAGTTTGAACAAATTGATAAAAGTCAATTATTAACTGTCTTACTTCAGACTTAGAATGCATTGGGAAAACCCAGAGAAAACGACTCTTATCATCAACCACTGTTAAAAAATACAGATGCCCATATACACTTTTAATAGAAAAAGGACCCCATACATCCATATGCACCAAATCAAATATACAATCAGATTTAGAAACACTTATAGGAAAAGCAAGCCTCTTTTGTTTTGCCAAATGACATGTATCACATTCAAAATTATTCAAGGAAGAAACATTAGGTATAAGATCACACAAAAGACTAAAATACTTCATCCTTTGCCTAGAAGGATGTCCTAGCCTTAAATGCCAAAGCTGAAAATTAGCAGTCTTAGAACAAGAACCTAAACTAGAAGAATTACAAACAGAATTACAAGGCAAAGGGTGAGTAGGAGCATACTCACTAACAGCAGAATTACAGAAATGTGCAGAAGCAAAAGGAAGTTGAAGCTGATACAGACCATTGCTCTCTTTAGCTAAACCAATCATTTTGTTCATCTTTACATTCTGTATATAACAAAAACCAGAAGAGAAAAAAAAACAGAAATAGACAAGTTAGATGTCAGCTTGGAAACAGAAACCAAATTAAAATCAAATAAAGGAATGTAGAGAACATCTAAAAGAACTAAATCAGAATTGATCATGATATTACCTATATGAGTTACTTTAACTAGTTGTCCATTAGGCAACTTTACAGCTTTATTATAAACAACTCTATACTCATAGAAAAAATTTAAAGAATTAACTATATGATCTGTAGCTCCACTATCAACAACCCAAGAAACAAACTCAGAACAATTAACCTTAGAATTACTAAGCATATTAACACTAGCATTAACACTACTATCATTAGAATAAGAAGAACAATTTAGAAGAATACCTGTCCCTTCAGCACATGGAACATCAAATGCAGAAGTAAGCAAATTGATCCTACTAGAAGGCTGAGCAGAACCAGCATTACGCTCTTGTAACATGCTCAAAATTTCATTATACTGTTCTTGAGAAAAGGAAACATTCTGACCAGATTGACAGGATTGACCATTTTGATTAACTTGACCAGACAGTTTAGGTATAGGACCAAGAACAGAATCATCAGCAGAGGACAAAGAACCAGAATTACCAACAAGATTAGACTTACTAATCTGATTCTTAGACTTGTAACCAAGTGGAAACCCATGTTTCCTATAACAACGGTCAACAGAATGACCCACAAGACCACAGAAGGTACAAACAGGACGTTTATTCGTAACATTGTTATAAAACCTTTTCTGAAACCTATTCGACTCCCCAGATTTCCCACTAGACCTATCCACAAGAAGAACATTTGAATCATGGGAAATGGCAGAAAGAACAGTACGCTCATGTTGAACAACCATGGCAAAAATTTGATTAATCTTAGGAAAGGGTTTTGTCATCAAGATTTGTGACTTAGGAACAGCAAAATTCTCATTCAAACCTCTAAGAAAACGCAAAGAGAAATCTTGATTTCTATATTTTTGAGCATCGCAGACACAAGAAGACAAAGGCTGCAAGTTCGATATCTCATCCCAAAGAGTTTTAAGCTGGGTATGATAATTGGTAACGGAAAGATTACCTTGCTGGAGACTGTAGAACTCATGAAGCAAATCCGAGAGGCGAACCAAATCCCCTTGGTTGAAACGGTCGAAAAGATCGACCCAAAGCTCTCTCGCAGTGTCGATCCAAATGACACTCTGCACTATGTCCGGATGAATTGCCCTCTGAAGCCAGGAGAGGACCAAATTGTTGCATTTGACCCAGGCTTGAAACTTAGGGTTTTCTTCTGAAACCTCCCTAATCGACCTATCAACAAATGAATATTTGTTCTTCGAAATCAGGGCCATTCTCATGGACCTGGACCACGCATGATAGTTCAAGCCGGTGAGAAGAGACGACGTGAGCACCAACGCCGGATTTTCGTTCGGATGGATGTAAAACTCTTCGGAAGGATCGTCGGGTTTGTAAGTACGATCAGAATCAGAAGATCGTGCCGCGGAAGAATCAACTGATACCATATTGAAACTGATTTGTTCTTGATGGTTTATTCAAGAATGGAAGAAATTGGGGAAAAGAAGAAATCGAAAGAAGAAGAAGAAGAGAAGTCGGATTGACTTTCGATATAGGAAGAATAAAACTGAATGAATGATTTTATTAAAATTGGCTTAATTAGAATAATATCCAAAACAATTAATTTATACTACATAATCAACCCAAGATTGAATCTTTACAATCTTGCCACCTCAGCTAACAAATCCTAACTAACCTACTAACTAATTACTATTCTATTAAAGTAAAATAAATTTAATTTTTGTATACATTTTACGACTAAAACAAAAACCACTTTATTATATAGAAACAAATAAAATAAATTATAATTTTATGAAGACCAAATTAAAAAAAAAAAGACTGTAGGGGTTAGCCCCGCCAGTCCCATGTGAGTGTGACTTCGCCCTTGGTTATTACAACTGAGTTTCACATTCTTTAATTTTTTTTATTAAGAAAAAAAAATTATTTTATGTTAACCTTTTTATTCAAGTGTATAAATTTAAAAGTTTTTATGTTAACCTTTTTATTTATAAGACAATGTTTCTCCACAATACAGTAAAATTATTTTATCCTTTATAATTTACAGCAGTATTATTTCCATCACTTCAGATTTTTCATAATAATAAAAAGGAACTTTTAATCAATTACTTTAAACTGCATGGAAAATTCAGACTAAGACATCTGAATTTTCTTTTCTGTCGCATTCTTGCTTGTTTAAATTAATTACAAAATAAGGTTTGAGATAAGCTCAATAAGTGAAGTTAGGTAAGTAGCATAAATTATATTGTATTAATTAATATTATAATTTAGGATAAATATTAAAACTAGGAATTTGGTTAAATGTGTATTGCGATACATGAATTTTAATTTGATGCAATCGCGTACATGAAACTTTGATTTCGATTATGTGCGTACATGAAAAATTGATTTTAGTTTAATTAAACACATTTTTAAGAATAAATGCATTAATATATGTTCATATTCGATAGATATAATTATTTTGTACACAATATTCAAACATACAATTGCATAAAATCAGAATTTGTATATAGTATTATGCATTTGATCAAAGTGCATAAGTAAATTTAATATTTTCCCCAATTATTTTACAAAAATTAATTATTTTTTAATGAAGTTGACTTGATGAGAGGAGGTGTTAATTGATTAAGTAAAATTGATTTTTTAATATTTTATATTTATTTGTAAAAAATTGTTTTTAAATTAATCAAAGTCAAGCCAATTGGATATATTATATATTATATATTATATTTCCAATCTTGGTTGTGTGTCTTATTCTACCAAGTTACATTATTGTAAAATTTACAAGAATTAGTCCGCTTATTAAAATATTGGGATTTTTTTACAACCCTGATTATTATTATTTTTGTTCAAACACCATAATTAGCCAATTGAACTTTCCTTTCACACACATATATATAAATTATATATTTGATGGACATACAAATATTAATTATACTACCGACCCTCCAATCAAAAATCAGATATTTTAAATAAGATTTAGAATTCAAATTTAGTGAATAAAACAATCTAATTTAAGAAAAATGTTTTTATTTGGACCACTATTACTTATAATCAACTAATAAATTAGGTATTTGTGATTATAAAAAAAAGCATGCATGTATAAAAAACATGCATGTACTAGTAAATTTGAAAATGAATGTAACCTATAAATAATGTTATGAAAAAAAATATTTGGTACTACTAGAAGAATTAAAGAAGTTGGATTGTTTGTTAGTGGTTGTTGTATCTCAACTGATGGGTTGTTACAATCCAACTAACAGCCCGTTATTATAACAAATTGGAAGTTTCCTATCTTCATTCTGTTGTGATAGCTTTTGGGCTATATAAACCCCATATGAGGGAACTGGCCCATCAAGTTGGTTGAATGACCAAAATACCGGCCAACATTGTTATCCAAATCATCCCCTTTCCCTTTCTTCTTCCGATATCCTATCTCCTTTCTCTTCTGTAACCCTAATCTTTCGCCGCTGCTTCCTTTCCTTTCACCGGAGTTAATTCCTGTTGCCGGAGTATTATCAATATGGTATCAGAGCTTTCCGATCCGATCTCCGACTCGTTTCTTTGAGTCTGTGCTGTCATTTTCTTTCCTCTGTTTTCTCTCGAGGGTTTGTTCTTCCTGATTTAATGGCGGTTGTTGAAGAGAATCAATCTGATGTTTCTACAGAGCCGAACTCAGGCCAAGCATCGGAGATTTCAACCGAGCAATTTTTCGCCAACAAACAGATTGTAGCTGGCTCCGACGGTCGTCCTGCTCTCAATCCTGCGTTTCGAAAGTTCAAGAAGCAAGACAACTCCTTAGCTTCTTGGTTGTTGTCAACGATTAGTCCAAACATACTTCCTCAGTTAGTAGGCGCATAGTCTTCTGCTCAGATCTGGAACGAGGTGCTCAAAATGTATTCAAATCTGTCGACCACCAAGATAGTGCATCTCCAATGTCGTTTACGTGCTCTCAAGAAAGGCTCGTTGACCGTTCGTGAGTATACAACTCAGGTGAAGGAGATATGTGATCTCCTTGCCACCAGTGGCAGTCCGGTCTCTGAGGTTGAACAAGTTGCAACCGTGCTCAACAGTTTGCCAGTTGAATTTGAGCCGTTTGTGGCGGCCATCATCGTCAGCCGTGCTCCATACTCTTTTGATGTCGTTGTGTCCATGATGATAGATGTTGAAGTACGGATTTCCGATCCAATGTGTGTACCAGTTGGAATCAATGTCACCCGTTATGAGACATCGCCTAATTTTGATACAACTAGTCCAGAAGGTGTGCAAGGTTTTACTGGTGGATCTCGGCAACAGTCGACGTATTTTGGTGGTAGGGGCAGAGGACGTTCGCGTCCACAGTGCCAACTCTGTGGAAAACTCGGTCACCTTGTGGATCGGTGTTGGTACAGGTTTGACCAGAGTTTCAAAAGCATCTCATCTCAGTCTCCTCCGTTACAGCAGTCTCAGCCACAGCGTTCATTACAGCCTTCATCACAGCATCCACTTGTGTCTCATGCTAACATCTGTCAGTTTACTCCTTCAGTTAATGCCACTTATGACCCTTTTGTAAGTTCCCCTACAGGCACAGCTGAGGTTGAGTATGAGAACACAGTTGATACAACTCACATAAATTCTTTGATTGCTTCTGGTGCGATGAATGTCGACAACAAGTGGTACTTGGACTCGGGGGCTACGCATCACGTTACCTTCGAATCTCCTGTTGACAAGGCTGGCACTATGTACTCAGGTAATGGTCGTGTCTATTTAGGTGATGGCTCCACTCTTAGTATTACTTGTGTTAGTAAAGTTGTTGTTAACACTCATGCTAAGCCACTAGTTGTTAGTCATCTTTTACATGTGCCTCAGATCAAATGAAACTTGTTGTTTGTTTCTCGGCTAATTAATGATAATAATGTTTATCTGGAATTTCATGTGAGTCAATGTTTTGTGAAGGACAAGAGCACTGGAACCGTCTTACTTGAAGGTAGATTTGAAGAAAGATTATATTGTTTTCAGCTTTCTCAGACTTCTGCTGGTGTTTGTTCTGATTCTACTACTGTTAAAGCTTCAGCTTTCACTCATACTTTTGATGATGTCTACTGGCTCTGGCATTATCGTTTAGGACACCCTTCATCTAGTATTGTTAGTATGGTGTTGAATAAGACTGTTTCTGTTAATACAAATACTGTATGTGCGTCTTGTCAACTTGGCAAGAGTCATAGGTTGCATTTACCTTGTTCAAATATAGTTTACTCTAAGCCCTTTGAGCTTGTTGAGGCGGATGTTTGGGGACCCTCACCCATTAGGTCATCTGGTTATAGATATTATGTGACCTTTATTGATATGCATACTCGTAACTGTTGGATTTACCTGTTAAGAAATAAAGCTGAGGTTTTGAATGCTTTTCGATTATTCTCTGCTCTTGTTCGTACTCAATTTTCCAGTACTATTATGGCTTTACAGACTGATGGTGGGGGTGAGTTTCACGCTCTTGATTCTGAGTTAGCCTTAATGGGTGTTCAACACAGGTTTTCGTGTCCTCACACCTCTCAAAAAAATGATGTTGTTGAGAGGAAACGTCGCCATATAGTTGAAACCACATTAGCTCTTCTTGCTCAGTCTTCTTTACCATTTCAATATTGGTCGTTTGCTGCTCTCAGTGTTGTTTACTTGATAAATAGGCTTCCAACTCCAGTTCTAGGAGGTCTTTCTCCTCATGAGAAACTTTATCATCGTAAACCCGATTATGGATTCCTTCGTGTTTTTGGGTGTCAGTGTTTTCCTTGGCTGCGTCCTTACAATAGAAATAAATTTGAATTTCGTTCTAAGCCCTGTGTGTTCTTGGGATACTCGCCTAGTCACCATGGTTATCAGTGCATGGACAACACTGGTAGAATATTTGTATCTCGGTTTGTCAAGTTTAATGAATCTTGTTTTCCGTTTAAGGCTGGGTCTACTGTGTCTAGTAATTCACCGAAGGATAATTCGATTCCTGGTGGTTCTCAACCTAATGTTTTTCCAACTTCTGACTTTACTGATGTTGAGATACCTATTGAGTTTGGTGGTTGTTATGGAACTCGAGGTGGTACTGATGGTCTTGCTGAGGTGCTTGCCGAAACTCGTGAGGAGCGTGTGTTAGATGTTGTGGATACTGTTGAGAATGTTGACATGTCCACTGTTCCTGAGGCTTCAGCTGGGAATGATGCGTCTGGGCCTTCAAATTCTATAGGCATGCAAGAAGGCTTGGACCAGCCTACTGATCCAGTTCGCAATCATAGGGTTGAATTTTCCAATGGGACTCCACCTGCAGAGTCAGTTCAGCCTGCAGATTCAGTTCAAGCTGATGAAGTTGGACCTACTGCTGAGACTGGGCCGTTCTTGATCCCACCAGAAGACTCCGTACGAAATAATGAAGTTGGGCCTGATGAACCGACCTTGGAGGAAGCTCGTTCCACTTTGGAGAACCTTGATGGTGCTTTGGCTGATTCTGCGCGAACTGACAGCCCAAACTCGGATAATGGAAATCTGGATGTTGATATTGGATCACTGCTCAGTGATGGTGAACTTGGTACTGTTTCTCGGACCACCAACACCCATGTTATGACAACGAGAAGCAAGGTTGGGATTTTCAAGCCGAAAATCTTCCAAGTAGAAAGTCATGAGGTTCCCACGACAGTTTATGAGGCTCTTAAACATCCACGCTGGCATGAAGCTGTCCTTGATGAATATAATGCCTTGATGGCCAATGAAACGTGGGAATTGGTTTACCTTCCTGCAAATCGTACTGCTGTAGGGTCTTAGTGGATTTTCAAGGTTAAATTAAATTCTGATGGTTCGGTTAGTCGGTACAAGACACGATTAGTTGCAAAAGGTTTCTCCCAAGTTCCGGGGTATGACTTCTTCGAAACCTTTAGTCCGGTGGTTAAATTTTTCACTGTTAATGTTCTTATTTCTTTAGCTATTTCAAGTGGGTGGTCTATTTTTCAAGTCGATATAAATAACGCTTTTCTAAAGGGTGATCTAATGGAGGATATGTATATGGTCCAGCCTTTAGGCTTTGAACATCATGATGAAAATGGACAATTGTTGGTTTGTAAGCTCAAGAAGGCGTTGTATGGTATTCGCCAAGCCCCGAGGAATTGGTTTAACAAGCTTTGTGAATTTTTGAAAGAATTGGACTTTCGGTCATCAAGTGCTGATCCGTCCTTGTTTATCTACACGTCTCCTGATGTTGTTACATATTTGGCAGTATATGTTGACGACATATTGGTCACGGGTACGTTTGAAGAGCATGTGGATAGTGTTCGGAAGGCTCTTCATGAGAAATTCTCTCTCAAAGATTTGGGTTGTGTCCATTATTTTCTTGGTGTAGAAGCAGTTCATACTCGAAGTGGGCTTCTCTTCACACAAAGGAAATTCATTACTGAACTTCTTAGGAAAAATAACATGCTGGACAGCAGGCCCATAGATACACCTATAGCCTTGGCCCCAAAACTCAGCAAGCATGATGGTGTTGATTATTTTGACGCTAGACAATATCGAAGTACGGTTGGGTTCTTACTCTACATCTGCCACACACGGCCCGATATTTCTTTTGCCGTGAATAAGGTGGCCCAGTTTATGCAGAGCCCGAAAGATGTGCATTGGACAGCCGTAAAACGAATTTTAAGGTATCTTAAAGCTACAATCGATTTTGAGTTATGGTTTGCTCGACCAAATACCTTAAATGATGTGATGGATTAGTATGCTTTTTCGAACGCCGATTGGGGCAGTGATGTTGACGACCGTTGCTCCATATCCGGTTATTGTGTTTATCTGGGTTCTCATCTCTTGGCGTGGAGTTCGAAAAAACAGCGGTCAATTTCGCGGTCAACCGCAAAAGCAGAGTATAGGAGTCTTGCAGATGCAGCGTCTGAGCTTTTTTGGGTCAAAACTTTGTTAACCGATATGGGTGTGCAGTTAGAAGATACACCCCGAATTTGGTGTGATAATACAAGCACCGTGGCTATGGTGGAAAATTCGATTCTTCATGCTAAAACAAAGCATGTTGATTTGGATCTACACTTTGTACGGGAGAAGGTTCAAGCTCGGCAGTTAGAAGTCAATTATGTTCCGAGTCAATTTCAAAGTGCTGATGTTTTTACTAAGCCAGTCACAATGGATCGATTTCAAGAGATGCGTAAACATCTTTGCGTTTGGTCAATTCAACAAGTCTTGGAAAGTGATAAAACCGGGTGAATATTAGAAGAATTAAAGAAGTTAGATTGTTTGTTAGTGGTTGTTGTATCTCAACTGATGGGTTGTTACAATCCAACTAACGGCCCGTTATTATAACATATTAGAAGTTTCCTATCTTCATTCTGTTGTGATAGCTTTTGGGCTATATAAACCCCATATGATGGAACTGGCCTATCAAGTTGGTTGAATGACCAAAATACCGGCCTACATTGTTATCCAAATCATCCCCTTTCCCTTTCTTCTTCCGATATCCTATCTCCTTTCTCTTCTGTAACCCTAATCTTTCGCCGCTGCTTCCCTTTCGTTCACCGGAGTTAATTCTTGTTGCCAAAGTATTATCAATAGGTACAAAGTTTACGCAACCATGTCTACTATAGGGTTCAAAGGTTTATTTTTAAGTTTTGGAGTTTAAAGAATATGTTTTAGGTTTAGGATCGATTTAGGATTTATGTTTAAAACTTAGAGTTAAAACTTTACAGTTTTAGAGTTAGAGATTTAATTTTTATATTTTCTAGCTCTAATGTAAAGGGTTGCGTAAATTTCTTTACCCAATTTGTATATATAAAAATAACTTTAATATTATTAGACTGATTAAATTTTTATTAGGAGTATATTATATTTTTAAATTTATTGTTGAAGGTGTAAAATATGAAAAATGAGAGGTTATAGTGCTAAAAAAATTCATCAAATTTGGTTGGCTCCGGAAAACCTCACCACCTTGCCTACATTGAACTTCATGGCACACATTTATATTGCCTCGATGTTATTTGTGCTTTTACAGATTCGGGGGGGAAGGACGATATACTCTTCCCTTCTTGGTCCTATTCGAGTTGTAATACAATCACAAAGGTGTGTTGAGTTTCGACATATGTTTAGAGACTGTAATCGAATTGCAGATGCGATGACAAGACTTTTATAGATAGGTTTGAACCGCCCCTTTACTTGTATCCTCCCGATGAAGTGCATTTTACATGGTGATTCTTGTAGCTAATTTGGGGTGTGGCCATATACTTTCTTGTCGAGTTTTGTCTCGTCTTACCTTTATGTAACGGCTATAATAGGTATTCTTTTCTCCCATCTAATTTTATGGGGGAGTTTCAACGAGACCTGTTGTAATTTTTCTCATATTTATCGAAAAAAATTATGTATAAATAGCAGGTTTAATATTTATATTTTAATTTAATGAATTGTAGTATTTATGTTTTTAAATATTTGACTTGATCTACACGGTGTATGATTAATTTGACTAAATTAGATAATAAAAATTAAATTTACAATTTATGTTTGTATATATAGAAGCGAATAGAGTAATGCTTTGACTAAGGGTGGGTGGATCGGAGGGTGGAGGGCGCCGGAGAGGGTAGTGCCTAAGGGTGTGTGTGTAGGCTGCTTGTTGGGTGGTGATGGGAGTTTCCAGCAGGTTGGTGCTTTTTTCCGAGCATCAGCGTTTGTTTTTATTTGAGTGCTTGGGTTGAGTGGTGTTCTTTGTTCTTTTGTGCCTTTGATGTTTGTTATCTCTAGTTTGTTTCTTTTGAATCATAATATCGAATACTCTTTTTCTTTGACTAAATTTTAGAAATTTTTTAACGTGACTTACAATAATATTCTCGTGTATGATTGCTTTAATAAAATTATATTTGTTTGATAACAGAAGTAGGAAAAACTACATTGAATGTCACTCAACTATCACTCTTTACTTGTTTTGGTCGCCCAACTAATTTTTTCGTCAAAATCGTTTCTCCCATCCTAACAGAATAATGACGTGGATTTTTTAAAAGTACTTATAAATATTACTTTATTACTTTCTCTCTCATCTATATATTAACTTTAAAGTTTTTCAAACCAATGTGTTGATGACATGTCAACACCACAACAAAGAAAATAAATCAAACTTGTTGGCAGGAATTCAACGCCTAATATAGGTCCCCAGGAGGAAAAGCTGAGACTTGAACCCGCATCAGATAGGATAGAAGGGCCAAGCAAGAACTAAATGTGCTGAGCTAAGATATTGATTATTTTCCACCAAAATTATATTTAATGTATATTAACTTACCAACAACACAAAATAAAATATTAAAGTTAGGGGAGTGATTCGAACACAAAATAAAAATTTAAATATTTAAACACCAAGTTAAAATAAGAAGTTGTGATACTTTTAACTTAAATTATAATTAGCTAAATTTTTATTAAAATTAAAAATCAAACTAGATTTCATATTTTTCACTTTGTTCAATAATGAAAAAAATAATGAAAAAATTATTTATTTTTTATAAAATTAATATTAAATTATTTTAAAAAGATCTTATATCATTTAAAAATAAATAAGTAAATATAATTTAAAATTTTATTTAATTAATTATTCTATTATCGAATAAAGTGAAAAGATGAAATTTGGTTTGATTTTTAATTTTAATCACAATTTAGTTAAATATAATTTAAGTTAAAAGTATCACAACTTCTTAGTTTAACTTAGTATTTAATTATTTGATTTTTTTATCAATAAAATTTTGTGTTTGAATCAGTCCCCTAGCTTTAATGTTTTATTTTATGTTGTGGGTAACTTAATATTGGTTAAATATAAACTTTAGTGAAAAAAAAAATCTTTGTCTAACACATTTGGTTCATATTTGGCCCTACCATGCTGTTAGATGCGGGTTTGAGTCCTGACTTTAGCCAAGTCAGTTTTTTTCAATTTTTCTTTGGTTTGAGGGTTCATGTTTTAATTTAAAATTAATTTGTTGTAAACAATGATCATATATGGCATTTAGCTCAGCAGCTAACATGTTAACTTTTCCTCTCAAGGACGTGGGTTTGAATCTCAGCCCTGGAAAAAATTTGATTTATTTTCTTTGTTATGGTGTTGATATGTGTCATCAACACATTGGTCCTAATAAATTTTTAAAAAATAATATATGGAAGAGAGAGAAAATACTATTTCTAAAAATCAACGTCAGCATTCTGTTAAGATATTAATAGAAGGAGACTAAAATAGGAAAGGTATTTAACGAGAGGGACGATTTTGAAAAAAAAATAGTTAGGTAACCAAAATAGAAAAATAGTGATAATTGAGACTTAATGATTTCCGTTTGGACCAGGATCAAAATGTAAATATATATATAAAGTAAATTTGAACAAATTAAATTTTAACTTACTTTACACACCTTAAAAGTAACTTACTTTACACTAATTAAATAATGTAAAAGTTTTTGTTTAACATAATAATGTAAAGGTTTAAATGACACACAAAAATAACATTTTATTTTTTTAACATTCTAATTTAATTACAAGATATTATTTTAGTTTAACTTCAAATTTAAAGAAACTCATGCATACCTACAAACAATGTTACTTGAACTCGGAAAACACCAATATCATTTATCACTAGTGCCACTAGATAATTTTTAGAATTTAAACAAAGAAAGGAAAATAAAAAAATCAAAAAGAAAGGGAAAATTAAAACAAGGTGAAACGCTAAAAAAATAGAAACAAATTTGAGAATTTTCATGAAATTTATTTATAAATTTCGAAACAATTTGATTTTTCATTAAATCGAGATTTTTATTAAAAAATTATGTCACTGACGTTTTCGTTATGAGCCAAATCGGTTTTTTAGTGTTAGGGGACGTTTGGTTCGCAAAAAAGATCATTACCAAGGGGGATATTTTTTTTTCGAAATTATATACCCACGTTTGGTTTAGGAGGATTCCTTACGGGATAATACTACATTCCCAATAGTAGCTTCTTTTCTCCCAAAATGGTAGGAATGTCATTCCCAGCTTATTCTTAGGTATTACCCACCCTATTCTTAGGTATTAGACAATTTCCACCAATTTGAACTAAAATACCTTTGAATAATGTTTTGTATTCAAATAAATCATTATTTTCTATTTCTCTAACAATTATTTTCTATTTTGATATGTTAAAACAATTCCTTATCTAACCTGAATTGTTGCATAATAAAATATATAAACTACACTCATCATTAAAAATAATAATAATAAATATTAGAAATAATTTTTAATATTATTTTTTCTCTAAAGAATAATATTTTATTTATATGATAAAAATCTGTATTATTTAATTTTAAATCACATTACAAAGTTTGAAATTTTAGATTTTAAATAATGATTTTTTAATTTTAAAAGTAATGTAAATTAAGTAATAAAATATATAAATATAATATTTATAATTAGTTATTAGTATATTTGATTTAATAGCGAATGTGATGATTATTATAAAAATGTATAAATTTATTTTTTTCTTTATTTTCAAATATATAATTATAATAAGTCACAAAATTTCAAATATATAATATTTTACTATAATATTAAAAACTATATTCAATCATTTGCGTAAGAACTTTATAAAAGAAAATTATATAAATTAAAAATAATAGAAAACATATTCCCTATGAATTTTTATGCAAATATTGTCCCTTTAATATTGGAAGTTTGACTAGTTAAAAAGAAAATATATTACAAGGATAATTTTGTAAAATATGCATTATAGTAATCTTATAATCCATAAACCAAACTATGTAATTTTACATTCCTGCCAAACAAATCAAACAAAATAATATAACATTCCCAATAATATGCCAAGTAATGAATCATTCTGGGAATCATATTTCCAAGGGCAATGTTACATTCCCAGTAATATGCGATTACGATTTGCAATTTTAGAACTACTTTTTTATGTACTAAAGTGAATTAGGGCTAAATTTAGGGCCTGAATGCACGTTTAATCCTTTTTATTTTAGTCTGATAGTTTCAAATGACTCAAAATAAAGACAAAAGAAAAACATTGATAAAAAAGACTTCTGAAATCCCTCTTAATTTTGATATTAAGTAAATCAGACCCTCTCAAAATAAATGGAGCAATCTAGTCCTTGTCAATTTCAAAAGTGAGCAAAGGAAGACAATAGATGACAGCATTTACTCTTTTTATACATTTATCCTACGTTTGATTGAAATAATTATAATTTTAGCCTTTAATATTTACATATTCTTTCATTTTAGTTCAGATTTAAAAAATATAAATTTAACATTTAATATTTACACGTTAGGTCAATTTATGTTTTCACATAATTTTTCAAATGAATGAAAAAACTAAACATGGTAATTAACAGAGAAATTACCATAATTTAAAAATTGGCTTAAACCAAATATAGGTGTCCAAAGTATGTTTTTTTGAACTTTAAGTGCCTAAAGTATTATTTTGTAAAAATAGGTGCTCGAAATTTTAAAAGTTATAATTTTAGGTGTCTATTGTTAATGTGTGTTAAAAAATATTTAACCAATCAATGTTTGACACGTGGTATATTTAATTTATTTTTTTTCAAAATCTAAAAGTAAAAACAAAAGACTTTCTGTTTTTTCATAAAATCTCAAAAGTTTACAATTTTTACAAAACAATCCATAAATCCCTAAAATTACCTAAACTCAAACCCCCAAATTGATGCCGCTTCCGCCGCCGATCGCCGCCCCTAAGCACACCCGTGTTGGGGGAAATGACCGCCTTGGTTCGGCGACCAAAGGGGTGTGCTTAGGGGCGGCGATCGGCGGTGAAAGCGGCGGCGATTTGGGGGTTTGAGTTTGAGTAATTTTAGGGATTTGGGGACTGTTTTGTAAAAGTTTCAAAATTTCAAGATTTTATGATAAACATAATTTTTAGGTGTTTTGTTTACAAAATAAAAAAAATCAAATTAGTGCCACATATCAAGCATTAGTTGGTTAAAGATTTTGTTAACACCCATTAACGGTCGGCACCTAAAATTATAATTTTTTAAAACTTCAGGCACCTATTTTTATAAAATAATACTTTAGGCGCCTAAAATTTAAAAAAAATGCATACTTTAGGCACTTACTTTTGGTTTAAGCCTTTAAAAATTAACAGAAAGGTGAAGAAAAGATAACTGTGATAAATAGAGATAAAAAAAACATACAGTTGCTTTGATCAAATTGATGAAATGAATAAATTTTGAGAGTTAAATTTATATATTAATAAAAATTAAATAAATAATGTATAGATAATGAGGGATATACCTGTAGTTATACCATTGTCTATTACTCTTAACTGTCCATTTTATTTTATATCAAAAAGGCCTAATTTGCTTAATATCATAATTGGGAGGACCTCAAAGGTCTTTTTACCCGGACACATTCTTTATTGTAAATGAAACGTGTTAGGAAAGAAAGATTAAGGCGAGTATATCAAGTTAGGGAAAACATTCAGACATCTGAGGGAGTGTTGAAAAGGTAAAACAACGTTATATCCCGTATCGTTGTCGTATATTATTACAACGGCCAAACAGGGAAAACAAACTGAAACTGACCCTTAATCACTAAACCAGAGCTTCAACTTTCCCTCCCTCCTTCCTCTTTTGTTTTTTATTTCATTTTCAGTCAACTATATTTTTTCCCCCAGAATTCATTGTTTATTCTTCCTGGTTTTTTTATATTCGATCGATCGCATTCTCGGCTAAATGTCTGAGATGCTGGTTGTAATAAATCCTCAAAACTTTCTTTGATTTTCCTAACCGAAGCTTTCAACTTTAATATCACAGGTTGGCTTCCGTTTCTTTCATTCTCTTTATTATTTTCTTCCGGTTGGATGATTCTTAAGGCTCAAAAGGGTCTGTTTTTCTTCCATTTTCAGGTGTCCTTTCATCGTCTGCCGATTTCCGACAGCACTGCAGGGTTCTGTTTTTCCTGTTTTGATTAGGACAGACCATGAGTAGCTTCAAGTTAGGGGTTGAAGTCGTGGGCGCCCATGACCTTATAGGGAAAGACGGGCAAGGTTCGTCCAATCCATTCGTGGAGCTTCATTTCGATGACCAGAGGTTCCGCACCACTGTTAAAGAAAACGATCTCAGTCCGGTCTGGAACGAGGGTTTCTATTTCAACGTGTCGGATCCGAACAGCCTGATCAAGCTCCCTCTCGAAGCTTATGTTTACAGCCTTAACAGAGCAAACAACTCGAAAACCTGTCTTGGGAAGGTCCGACTCAGTGGAACATCTTTCGTACCCTACTCTGATGCGGTTGTCTTGCACTACCCTCTTGAGAAACGAAACATCTTCTCCCGTGCAAAAGGAGAGCTTGGTTTGAAAGTGTTTTTAACCGATGACCCGTCGATCAAACCTTCGAATCCGCTTCCGGCAATGGGGTCTTTTCTCGATTCGGATTTAGGCACGGCTTATGCTCAAGTCTCAAACTCGGTCCCTGTATCAAAGGAGAAAACTGATAAAAGGCATATATTTCATAATATTCCAAATGCAAACCAGTCACAACAGAAGCAGAATTTCCCCCCAATGAATTATGCAGCACATGAGATGAAATCGGAACCTCAGGCAGCGAAAGTCGTTAACATGTTCTCAGGTTCGTCATCGGCATCGCAGCCCTCCGATTATGCTCTTAAAGAGACAAGTCCGTTCCTTGGAGGAGGCCAAATTGTCGGAGGCCGAGTCATAGGAGGAGGCAGGCCAACGAGCACCTATGACCTTGTTGAACAGATGAGGTACCTTTTTGTACGAGTTGTGAAAGCCCGAGAGCTTCCTGCAAAAGACATGACAGGCAGCCTGGATCCATATGTTGAAGTAAAAGTTGGAAACTACAAAGGGAAAACAAAGCATTTTGTGATGAACAAAAGTCCTGAGTGGAATGAAGTGTTTGCCTTTGCTAAGGAAACACAGCAGTCATCTGTGTTGGAAGTTATTCTCAAGGATAAGGATTTAGTGAAAGATGATTTTGTTGGTATTGTTCGATTTGATCTCCATGAGGTTCCGATGAGGGTTCCATCGGATAGTCCGTTGGCTCCGGAATGGTATCGGTTAGAAGACAAGAAAGGAGAGAAGAAGAAAGGAGAAGTGATGCTTGCGGTTTGGTATGGCACACAGGCGGACGAGGCTTTTCCTGAAGCCTGGCACTCGGATGCCTTTGCTCCTGGTGATAGCAATTCAACTGCCTCCTCGTATATCCGTTCCAAAGTTTATCTCTCTCCGAGATTGTGGTATGTCCGAGTTAATGTTATTGAGGCACAAGACCTGGTTCCATCGGACAAGAACAGGTTTCCTGATGCATGTGTTAAGGCTCAGATTGGTAACCAGACTTATAAGACGAAATCAGTTCAACCTCGGAATTTGAATCCAGTCTGGAAGGAGGAGTTTATGTTTGTTACTTCGGAACCCTTTGAAGATGATCTAATTTTCTCGGTTGAGGATCGTGTCGGACCAAATAAGGATGAGACCATGGGAATGGCCGTTGTACGGTTGAACTCTGTCGACAGGCGTGCTGATGACCGAGTCATCCGTTCTCGGTGGTACGGTCTGGAGAAATCTATATCGGATGCCATGGATGCGGATCGTGCAAAGAAAGATAAATTTCATAGTAGGCTACATGTCTCTGTTTGTCTTGATGGAGGATACCATGTGCTTGATGAGTCAACACAGTATAGCAGTGATCTCCGGCCAACAGCAAAACAGCTCTGGAAATCATCAATTGGTGTTCTGGAACTTGGAATTTTGAATGCTGATGGGCTGCAGCCAATGAAAACAAGGGACGGGAAAGGTACGTCGGATACGTACTGTGTGGCCAAGTATGGCCAGAAATGGGTTCGAACTCGAACCATAGTAAGTAGCCTGAACCCAAAATATAATGAGCAGTACACATGGGAAGTTTATGATCCTGCCACAGTTCTCACTGTGGGAGTCTTTGATAACAGTCAGATAGGTGGTTCAGATGGAAACAAGGATACGAAAATCGGAAAGGTCCGAATTCGTATCTCTACTCTGGAAAGTGGCTGTGTGTACACACATAGTTACCCACTGCTGGTTCTTAAGCCTTCTGGTGTCAAGAAAATGGGTGAACTGCATTTGGCAATACGATTTTCTTCGACATCGATGCTTAGTATGATGTTTCAATACTCAAAACCCCTTTTGCCAAAGATGCACTACAAAAGGCCATTGAGTGTGATTCACCGGGACATATTGCGAAACCAGGCTGTGAATATTGTGGCAGCTCGGCTTGGTCGGGCTGAACCACCTCTCAAGAGAGAAGTAATCGAAGACATGTCTGATGCTAATGCTCATCTTTGGAGCATGAGGCGCAGCAAGGCGAACTTTCTGCGCCTGACATCGGTTTTCTCAGGATTATTTGCAGTTGGAAAATGGTTTGGTGACGTTTGCAAGTGGAAGAACTCTATTACAACAGTGCTGGTGCATTTCCTGTTTGTATTGCTCGTTTGTTTCCCGGAGATGATTTTACCTACAGTTTTCCTATACATGTTTCTGATCGGGCTATGGAAATATCGTTCTCGGCCAAGGTACCCTCCCCACATGGACACAAGTCTCTCGTGCGCATATGTAGTTTCTCCCGACGAACTAGATGAAGAATTTGAGACCTTTCCTGCAAGAAAGAACTCGGATCTAGTTCGGATGAGGTACGATCGTTTAAGGAGTGTAGCAGGGAGAATCCAGAGTGTTGTTGGTGACATAGCTAGTCAAGGCGAGCGTCTTCAGGCACTCTTAAGTTGGCGAGATCCTCGTGCTACAACCATATTTCTGATATTCTGCCTTGCAGCAGCCATTGTAATGTATGTGACACCTTTCCAGGTATTTGCTTTTCTAGCTGGATTTTACTTTATGAGGCATCCCAAGCTTCGCCACAAGACACCCGCGGCACCAATTAACTTCTTCCGTCGATTGCCGGCAATGACAGATAGTATGCTGTAAACAAGGTTATGGGGGATTTATTTTCATGCAATTATCAGTTCCGGATTCTGGTTTTCCAGCTATGGTTGTAATTTGTAAAGCCTGGTTTGTTTCCAGTAGTGTTATATACATGTTCTAGGAATCAGAAATGTAATGGCTTAGAATTAAATTCAAGAAATTGTCCCCATATTGTCTCCCATCCACTCTAATCCACTGAATTAAGGCACTGCAAAGGGCCAAATCAAACTGTTAAGACGATTTTGCCGTTCGTACCAAATTCGAGTCCGCTGTTTTATCAACTTCACGTATACTAGGTGACAATTGACAGAGAAATATATGTCTCAGCTCTTGGTTCTTCCTGTATGCTTGAGAATGACATCAAATTAAACAGCTCTTGGTTCATTATTTTCCTATAGTTTCTGTTTATATAGTAAAAGAAGGATAAAATTACAGTTTACAAGTGCAGAAGGTAAATGAACACTAAAAGAAGGATGGACAGACAATTCCAATGCCTTTATTTGGATGTGATATTTATTTAATATGGCGAGATTGGTAACTTAGGCATCAGACCAAGTAACATCTAGTTCACCCTGCTCGCTTTCGGGCACTCCCAAAGCCGTCCAAACTGCTTTCGAGGCAACGATGATGTTATTACGGCACGGTGGCTGATAAGCATGCTCGTCGTCACACCCTACCGGGAGTCACATTCGTCGACCACCAAAGCCCTCTTGCTGATTCCTTTCGCATTGATGATAATGAATTTGTTCCAACGACTGCTGAACCAACCCGTCGAGAGTGCCACCACAGGTTCATCATCCGAATGATATTGCTCGTCACATTTCGATGGGGCGAACATGTGTAGGTTGTGTAAACCTCGCCTTCTACGCAACACTCGGCATCATTCTCCTGGTTACACTGCCCTGGTGGTGGCGTTGTGCCTTGTATGTTGCCACTAGGGGCGCATGTCTGAGCTTCAATACCTAAACAAATGAAAAGAAAAGGGACAGAAAGGAAGATAATTAACTGAAAAACACTAAATAAAACTTGCTTCTTCATTGTTTCTCCTTCTGTTTTTTTAATCTTGTTTGGAAATCTGTAAATGTGGAAAGGTATATATAATGGACCAAAATACAAAATGAAATTATGAAGAAGCCTAACAAAGGGAGAAATTATGGGTCATTTTCTTCTTCTGTCGGATCATAGGGGGCATTTGATTTTAACCACATATTGGTTTGAAGTCAAAACGTCATTATAGATTGAAATATTAATGAAGGGATGATGAAGTTTCCTAAAACCTTGACTACCACAGTAGCCATAGATTTTTCTTTGTTTTTGGTTGGTCTCTCGGTTTCAGGACTTCGTCCTGATTAATCCGAACTGATTCATATCGTTTTCAGGTACTTATAGAGTTTTTTAAACTACTTTTTGATGCATCAGCAATGCTTTTAAGGCAAGGAGGTTGATAATCATAATTAGAATCACATTCATCCACAACTTTAACACTTAGTATTTCTATTGCCATTGATTTTGACATACTTTAAACCACCTCTGTTTGTTGTTAAACTACTCTCTACAAGGTCATTATCCGAGTAGCACTGATTGCTCCCATTCGACTGGTCCGCTACCGTCTCCGCCCGGCTTGAATCTGTTAAGTGTCAACGTTTGCTTTTTGTGTAGCTTGACACAGGTGGTGAAGATTTGTAAGTGGTGTACCACTTGCCATTTTTACAGCAATCACAGTCATTTTCCGTGTTGCATATTATCCTAGCGGATTTAATTGAGTGTTTGATCGAGTCGAATTTTACCTACTCCACCCAATTATTCCCTCCGATCTTCTCATTGCGCTTGTATGTTTGAGCTTTAACACTTAAAAAGAGCAAAAATAATTATCAAAACACCTTAACAAACTTGTTTGTTACATTTTCTACTCCCCCTCTTTAAATCACTTTTGTTTTTATATTTGGGGGTGAGAAACTAAAAATGAGCGAAAGAAAATATAGAGATTTCGGCATTACGCATGAATACTTAGAATGTCTGTCTTTATATATGACATTAGGATAAATTTGGGGTGAGTTAACGTTAGGCATGTTACGGTGCAAAAATATTACACTTTTTAATAATGTTACATTTTCTGATAACATATTCGGTTGGTGATTAAGTATCGAAACTTAATTTTGACTGTCAATATTGATCTCTTTTGGTAACATTTTAAGTTTCTATAAGTATAAAAATTTATCTCTATATATTAATATTGTCACAAGACATCAACTTAAAATGTTATCAAAAATATAATATTTTCAAGTTCATATTATGTATTTCATAACATTTTCGATTGGTGCTACACTATAGTCATACCTCGACTATGTCGCACCGTAAATCTACCCCAATTTGGGTATGATGCTGAGAACCCACAGTCCCAGCTAACATAGCATAGCGTAGCCACCGAAAGGTGTGTGGACAGCGTCACAGCGCCATCATCACTTCTGACCGACAACGATAACTTATATTGCACTGATACAAAATTAGATTCGAGTACGGTATAAAAATAAGGACGAAAAATGATAATTTTGGAATTACAAGGTACGATTAAGGTACGAAAATATAAAATAAATTTTATATTCTAAGAAAATAAAAAAATCATGCAAAAATCATGTGAATATGCCATCATACTTATATACTTATAGTTGATTAATGTAAATAAAATAATGTCGAAAAGATATAAGAAAAAGACAGAAAAGTTGGAGGTTAATAAAAGAATAAGAAAAAATAAAAAACAAAATATTGTGGAATACTCAAACCGTACCTAATATGTCTCCGGTATAAGAACCTATCAGGTATGTGATATGGTATTAGATTGAAATACTCATGCTTTATAGGCAATAACAATACAATGACAAAACTTAATATTATTTATTGAAGAAATTATTTTAAAACATTTAAATTTTAATAAAAATAAAAATACAAATTATATATTTTTAAGGTACTAAAATACAAATTTATTATTATTCAATTGAAATGAAATTTCAATCTTCAAAATTTTGGGGGAGAAGATAGTAGTCCACTCCCACCGGTCCCTGTTATGTACCGTCACCAGAGACAGATGCACATGATAGTTTGGGAGGTTGTGGTGCCTAAATATTTTACTAAAAAATACTTCTTCCATCCCACTAAACTGTCACATGTTGGTTAAAAATGTTCAACTTTGATTATAATTTATTTAAAATTTTTAATTAATTTAAATTTATAAAATATATATTTAAAAACAACTTGATTTAAAGTTTTTAAAATGTATTTTTATATATTTTTATTAATAATAAATTTTAAATTATAAAAAATTTAACTTAAAAAATTTAACTCAAATGTGACAGTTTAGTGGGACAGATGGAGTATATATATAGAAAAACATTTTACTAACATGAATCTCAATTTTTATTTCATTTAATTTTTTTATTTTTTATGATTAATTATATTTTGTTTACCTATCTTGACTACGTACCCCTGCTTAGAAGAAAATGGAATTTCAATAGTAAGAGTGCAAAATCAATTAAGATTTTGTATATGCTCCATGTAATGCAAAATTACAAGAGAAAACCCCTAAGAAAGTTGAAATCTCAAAAATGTCGAAGAAAACAACGAGCTACTAAACCCATGGATGTCTATAAAGATTAGCGAAGCATATCTTATTTGGTTAAAACAGGAGAAAATGAAATTCAAGCCTAAGGATCAGTTGAAATCACGAGTTCTACATTTCCGAAATCCGAACTAACGGCTACAAATATCAGTCCCAAGTAAGAATCACTAAAGCCAAAAATCAGGCTGCCCCTCCATTCCGATAACAAATCACATACGACTTTCAAATTACAATCCGGTGGCCTTCGACAGAAAACTATCTACATTGCTCGCGAAACTATTAGGGGAAAGAGTCGTCATCCACGCATAAGATCAATGTCGACATGGCTATTGTTACGCATGTCCATCGACCGTGACCCGGGCCACATGCCTGTAGCCGAAGTTGGAGTCAGATTTTGATTTGGTGGAATGCCGGGAGGAGCTACTAGATTGTCGATGCTCTGATTATCCGAGTCCTTTAAGTTGGTTGAATGACCAAATACCGGCCTACATTGTTAACTAAAAATTTCCCCCTTTCTATTTTCCTTTTTTTTCCCCGTTTCTCTTTTCCCTTCTCTGGTTTGCCCTAGTCTTTCATCGCCACTCTCTTCCGTTCATCGGAGCTTACTCATCGTTACCGGAGTATTGTCAATATGGTATCAGAGCTTTCCGATCCGATCTCCGATTCGTTTCCTTGAATATGTGTTGTCTTTTTCCTCTTTCGTGTTCTCTCGAGGGTTCGTTCGTTTTCCTTTAATGACGATAGTTGAAGAAAATCATTCTGATACGTCTACAGAGCCGAATTCAGGCCAAGCATCGGAGATTTCGACTGAGCAATTTTTCTCCAACAAACAAGTAAATGTTCGTCTCGATGATACGAATTTTTTGTTGTGGAAACAACAAGTGACGTTTATGATTCGTGGATATGAACTGGAGCACTATCTTGATCTCAACACTCCCGTTCCGGCCAAGATTGTGGTTGGCTCCGACGGTCGTCCCGCTCTCAATGCTGTGTATCGGAAATTCAAGAAGCAAGACAACTCTTTAGCTTTTTGGCTGTTGTCAACGATCAGTCCAAATATTCTTCCTCAGTTTGTGGGCGCAGAGTCTTCCGCTCAGATTTGGAATGAGGTGCTCAAGATGTATTCAAATCTGTCGACAACCAAGATAATGCATCTCCATTGTCGTTTGCGTGCTCTCAAGAAAGGATCATTGACCGTTCGCGAGTATACAACCCAAGTGAAGGAGATCTGTGATCTCCTTGCCACCAGTGCACTACAAGAATATATACTTTTAGTGACAAATTGATAGTGACTAGCAGTAATTTTGTCACAAATATTAAACTTTTGTGACAGATTTTTTGTGCGACACTATTAGCATAAGTAATTGTGATGTATTTTTATTTGGTCACTATTATAGTAGTAATTGTGACGATTACATTTTTCACAATTAAATTCTCACTATAAGTCTATAATTGTGACACAAATTTCATTGTCACTAAAACTTTGACACATGATAGTGACGATATATAAAGTGGTCACTATAATTTTATATTTGTTGTGACAATGCAATTGTTTGTCACTTAAAATTTTACTTTTGTTGTGATAAATTTTGTCACTAATAAAAAAAATAAACTTAATGACAAGTTATATATTGTCAAAAAATAAATTTATTTTTATAATTATAGTAATAATAACAATTATAAAAAATTGAAGTTACCATAAAGACATAAACTAGTTTATCAAAAGATAAAATAATTCTATTAGTCTCTACACTATATGTAAATTGTTGTTTTAGTCATTCTATTTTGATCAATTTTAGTCCCTATATTTTTGAAATTTTAAAACTTCAATCCTAATCCAAACGGGACAACGACAATAGGATTAAATTACAATGACTAAAAATGATTGAACAAAATAATAAAAATCAAAAGTTTTACTTAACATATTTAAAGACTATCATTCATGTCAAGATCGAAATTTCAAAATTTAAAAAGTACATATTTTTTTGAATAGAAAGTATATAAACTTAAAGTGAACAAATTGAAGTAAAAAGACTAATATGTAATCTTGGCATAATATGCGATAGCAAAATTTTACCTTGTGAAAAATTTTACACTTGATATTTGTTTTAACTTTTCTTGTGGAGGTAAAATTTACATTGTCAGTATAGTAAATAATTATCACATAAAGGATAATTCTATCAATAATTTAGGTGTAAATCTTAATATTCATATGTTTATATTTTAAAACCAACTCAATTATTTTTATATATTTTCCTCAACAAACGTATTTCGTATAGGAAACCATATAAAAATTAATTAAATTATTATTATATTAATTATTCTTATAATTAATACATACTTTAAAATAAATAAAATTAATTTCAATTACAATTTAACCTAAATAATATTTTACTTTCAAAATAATATTAAATTTCTTGTCTAGCCTAGTGGATAGACATTGCACTCTCCCCCTAAAGGTAACAGGTTCGATCCCTCACGAAACCATGCATTGTATTTATTTATTAAAAATTGATATATGAATATACCACATCATCTATAATTAACCCCTTCGCCATGGGCTAGCAGCTGAGCTACATTGGTCTAAGTGACCTTCTCCAAGGCTCCTGTAGGCCCTAGGTGTACGGGCCATTGAGACCAAGTGGATGACCTTCTATGAGACCAGTTTGGGGGCAGAGGGGCCTTCATATCACGCTCGTCGCAGAAGTCAAGGGTTGGTATCTAGCACATTCGCCCGCACCCACGGGAGAGATATTCATTGTGCGTGTTGCTTGACTGGATCATGAGACGACGCTATTAAGATAAGTCCTTAGATAATGGACACGTGAGGCTGACTTGTCTAGGATCTTTGAGTGCAGCACGACATGCCCGATCCGGGCCCTGAATAAGATGGTTGTAACTAAAAAAAATAATTATTTTATTATTATTGAAAGTGACAATGTATTTTAGACACTATTTCAATATGTATTTGTGATAAAATGTTTGTCACTAATAAGAATAATATTAGTGACTAAATTTTAGTCACAGTTATTAATCTTTTGTGTCAAAAAATATGGTCATAAAAAAATTAACTTATTGTGACAAAATGCATAAAAATTGTCACTAATATAATAGTGACGGAGTTATTAGTGACGACAGGTGACAACTCAGAAAAATAGTCACTGTAAATTTTAGTGACTAAATTTAATACTTTTAGTGACTATTTTTGTTGCCACTAAAAATCTATTTTCTTGTAGTGGTGGCAGTCCGGTCTCTGAGGTTGAACAAGTTGCAACTGTGCTCAACGGTTTACCATTTGAGTTTGAGTCGTTTGTGGCTGCCATCATAGTCAGCCGTGCACCATACTCCTTTGATGTTGTTGTATCCATGATGATACATGTTGAGGCACGTATTTCTGATCCAATGTGTGTACCGGTTGGGATCAATGTGACTCGTTATGAAACATCACCTACCTATGATTCAACTGGTTCAGAAGGTGTGCAAGGTTTTTCTGGTGGTTCTAAACAACGGTCGACATACTTTGGTGGTAGGGGTAGAGGACGTTCGCGTCTACAATGTCAACTCTGCAGAAAACTCAGTCACCTTGTGGATCGGTGTTGGTACAGGTTTGACCAGAGTTTCAAAAGCATCTCTTCTCAGCCTCCTCAGTTCAGCAGTCTCAGCCACAATGTCCACCACGTCATTCATCACAACATCCACATGTTTCTCATGCTAACATCTGTCAATTTACTCCTTCCTCTGTTAATGCCACTTATGATCCTTTTGTGAGTCCCCCTGCAGGCACAGTTGAGGCTGATTCTGAGAACACAGTCGACACAGCTCACATCAACTCTTTGATTGCCTCCGGTGCAGTGTCTGTGGACAACAAGTGGTACTTGGACTCTGGGGCCACGCATCACGTTACCTTTGAGTCCCCTACTGACAAGGCTGGCATTATGTACTCAGGTAATGGTCGAGTTTATTTAGGTGATGGTTCCACTCTTAGTATTGCTTGTGTTAGTAAAGTTGTTGTTAACACATTTGCTAAGCCTCTGGTTGTTAATCATCTTCTACATGGCCTCAAATCAAACAAAATTTGTTGTCTGTTTCTCGGTTTATAAATGATAATAGTGTTTATCTGGAATTTCATGCGAGTCAGTGTTTTGTGAAGGACAAGAACACTGAAATCGTCTTACTTGAAGGTAGATTTGAGGAAGGATTATACTGTTTTCATCTTTCACGATCTTCAGCTGGTTTTTGTTCTGATTCTCATACTGTTAAAGCTTCAGCTTTCACTCACACGTCTGATGATGTCTACTGGCTCTGGCATTGTCGTTTAGCACACCTTTCATCTAGTATTGTTAGTATGGTGTTGAATAAAATTGTTTCTGTTAGTACAAATATTGTATGTGCTTCCTGTCAACTTGGCAAGAGCCATAGATTGCATTTACCTTGTTCAAATACAGTTTATACTAAGCCTTTTGAGCTTGTTGAGGCGGATGTTTGGGGACCCTCACCCATTAGGTCATCTGGTTATAGATATTATGTGACCTTTATTGATATGCATACTCGTAACTGCTGGATTTATTTGTTAAGAAATAAAACTGAAGTTTTGAATGCCTTTAGATTATTTTCTGCTCTTGTTCGTACTCAATTTTCCAGTGTTATTATGGCTCTACAAACTGATGGTGGGGGTGAGTTTCATGCTCTTAATTCTGATTTAGCTTCGATAGGTGTCCAACACAGGGTTTCATGTCCTCACACCTCTCAACAAAATGGTGTTGTTGAGAGGAAGCATCGACATATAGTTGAAACCACCTTAGCTCTTCTTGCTCAGTCTTCTTTACCATTTCAATATTGGTCGTTTGTTGCTTTGAGTGTTGTTTACTTGATAAATAGACTTCCAACTCCAGTTTTAGGTGGTTTGTCTCCTCATGAGAAACTTTATCATCGTAAGCCTGATTATGGATTTCTTCGTGTCTTTGGGTGTTAGTGTTTTCCTTGGCTTCGTCCTTATAATAGAAATAAGTTTGAGTTTCGTTCTAAGCCTTGTGTGTTCTTGGGTTACTCACCTAATCACCATGGTTATCAGTGCATAGACAGCACTGGTAGGATATTTGTATCTCGGTTTGTTAAGTTTAATGAGTCTTGCTTTCCGTTTAAAGCTGGATCTATTGTGTCTAATAGTTCAACAAAGGACACCTCGATTCCTAGTGGTTCTCAATCCAATATTTTTCCAGCTACTGATTTTTCTGATGTTGAGATACCTCGTGAGCTGGGTGTTGATTCTGGAGCTCAAGGTGTTACTGCAGGCCCCACTGAGGTGACTGAAGAAGTTCGTGGGGGCGTGTGTTAGATGGTGTTGATATAGTTGAGAATGTTGAAGTGTCCACGGTACCTGAGGCTTCAGCTGTGAATGGTGGGTCTGGGCCTCCAAGTTCTATGGGCACGCAAGAAGTCTTCACTCAGCCTGAGGATCCATCACAAAATGATGGGGTTGGGCTTACCAATGGGACTCAGCCTGAGGATCCAACAATACTTCTATACAATTGAGGATCTGCAAGAGATATACCATCATCTTTCAAAAGTTTAGGAGTAGCCACCATGGGAGTTGGCACTCCACTGGCATCACGCATGTCTGTCTTGACAAGTAACTCAGTAATATATTTCTTCTGAGACAAGAATAATCCTCATTGAATGTGTAGAACCTCAATGCCAAGAAAGAAATTTAGCTGACCAAGGTCCTTGAGAGAGAATTGTGTGTCTAAATGATTAATAACAGAGGCAATGTGTGAAAAAGAGGATCATGTGACCAGTTTATCATCCACATAGACTATGATGTAGGTGAGAATGACATCCTTATGATAAATAAATAGTGAGGCATCTACATTGGAGGATCGAAAGCTCAACTTTTCAAGAGATGCTCTAAGTTTGTTAAACCAGTTTCGAGGTGCTTTTCTGAGACCATAGAGAGCTCGTTTGAGCTTGCATAGAAGTTTTGAGCCAGTGGAGGATTGTTGAATAAAGCCTTCAGGTTGAAGCATGTATACATCTTCTGTGAGGTCTCCCTTCAAGAATGTGTTATTCACATCAACTTGGTGAATATGCCAGCCATGAGTGGTTACCAAGGATAAGAAAGGTTGACAGTAAAGGATTTTACAACTGGGCTGAAGGTTTCATGAAAATCTGAGCCAACAAATTGAGAGTACCCTTTTGGCCACTAAGCGATCCTTGTAACGTTCCACAGATCCATCAGCATTGTATTTTATGCGAAAAATCCATTTGCAGCCAATTGTTCTTTTGTCTGGTGGAAGAGATACAAGATCCCATGTATCATTTTATAGAAGTGCATTGTATTCAGCCAAAACAGCTGATTGCCAGTGAGGATCTTGCATGGCATGATGCACATCGTGAGGTGTGTCATGCACTTGAAGATTATACACTTTTGGTTTGAAAATGACTTATGGTAATCATGGAATGACCAACATCAGTAGTGGAAGAAGGATGTGATAAAGATGTGTCAGGTAGGATGGAAGGAGAAGGATCGGGTGGAGGTGGAGGTTGAGTAGAATTAGAAAACTGTGTAGTTTCGATTGAGGAGAGGGTGTCATGTGGTGGTTCAATAGAGGTGGTCACAGGTTGACTGTCATTGGATGGAATGGTGGTGGTAGGTGATGAGGTTGAGCTAGTGTGTAAAGGACTATCATGATCATTTGCTGGATCGGAGGGAGTGGAATTTATGGGAGTAGTATTGGTTGGTGTAGAGGGTGTTGATAAGTTGGTGGATGGATGAACATGTAATTTAGGTGAAGTGTTGTTCATGGGAGTGGAAGTGGATGGAAGGGGTTGGTGTTGAAAGGGAAAAACCGACTCATTAAATGTGACATTACGGGAAATAAATTTCTTGTTGTTTGTAGGATCAAGACATACGTACCCTCTATGTGTTGGAGAGTAACCCAGAAATGTGCAAGGTTTGGTATGATAATCGAACTTGTGGCGTTGGAATGGTCGTAGATGAGGATAGTAGAGGCATCCAAAAATCTTCAAGAAATTATAATCAGGCTGACGTTTATAGAGCACTTGAAAGGGTGACACATTGCCAAGAGATTTCGAGGGCATTTTGTTTATCAAATAAACTGCACTAAGAACGGTATGAGACCATAAATGAAGAGGAACTGAAGCATGTACAAAAAGTGTAAGGGTTGTTTTAATGACATGCATGTGCTTCCTCTCAACAACACCATTCTATGGGGAAGAGTGAGGGCATGTAACAAGCAATTGCACTCCCAGATGCATGAGGAGAGTTTCAAGAAATTTGAACTCCCCACCTTCATCTACTTGAACTGCCAGAAGTTTAGTGGAGAATTGATTTTGAATTAACTTATAGAACATTTCAAATGCAATGCAGGCGTCGGACTTTTTCTTAAGCAGATAAACCCATGTAACCCTTGAATACATATCAACACAAGCCATATAATAAGAAAAACCATCTGATTGTACTGGAGCAGAACCCCAGAGAACAATTTCTACTAACTCAAACGGAGTTGAATGCACTGTAGTAGAATCATGGTATGGAAGTGTATGATGTTTTCCTAATTGACAAGCATGACAAAGAGTAGCTTTATCTACAACTAGCTTTTTATTCAAAGCAAGGTTGATTACATCAGCAGTAGGATATCCCATTCGATTGTGTCATAACCAATAGTTGGTGCTGGTAGTAGTAAGGGAAACACTAGGAGATGGATGGTGATGGGAAACAGCAAACTCGTACAAGCCATTCTTCTGAGATCCTTGAACCAACACTTGCCATGTAAGCTCATCCTTGATGACACAGTAATTATGATGAAATTTAAAGAACACAACATTGTCAGTAGAAAATTTAGAAACAGATAAAAGATTTCGAGTAATGGCAGGGACATGGAGAAGTTGTTCAATAACCAATGGCCTAGTAGAAGTGTGAATTACATCACCAATGTGAACATTACCCTTACCTGAATATGGTTGCACCTTGGTGAACTGAGATGGATCATTAGTCACATGGTGAGTAGCACCTGAATCGAGGAACCAGCTGGAGAAATTGCCAACAAGAGCATTGACCTGAGGAGGATCTGATGGAGTAATGGCAGATGACTCAGTAGGCACATAAGAAGTGTAACCAGCTTCAGCTGAATCAGGGGAACAACCACAATTACGAGCTTCAATGGTTGTGGAAGATTGAGTTTTGAAATCTTGATTGAAGCGATGCCATCATCGATCCGCAAGATGACCAAGCTTACCACAGATTTGACATTAAATTCTTGGTCTCCCTTTGAAACGACCACCAGTGAAGGAACTGTTGGAGAATCTGTCACCACGAGAACCAGATCGAGAGGAGGAGTAACCTGATCGAGATTCAGACTCAGATCCTGATGATGCACATGTGGCAATGTGAATGCCAAAAGGTAAACACAGAGGATCAACAAGCCTAGCCTCAGCGTCAGTGAGGAGGGAGACAGCTCCATCAAATGAGTAAGGTTCCTTGCTGGCTGTGATCACTGCAATCACAGACTCAAAATCTGATGGAAGTCCGTTGAGGATAGTTGCTACCTGCTCAATCTCTGAAATAGGGCTTCCACAGATGGCCAATAGATCACAAATTTCTTTGATATGGCCAGAAAACTCACTGATGGAAAGAGAACTTTTCTTGAGCGATCGAAGACGGCAATGTAAGTGCATACCACGAGTTGTAGAAAGCTTGGAGTAGCGAAGAACCAGCGTATTCCAAATAGAGGCAGTGGTTTCAGATCCAACAAGATGAGGTAAGATAGAAGTGCTTACAGTGGAGAGGAGCCAAAATGCTAGAGAGCTATCTTGTTTGAAGAAATGTTGGTAAGCTGGATTTGGTGATTTCGTGCCATCAGTTGCCACCAGAAACTTTGCCGGAGGGGTGTAATCAGTATCAAGACAGTGCTCTAAGCCTTGACCACGAACCATCAGCAAGACTTGTTGACGCCATAAGAGAAAATTGGTGTTATCAAGCCGCACACTGATTTGCTTGTTAAAGAAACCAGATTATGAGTCATCACCAACGAAAGCAGTCGAACAAGCTACAGATTCATCAATCGCCATGATAAAAAAATTAAGAAATTAGAATCGGAGAAAGAATAGATACCATGTGAAGATTTAATTTTATTTTCTCTAATTAACAAGAATACTTGAGATAAAACTTATTTCCATTCATCAAAAATCTGCTTTACAACGTGAACCACGCACGTGAATATATAGAGTATACAAGGCTTAACAAATTAGGGTTTGTTATCTGCCAGCTCACACAGGTTGTTACAACAACCTTTCCCGCGCGCTTTTGCTTAGCTCACAGCTCTTCTCGAATCCTTTTATTGTTAAACATGATCCAATGAATTAAGGCACTGCAAAGGGCCAAATCAAACTATTAAGACGATTTTGCCGTTCGTACCAAATTCGAGTCCGCTGTTTTAACAAATTCATGTATACTAGGTGACAATTGACAGAGAAATATATGTCTCACCTCTTGGTTCTTCATGTATGCTTGAGAATGACATCAAATTAAACAGCTTTTGGTTCATTATTTTCCTATAGTTTCTGTTTATATAGTAAAAGAAGGATAAAATTACAGTTTACAAGTGCAGAAGGTAAATGAACACTAAAAGAAGGATGGACAGACAATTCCAATGCCTTTATTTGGATGTGATATTTATTTAATATGGCGAGATTGGTAACTTAGGCATCAGACCAAGTAACATCTAGTTCACCCTGCTCGCTTTCGGGCACTCCCAAAGCCGTCCAAACTGCTTTCGAGGCATCGACGATGTTATTACGGCACGGTGGCTGATAAGCATGCTCGTCGTCACACCCTACCTGGGAGTCACATTCGTCGACCACCAAAGCCCTCACGCTGTTTCCGTTCCCATTGATGTTAATGAATTGGTTGCAACGACTGCTCTGGCTGAACCAACCCGTCGAGAGTGCCACCACAGGTTCATCATCCGAATGATATTGCTCGTCACATTTCGATGGGGCGAACATGTGTAGGTTGTGTAAACCTCGCCTTCTACGCAACACTCGGCATCATTCTCCTGGTTACACTGCCCTGGTGGTGGCGTTGTGCCTTGTATGTTGCCACTAGGGTCGCATGTCTGAGCTTCAGTACCTAAACAAATGAAAAGAAAAAGGACAGAAAGGAAGATAATTAACTGAAAAACACTAAATAAAACTTGCTTCTTCATTGTTTCTCCTTCTGTTTTTTGAATCTTGCTTGGAAATCTGTAAATGTGGAAAGGTATATATAATGGACCAAAATACAAAATGAAATTATGAAGAAGCCTAACAAAGGGAGAAATTATGAGTCATTTTCTTCTTCTGACGGACCATAGGGGGCATTTGATTTTGACCAAGTCACAAGCTGAACCTGTGCTACCACATATTGGTTTGAAGTCAAAGTCAATATAGATTGAAATATTAATGAAGGGCTGATGAAGTTTCCTGGTAAAGAAAAAAGTTTGACAGATTCTAGGTTCTGAAACCTTGACTACCACAGTAGCCATAGATTTCTCTTTGTTTTTGGTTGACCTCCCGGTTTTAGGACTTCGTCTTGATTAATCCGAACTGATTCATATCGTTTTCAGGTACTTCTAGAGTTTTCTAAACTGCTTTTTGATGCATCAGCAATGCTTTTAAGGCAACGAGGTTGATAATCATAATTAGAATCACACTCATCCACAACTTTAACACTCAGTATTTCCATTGCCATTGATTTTGACATACTTTAAACTACCTCTGTTTGTTGTTAAACTACTCTCTACAAGGTCGTTATCCTAATAGCACTGATTGCTCCCACTCGAACAGTCCGCTACCGTCTCCGCCCGGCTCGAATATGTTGTGTCAATGTTTGCTTTTTGTGTAGCTTGACACAGGTGGTGAAGATTTGTAAGTGGTGTACCACTTGCCATTTTTACAGCAATCACAGTCATTTTCCGTGTTGTATATTGTCCTGGTGGATAGGGTTGACCTTGGGCTGTTGATCTAGTCAAGGCGTATCGATATCTTCTTTTAGTGTATCGATACAGCCTTCTGTGAAAATTAAAAATGGGCTATTTTAAGTTGTATGTTCGTTGTTTCGCCTCGCTTGTTGCTTCCGCTATCGTTGTTTCACATAGAATGTGATAAAACATCTAGACAAGATAATAAAAAAAAGTTTTATCGGGTTGTTAACCGAAGTAGAACCTTAACGGGTTTCGCCTCGATTTTCCCCGTGTAGCCCGCTCGGACCGATCAAGCGTCCGGACCGAGACGAGAGGGTTACAACGCATGAATAATTAGAATATCAGTCTTTATATATGACATTAGGATAAATTCGGGGTGAGTTTAACGTAAGGCATTCTACGGTGCAAAAATATTACACTTTTTAAAAATGTTATACTTTTTGATAATATATTTAGTTGGTGATTAAGTATCAAAACTTAACTTTGACTGTTAATATTTATCGCTTTTGATAACATTTTAAGTTTCTATAAGTATCAAAATTTATCTCTAAGTATCGATACTGTCACAAGACATCAACCTAAAATGTTATCAAAAAGTATAATATTTTTAATATTATATTATGTATTTTGTAACATTTTCAGCTGATGCTACACTGTAGTCATACCTCGACATGATGCTGAGAACCCACAGTCCCAGCTAACATAGCGTAGCCACAAAAAGGTGTGTGGACAGCGTCACAACGCCATTATCGCTTCTGACCGACAACAATAACTTATATTGCACAGATACAGAATTAGATCCGAATACGGTATAAAATAGAGACGAAAAATAATAATTTTTGGAATTACAAGCTACGATTATGGTACAGTAAATATAAAATAAATTTTATATTCTAAAAAAATATAAAAACAAAAAATCATACAAAAATTATGTGAATATGTAAATAAAATAGTGTACAAAAGATATAAAAAAAAAAAGACAAAAAAATTGAGGGTTAATAAAAGAATAAAAAAAATAAGGAGATAAAATATTGTGAAATACTCAAACCATACCCAATATGTCTTCGGTATAAGAACGTATCAGGTATACTCAAACCGTACCCAATATGTCTCCGGTATACTCAAACCGTACCTGATATAACATTAGATTGAAATACTCATGTTTTATAAGCAATAATAGTACAATGACAAAACTTAATATTATTTATTGAAGAAGTTATTTTAAAATATTTAAATTTTTATAAAAATAAAAATATAAGCTATATATTTTTAAGGTAATAAAATATAAATTTATTATTATTCAATTGAAAAGAAATTTCAATCTTTGAAATTTTGGGGGAGAAGACTGTAGTTTCACTCCCACCGATCCTGTTACGTACCGTCACCAGAGATAGATGTACATGGTAGCTTGGGAGGTTATGGTGTCTAAATTTTTTATTAAAAAATATTTTAAAAAAAAACATTTTACTAACATGAATCTCAATTTTTATTTCATTTAGTTTTTTTTTTTACTTTTTATGATTAATTATATTTTGTTTCCCTATCTTGACTACGTACCTCTGCTTAGAAGAAAATGAAATTTCAGTGTGTGTTTGGTTTTGTATTTGGAGGTACAATTTTTCGAGTCAACGAGAAAATGTGATTCGAACATCGTGTTCACATATTTGGATTTAAAATTTTAAAATTAAATCTAGGCGCCAAATGTGATTTTAAAAAAAAAATAAAGTAGAAGTAACTTTTACATTTCGTAGTGATTTTTATACTATATTTTTACACAATTGTGATTTAAAAATAAAAACCTCAAAACCTTAAAAAATAATTTTATACAAAATTAATTATATAAAATCACGATGATCCAAAATCAATTCGAGTGCAAAATTTATTAAGATTAATTAAGATTTTGTATATGCTTCATGTAGTGCAAAATTACAAGAGGAACCCCCCAAGAAAGTTGAAATCTCAAAAATGTCTGAAGAAAACAACGAGTTACTAAACCCATGGCTGTCTATAAAGATTAGCGACACATATCTTATTTGGTTCAAACAGGAGAAAATGAAATTCAAGCCTAAGGATCAGTTGAAATTACAGTTTACAAGTGCAGAAGGTAAATGAACACTAAACGAAGGATGGACAGACAATTCCAATGCCTTTATTTGGATGTGATATTTATTTAATATGGCGAGATTGGTAACTTAGGCATCAGACCAAGTAACATCTAGTTCACCCTGCTCGCTTTCGGGCACTCCCAAAGCCGTCCAAACTGCTTTCGAGGCATCGACGATGTTATTACGGCACGGTGGCTGATAAGCATGCTCGTCGTCACACCCTACCCGGGAGTCACATTCGTCGACCACCAAAGCCCTCACGCTGTTTCCGTTCCCATTGATGTTAATGAATTTGTTGCAACGACTGCTCTGGCTGAACCAACCCGTCGAGAGTGCCACCACAGGTTCATCATCCGAATGATATTGCTCGTCACATTTCGATGGGGCGAACATGTGTAGGTTGTGTAAACCTCGCCTTCTACGCAACACTCGGCATCATTCTCCTGGTTACACTGCCCTGGTGGTGGCGTTGTGCCTTGTATGTTGCCACTAGGGTCGCATGTCTGAGCTTCAATACCTAAACAAATGAAAAGAAAAAGGACAAAAAGGAAGATAATTAACTGAAAAACACTAAATAAAACTTGCTTCTTCATTGTTTCTCCTGTTTTTTTAATCTTGTTTGGAAATCTGTAAATGTGGAAACGTATATATAATGGACCAAAAGCCTAACAAAGGGAGAAATTATGGGTCATTTTCTTCTTCTGACGGATCATAGGGGACATTTGATTTTAACCACATATTGGTTTGAAGTCAAAGTCAATATAGATTGAAATATTAATGAAGGGCTGATGAAGTTTCCTGGTAAAGAAAAAAGTTTGGCAGATTCTAGGTTCTGAAACCTTGACGAGCATAGACTAGCACAGTAGCCATAGATTTTTCTTTGTTTTTAGTTGACCTCCCGGTTTCAGTTCGTCCTGATTAATCCGAACTGATTCATATCGTTTTCAGGTACTTATAGAGTTTTTTAAACTGCTTTTTGATGCATCAGCAATGCTTTTAAGGCAAGGAGGTTGATAATCATAATTAAAATCACACTCATCCACAACTTTAACACTCAGTATTTCATTGCCATTGATGTTGACATACTTTAAACAACCTCTGTTTGTTGTTAAACTACTCTCTACAAGGTCGTTATCCGAGTAGCACTGATTGCCCGCATTCGAACGGTCCGCTACCGTCTCCGCCCGGCTCAAATCTGTTAAGTGTCAACGTTTGCTTTTTGTGTAGCTTGACACAGGTGGTGACTGAAAGGATTTGGAGTGTTTTCTGAATTTAGAAAGAGAGTCAGTACTCTCACCAATTTATTGATAAAACCTATAATATCTCAAACGAGACCAGGTGCCTTTTATACAAGGAGGGACGCGTGTGAGTCAGCATGGAACGGTAAACTAACTGACTAACAACAGTCTAATAGCTTTCCTAACCTCCTAACCATTCCTGCCAGCTCATCACAGTCCAGTGTACAAATACATACACTCTAATCTATAATATTCACCATGTTGTCCGACACTTCAGCAAGCAGAAACTAGGAAGACCAAACGAAGAATGCACCTAGAACCTGCAAAGAAACAAAGAAAAGCACAGGATACAAGAACAAAGAGGAAATAGCCAACAAATCACACTACAGAGGATAATTGAACAACAGACAACCGATCCCGAAATCGACAAAAAGAAGCAGTGGAAAGTGGCTTGGTTAGAATATCTGTCAATTGTTCAGAATAAGGAATCTCATTAACCGACAGCTTTCCGGCGGTAACCTGCTCACGAACAAAATATAGATCAAGTTCAATATGCTTAAATTTGGAATAAAAACAGGATTAGCCGACATAGCGACGGCACTCGAATTATCACACCACAGAGTTGATTTCCCATCAAGAGGAACATGAAGTTCCCGAAAAAGAGACTCGAGCCATAACACTTCAGTAGTAGCATAAGCCACACTGCGATATTCAGCCTCGTCCGTAGACCGAGACACCACTGCTTGCTTCTTGGACCCCCAAGAGACTGGATTGCCTCAAAAAAAGACACAAAAGCCCGAAGTAGAGCGACGATCGTCCAAATCCGAGCCCCAATTCGCATCAGCAAAAGCAGTAAGAGTCAACCAAGACGAGGCAGTAAAGCGAAGACCATAGTCAATAGTACCCTGTAGATAACGAAGAATCTGTTTGACTGCCTGAAAGTGAGTATCCAGGGGAGAGTGCATAAATTGACAGACCCGATTAACAGAAAACGCAATTTCAGGATGAGTGATAACAACATATTAGAGAGCACCCACAATGCTCTTGTATTCTGTAACATTGTCAATAAGGCTCCCAACAGCCATGAAAAGATGGCAGTTAGAGACCATAGGAGTGGGCAACCCATTAGTTGTATCCAAACCACAACGATGTAACAAGTCACGAATGTATTTTTGCTGACTTAGAACAAGACCATTGTTAGTATAAGAGACATCAATCTCCAAGAAGTACGACAGAACACCTAGGTCTTTTAAAGAAAATACCCTATTCAACTCATCAATAACTACTTGAATAGAGGAAGGATCATCACCAGTTAAGATGATGTCGTCAACGTAAACTAAAAGATACATTACCTGACACTCAGAATGCTTAATAAACAAGGAAGAGTCAGACATGGACTTGACAAATCCAAGAGATACAAGATGAGATTTCAACTTCTCAAACCATGCACGAGGAGCCTGTTTCAGGCCATAGATTTCCTTATTCACCTTGCAGACAAGCCTCGACTTGTCTCCTTGTTCATAACCCGGCGGCTGGGTCATGTAGACATCTTCAACAAGATCTTCGTTTAAAAATGCATTATTAACGTCAAGCTGACAGAGCACCCAGTTCTTAGTAACAGCCAGGGAAAGAATAGTGCGAACAGTGACCGGTTTGACCACCGGACTGAACGTCTCATGAAAATCGTAGACGGCTTGTTGTAAAAACCCCTTAGCGACCAGCCTTGTCTTAAAACGCGAAACTGAACCATTTGGGTGTTGCTTAACCTTGAAAATACACTTACATTGAACCGCACATCGATCGGGAGGAAGTTCAACCACTGACCAAGTGTTATTCCGAATTAGGGCATCATATTCCTCCTGAGTGGCCTTGCGCCAGTGATCACTCTTCAGTGCTTCCTTAATATTCCGAGGCTCTACAAAATCATCCAGAGAACCAAGAACAGCCGTGTGAAACACCTTTCGCTTTCGAATGCCATTCTTACTACGCGTGACCATCGGATGAGCATTGCCAAAGGACCGAAGGAGCACCAGCACCAAGAACCGAGGGAGAAACAGTCAACTCACGAGCACCAAACTGAGAATCAAGATCGGCAAGGGAAATGGAAATATCTAGAGAATAGTGAGGCGGCTGAGAAACATCAAAAGGTTCAATTAGAGTATCGACAGAAGCCGAGTCACTATTAGAGAAATGAACTGGGTCACCACAACCACGTGGAGAGGATACCGGATCACCCAAGATCAAGGGTTGAACCACATCCAGCAAGGGATGTGACCTTGTATGTGAATCAGATTGAGTATCACTAAAGGTGGGCTCAATAGAAATGGGCTCAGCATGCTGCAAAGTAGTGGACTGACCCACTACCGGCGAGACGGATACTATAGTCGAAGAGGAGGGCCTTATCTTAGTTGAGTCCAAGGCATCTGGAGATTGAATAGAGGCTTCCCTAAGCTGAGTTGGGTCCTCGTGTGGAGACGCGGGCCTAGCTGGGTCCTCGTGTGGAGACGCAGGCCCAGCAATAGGTGAACCAACATCGACCGAAACAAGCCTCTCACAAGTCTGGGCTGGGACGCTAATGTCACTGGACTCAGTTCCAGGCCGAGCATCACTAGGTACAGACGCAACACACTTCTCAGTAGAAGGAAGAACCACCAACGGAAATTCACCCTGATCAATAACCGAACTACCACTATCCAGAGTGGAACCAGTAGAAGAAGACCCCAATCGAGGAAACACAGTCTCATCAAAAACCACATGTCGAGAAACAAGAATTCTACCCGATTGATCAAGACACTGATACCCTTTGTGACAAGGACTATAGCCTAGAAAAACACATTGATGAGTCCGAAAGTCAAACTTGTGAGAGTTAAAAGGCCGAAGAAGAGGATAACAGGCACATCCAAAGGCCCGTAAAAAATTATAATCTGGTTTTTGTTTATATAAAACCTCAAACGGTGAACATTCCTGAAGCACCACTGTGGGTAAACGATTAATGAGAAAAACGGCTGTGACAAATGCATAACTCTAAAACTTAATCGGTAGCCCAGTCTGAGCTAACAACGTGAGACCCATGTCAACAATGTGACGGTGTTTACGCTCGGCTTTACCATTTTGTTCTGAAGTGCTAGGACAGGACACCCGATGTAAGATACCGTTGCGACCCAACCAAGCAACTAAGGCCTGATATTCACCCCCACCATCAGTTTGTAGCATCTTAATTTTAACACTGAATTGAACCTCAACCATCTTATAAAAATTGACAAAACAATAAAAAACTTTAGATTTTTTCTTAATCAATTACAACCACGTAAATCTACTAAACACATCAATGAATGAGACATAGTACGAAGCACCATCTGAAACAATCGGGGCAGGACCCCACACATCAGAAACAACTAGGTGAAAGGGGAAAGTGTAAGTGGTGGAAGACAACGATAATGGTAATTTGTGTGCTTTTCCTTGTAAACATGAAGAACAAACTGAAGGTAAATTGTTATTGCTTACAACAATATTACAAGAATGTAAAGCACTCCGAAGAGTAGCCAAGGACGGATGTCCAAGGCGTTTATGCCACAACTCTAATGGTAAACATTTGGAAGAAACACTGAACACAGTAGGATAGACACGAGATGAAGAAGCAATCCCTACTTGACCATTATTATGCATAGCAGAAGTCGAGCAAAGATCATATAACCCTTCAGGAGTGAGCCTCCCTTCCAAAAGAACAGCCGAAGTCTGAGCATCCTTAACAAAATAGTTGGGAGAGTGAAATTCAAAATATACACCATTATCGCGAGCAAACTGAGAAACGGACAACAAATTTCGTTTAACATCAGAAGCACACAGAAAACTATGTAAATAAAGAGGTGTACAGGTGGAAGAAAATAACCCAAAACCAACATGTGTTATTGGAACAGCAGAACCATTTCCCATAAGCACAGAACTTATACATGAGTATGAAGTATCAGTCTGCAAGTTAGCCCTGTCATTTGTAATGTGATGGGTGGCTCCAGAATCTGCACACCAAATAATCTCACGTGGACCAGACTGGCCAAGAGAATTCCCAATAAATGAGGGTCCTATACCAAAGGCTATAGGTGAACAGAATGGAGCTGAGGGAATCACACCAAAGTAGTCGAGACTACATTGGAACCAAAGGAGCCTGCATAAGGAGAATGATGTTGAACAATAAAAACAGGGGAAGGAGAGCCATAAGTTGAACCACATGCCTGAAGACCTGACGGAAAACCATAGCCAACTGAGCAGTTAGGAGAAAAAAACCCTGGCGAGGGCATAGAAGTAACAAAACCAGACTGGGGAGTGGAAAAGGAGTGAGAGAATGCTTGAACTGTAGCAGGAGAAAAACTAGAAGGGTGTAAAATAGGAGCAAACACACTTCCAGGAGAACCAAAACCAAAAGGAGCAACTGGACGCGACACAGTATAGTTTGACTTAGGACTACCAGCACCAGAGGTATTTCCTGGGTAGCTCTGATCAAACATGTACCAACATTTCTGAGCAAGATGCCCAAAACGCTCACAAATCTGACATTGAGGCATGTTTGAGTTTGTTCTACCACGCCCTTGACCACGATACGAGGTACCAACACGCTAATCTTTGGAAAAACCAGAGTTATTCAAGAAAATATTTGCAACTGAGAACTCTTCTTCAGTATCTAAACTCCCACCCTTAGACTCTTGTTGAATAGCAAGATTTTCTTGAACAGAGAAGTCAACAGATAAAAAATCCTTTTGCCGCATCTCACAGTTAATTAATATCCCAGTCAAACTCTCAAGAGACTGAGGCTCTTTGGAGGTAATGGCAAAGACCGATTCAAACTCAGCCGTGAGACCAGAGAGGACCACACTCACTTGTTCCTGTTCTGTGACAATATTACCAGACGCATTTAGGGAGTCACAGATCAGCTTTATTTTCGCAAGATACTCAGTGACAGTTAAGCCTCGCTTCTTCTGAGAATGGAGGCTATGACGCAAGAAAGAAAGTTTAGCAGTGGAACGTGCAGCAAACAATCGAGAAAGAGGGCTCCAGATAGCTCAAGCAGTTGTTAGTTTTGTAAGATGTGGGAGAACATCGGGACTAACATTGGACATGAGCCAAGAAGCAAGAAGTTTATCCTGCTTCAAATATACTGAGAATAGAGGATTAACGACATGTTCACCGTCATCATTCGTAATCTTCTTTGGTGGGTGTGTGTGTTCAGAAATGAAATCAATTGGACCATAACCCTCAATGATAAGCATCACCTGATGCTTCCGGAGTTTATAAGTACTTTTAGAAAGCTTGATCGTCTCAAGCTTAGGGAGTTGTTGAGAAGATGACATAGTAGACATCACATTCGTTGTGGATGTAGAACTCCTAGGATCTAGATCTGAGGACGTCGAATCAACAACAATGGGAACAAAGAACTTTGCAGTAGAAAATAGCAAGTCTCACAAACAAAATGTCGAACACTAAGTGTGCACTAAACAACAAGCATGAAAACACAAGGAAACAACAGATAATCCCAAACCAGATCAGTCCGCGATGAAAGCCAGAACGCCAAGACTGAGAGTAGAATATGACTTGATTATTGAGTCATTGGCACAATCTACAGGCGTAGCTCGCAGCGTACAAGAAAGGAGCAGCGGAAATGCATGCCAAACAGGCAATCGTCACCAGGAAAAAAAGGCGAATGATACCATGGAAGGATTTGGAGTGTTTTCTGAATTTAGAAAGAGAGTCAGTACTCTCACCAATTTATTGATAAAACATGTAATATCTCAAACGAGACCAGGTGCCTTTTATACAAGGAGGGACACGTGTGAGTCAGCATGGAACGGTAAACTAACTGACTAACAACAGTCTAATAGCTTTCCTAACCTCCTAACCATTTCTGTCAGCTCATCACAGTGCAGTGTACAAATACACACACACTCTAATCTATAATAGTGACTGGTGGAGATTTGTAAGTGGTGTACCAATTTCCATTTTACAGCAATCACAGTCATTTTCCATGTTGCATATTATCCTGACGGATAAGGTTGAACGTTTCACCGAGTTAAATTTTACCTACTCCACCCGGTTATTCCCTCCAATCTTCTCACTTGTCTTATATGTTTGAGCTTTAACACTTGAAAAGAGCAAAAATGATTATCAAAACACCTTAACAAACTTGTTTGTTACATTTTCTACTCCCCCACCCCCTCTAAATCACTTTTGTTTTTATATTTTGGGGTGAGAAACTAAAAATGAGTGAAAGAAAATATAGAGATTTCGGCATTACGCATGAATAATTAAAAATGTTACACTTTCTAATAACATATTCAGTTGGTAGTTAAGTATCGAAACTTAACTTTGACTGTCAATATTTATCGCTTCTGATAACATTTTAAGTTTCTGTAAGTATCAAAATTTATCTCTAAATATCGATATTGTCAGGAAAAAATCAACTTAAAATATTATATAAAAAAATAGAATGGAGGGGGTTTATGGAAACGCCTAAATCGTGAACAAGGCAATGGAGAGAAGATTCGGTCAAAACAGCAATCACCCGTCGTCAATATACAGGATTCGCAACGGGTATGGACCTTATACGTAGGCGGGATTTCAGAGTCGATTCACTGGAAGGGTTTATGGCAAGTATTTGATCGTCATGGGATTGTCAGAGATGTGTTTATACCCAAGAAGAGGGCTAGAGATGGGACAAGATTTGGATTCGTTCGGATGGCATCAAAGACGGATGCGGATAGGGTGATCAAACGGATTCATGGAAAATGGATATATGGCGCAAGGATGCGAGTGGCTTTGGCATGGAATGGCATTAACAATTTAAAGAATGATATGAAGAGAAAGGAATCACAACCGATGAGTGGGATTGCGACGGATTCAACAAAAGATTCATATAAACCGTTGACGTAGGGTGGATATGATTGCGGAATAAAACGACGGGTAATTGAGGGTGTGTTAGATGAGGATAAATGGGCGATTCTCTAATGGTGTGCGATTGGGTGGAGCACTAGGCCATGGAATTTAAAAACTTTAGCGGAACGATTGGAGGTGGAGAAGAACGATGGTTTTTCGATTATGAGGCTCTTGGGGTCCATGATTCTGCTGATGTGCACGTCGGCGAAAATCCGCGAACAGGTGATGAAGATGGATTGCATAAAGAAGTGTTTTACAAAAGTCGAAGAGTGGTCACCGTCAATTACAATAGAATCTCGTCGAGTTTGGTTTTCCGTAGTGGGACTACCGATTAACCTATGGCACAAGAAAACGTTCACGAATATTGCAAGTTTATGGGGGTCATTGATATATATGGATGATGACACGGAAACCCCTACATCTTTCGATTGCGAATGTATGCTGATGGAAACAACAATGGTGGATCGCATTGAGGAGAGTATTACCATCAAATTGGCGGCTGCAGAATATTTGGTCGTGTATTTGAGACAGATGGGCAAGGACCGATGATCGAATGTGGCTGCTATGAGGGCAACCATTCTCAAACTACAGCTCCGCATGAGGGAAGCAATGATAGTCTTCGAGATGATGTGCGATATAGGAAGGCGGAGGCGTACAAGGGAACAGAGGAGTGTCCCAATCCGACTGGGGTGAGTGCAGCGGCTGAGCACCAAAATAAGATGGACGTGGAGAAGGAGGTTGTAAGTCCGAGGGTGGTCGAGGGGCCTGAGATGGAAAAGGAAACGGTGGTGCCGACGCAACAACTGATTCTTCCAATCAGTTCCGATAGCATGGAGGGAGAGAAGGAATGTCAGAGTAGGACTCTGGTGGAGAGTCCTGCAATACCAGGGTTAGTAAATTCGAACTCAAACTCAGTGGATAATGTGGGGACATCAGCTATATGTGTTGCTAGTGTTAATTCAAAAGCGATTACTCTGGAAAACTCGATTTCACAAGCAGGTACGACGGTGCAGGGATTGGAACAAACAGAGCTGATACGTGTGGGGAATTCATTTTGTAAGGTTCGACGTGTGGTGGGAGGAGAGGTTACTGGTACTACGGGTAATTCACAAAGTAGACTTGGCCGAGAGACGGGGAAAAAGAGGACAGTAGCGGACATACATAAGAAGGGAAGAGACTCTTGTGAGGATCCGATCATGCAGCAGAATATTACAACCGAGGCTGAGGCGACATGGAAATTAGGGGCATTGATTGGGGTGAAATCAACTGGGCGGGAAGAGGACATTATCAAAGACATATCGCGGGTTATTACCGGTGAGTGTCGTGATTTTTGACTAATGAAGCTGTTAATATGAAATGTAAGGGGTTTGGGCGGGAGTGCGAAAAGGCGTTGTGTTCGTGAGGTAATTAGGAAGAATCAATGTGACATGATGTTATTATAGGAGACAAAAATGGAAGAGGTTTCGTCGTTGTTGGGGGCAAATTTGTGGTAGTCAGATAACTTCGAAATGGTGTCCTCACCATCGATTGGGGCATCCGGCGGCATTATAGTCATATGGGAAGGTACTAAATTTATTTTGGAGTCAATACAGATTGATCGTTATTATGTTTTAATTTAAGGGAAATGGAATGTCGAAGAATTGGTTTGTGGTATCGTGGTGATTTATGCTCCAAGCGATGTAACTGGTCAAACTGTGTTATGGGAAAAATTGTTGCCTAGCTTGTATACATTTCAGGGACCATGGTGTGTTGCAGGGGACTTTAATGCCATTTTGAAAGATTCGGATAAGATTGGGGTATCGGATAGAGAGGCTGAAATGGAAGCTTTCACAAATTTCGTCAACAATGCAGGCTTGATGGATTTGCCATTGACAGGTAAACTGTTCACATGGTTTTGCCCTGGTAATAGGCGTAGCCGTATAGATCGGTTTTTTATTTTATCAAACTGGTTAGATGCTTTCAGTAATGTACAGCATGTAGCATTGTCAAGGGGGTATCCGATCATACTCCGCTGGTTTTAGCTTGTGATGATTGCGATTGGGGACCAAGGCCTTTTCGATTTTTCAATTGCTAGTTAGAGGGGAAAGCAAATGTGTTGGACATGGCAAGTGAATGGTGTCGGTTAACTAGTGTAGGATTGGGAAAGGAAAATATCGTGGTAAAATTACGGCATCTAAAGTTGTTCTTGAAACGGTGGAATAAAGATACATTTGGAGATGTTAATTTGATTATTGAGAAAATGCAACAGAAGATTGACAATGCGGATGATGAGCTGATAGAGAAAGATGGGGATGGGGAGGTGGAGAGTGAGCGTCGAAAATGGATGCAGGCATTATGGCGAGCGATACGTAATAAAGAGGTGATGTGGCGTCAAAAAGCTCGGGCAACTTGGTTGAGGTTAGGTGACCGGAACACAGCCTTTTCCACATAACGGCTAAATTACGGACATCTAGGAACTTCATCCCGGGATTATTGATTGATGGGAAATGGAATACATCGCCGACGACATTACGCTCATTTGTAGTCAAGGCGTTCAATGCCCACTTTGCTTGTGATACTCGGGTGGGTAGATAGGAGTTTGATGGAGAGTTTAGACGATTGCAAGCATATGCAAGTTCATTGTTGGTGGCACCTTTCACGGTTGGGGAAATTAAAAGCATTTTATGGGATTGCGACGGATCGAAGGCACCGGGTCCGGATGGTTTTACACTTGAATTTTACAAGAAGAGTTGGGAGGTGGTGAAGGATGATGTACTGAATTTCTTTACTCAATTCCATGATCGAGGGATATTGCCGAAGGGAGCGAATTGCGCGTTTATTGTGCTATTACCTAAGGTGGTGGCACCACAATTGCTAGGTGAGTATCGTCCAATTTGCTTGGTAAATTCGATGTACAAATTATTGGCTAAGTGCTTGGCGAACCGTTTGCAAGCAGTGCTGAATTCTCTTATTAGCGACACTCAGTCGGCTTTTATTAAAGGCCGTCAGCTAGTAGATGGAGTGTTGTTAGCGATGGAGGTGATACATTCTCTTCGACACAGTGGGGCTAGTGGTTTTATTTTAAAGTTAGATTTTGCTAAGGCGTATGACTGTGTGAGCTGGGCTTTTCTAGATTCTGTGCTAGTGCGGATAGGATTTTGTGTAGTGTGGCGACAATGGATACAAGAGTGTATTAGTTCTGCTCGGTTGTCCGTATTACTGAATGGGAGCGCGACAAAAGAGTTCAGGATGGGACGTGGTTTAAGACAAGGATGTCCATTATCGCCGTTGCTATTTGTGATAGTGGCTGAGGCACTACATTTGATGCTGATTAGAGCGGAAGCGGGAGGTCTGATTTGGGGAGTGGAGGTGGTTTCAAACATACGGCTGACGCATCTACAGTTTGTCGATGACACGATATTATTCTTTGATGCTAGTATTGAGTTTGCTAGGAATTTAAAGAGGATATTGCACTGTTTTCAAGTGTGTTCTGGGTTACAAATTAATTTTGCTAAAAGTTCCTTATATGCGATTGGAGTGGAGGATGAGCTTAGCGCATCAGTGGCTAGTGTGTTGGGCTGCCGATTGTGGGCACTACCGTTTGTATATCTTGGTTTCCCGTTGGGGACTAATCCGAGACGAATATCAGTATGGGATCCGGTTATCGCTAACTTCAGACGCAAGTTAGCAGGATGGAAGCGTAGTTCTTTGTCGTTTGCAGGTAGAGTGACACTAGTTAACTCGGTCCTTTCATCATTGCCTATCTTTTACTTGGGCCTATTTGTAGCACCAAAGGGTGTAATTGAGCGGCTGGATCGAATTCATAGAGCTTTTCTTTGGGGTAGTGTCAGTCTCGAGCGACGAATGAGTAGGGTGGGATGGGAAACGGTGTGTCGACCACGACATTTAGGGGGTTTGGGGGTGGCAGATCTTAGGGTGAAGAATATGGCGCTACTGTCAAAATGGGTATGGCGATATGCCCGTGATCGGGACTCGCTTTGGCGTCGTTTAATTACGGCCAAATATGGTGAAAACATTCAATGGTGGAGGTTTAATACAGAACACTTGTCCGCCATGTATATTGTATGGCGTCAAATTGTGGCCAATGCTTGTTGTTCGAGTGTTGAATCGCACGTGGGGGGAATTTCATTGGAAATCGGAAATGGATAGCTTGTTCTATTTTGGTTTGATTTATGGGTTACACAACGGCCTCTAAAGGAGGTATTCCCACGATTGTTTGCTTTGGCTTTGAACAAATTTGCATGGGTACAGGATTATGCAGTGGATAGACGTTTTAATCATGGACAATGGGGGGATTTTTTCGGAGACGATTGTGGATATTCGAACAAGAGCAGTTGCGAGCATTGTGTGAGTTGGTGGGTGGTGTTCGCATAAGGGAAGCGTGTATTGATACGCTGATTTGGATCCCGGATAAACATGGGGAGTTTTCAGTTCAGGCTATGTCTAAGGCGCTATTATTGGATAGGGTAGGGGATGGAGATTTTGGGGGCTGTTTCGCGTGGAGAGTACTTATCCCACCCAAGGTGCAAGCATTCTTATGGTTCATTTGGTTGAAACGTTTGCCGACAGCGAATTTTTTGCGCATTAGAGGGGTGCCTTTATCGGAGGGACAAGGCCTATGTCCGTGGTGTGTAAGGGTGGAGGAGTCGATTGCTCATTTATTTTATGACTGCCCGTGTATACTGCAGATTTGGGATTGGTTGCGTGGTTGGTGGGGCATTGCGTTACCTTTACCGGTGAGTTTCACGGAATTTTTGTGGTAAATTTTCATAGTTCATTTTATGGCTGTCAATAGAAGTGGTGGGTGGCTAGTGTGAGTGCAATGTTATGGTCCTTATGGCTAGCCTGAAACGAGTTCATTTTTGGGGGTAAGCGTTCGACATTGGCGGAAGTATATTTCTTAGTCAAACTCCGCTCTTTTTATTGGATAAAGGTGGATGTCGCGAGTGAGGTTATGACTGAATCAGTATGGTGGTTGTGCCCGTCTACATGTGTCGTTAGTCCACGGAAAAGAAAGGTGCGTGCTGGAATTTCGTGCCAGCCGCCTATAACGGGGACATTGAAGTTCAATGTGGATGGATCGGCGAGGGGTAAGCCTGGGCTAGCGGGTATTGGGGGTGTATTGCGCGATGCGGACAGTCGCATTTTGGGAATTTTTTCCGGACCAGTCGGGAGTTTGGACTCCAATGTGGCGGAGGTGAGAGCTATTGAGCTGACAGTAAGGTTGTTGGCGGAAGGAACTTGGCGCGATCAGTGTGTGGTGATTGAGTCTCATTCCCAAGTAGCATTGAGTTGGGTTATATGTTCGGCGAAACGTCCGTGACGGTTATGGGAGTCGTTTGTGACAATTGATCAAGCTTGTCAAGTCATTTCAGAGATACATTTTCAGTACGTGTCGCGGGAGGCGAATGGCTTCGCAGATATTTTAGCTAAGGAAGGGGTGGATAGGTGTTCTTTATTTCTAGCTTGTATGTAGGCGTTATTGCATATTTTGACGGGCCATTACGTACTATTTTCCTCCATTAGGTTAGGGAGGTTTTTAACGAGCCGTATGGTTACGTCGCGTTGTATGATTTTTTCTTCATGAATAATATTCATACAGTTGCTGATCAAAAAATATATATTATAAAAAATATATAATATTTTTAGTTTTATATTTCGTATTTTATAATATTTTTAATTAGTGATGCACCGTAACTGTAGCTCGACTATGCTGCACCGTAAATCTACCCAATTTAGACATGATGTTGAGAACCCACAGTCCCAGCTAACATAGCATAGCTTAGCCACCGAAAGGTGTGTGGACAGCGCCATCATCGCTTCTGACGACAGCAATAATTTATGTTGCACTGATACAGAATCAGATACAAATACAATATAATAATAGGGACGAAAAATGATAATTTTTGAAATTACAAGGTACGATTAATGCACGGCAAATATGAAATGAATTTTATATTCTAAAAAAATATAAAAATAAAAAATCATGCAAAAATCATGTGAATATGTCATCACACTTATATACTTATAGTTGATTTATGTAAATAAAATAGTGCCGAAAAGATATAAGAAAAAGACAAAAAAAATGGGGGGTTATTATTATTTAATTGAAATGAAATTTCAATCTTCAAAATTTTGGGGGAGAAGACTGTAGTCCCACTCCCTCTGGTCCTGTTACGTACCGTCAGCAGAAACAGATGTACATGGTAGCTTGGGAGGTTGTGGTGCCTAAATTTTTTACTAAAAAAAATATTAAAATGCATTTTCCTAACATGAAATCTCAATTTTTATTTCATTTAATTTTTTTTATTTTTTATGATTAATTATATTTTTGTTTCCCTATCTTGACTGCGTACCCCTGCTTAGAAGAAAATGAAATTTCAGTGTGTGTTTGGTTTTGTATTTGGAGTTACAAAATTTAGATTTAACGAGAAAATGTGTATCGAATCGTCGTGTTCACATATTTGAATCTAAAAATCTAGAATCAATTCTAGACGTGAATTGTGATTTTTTAAAAAAATAAGAAAAAAGTAAGTAAATTTTATATTTCACCGTAATTTTTATAGTATATTTTTATGCAATCGTGATTTAAAAAATAAAACTTTTATAACTTTGAAATCAATTTTATAAAATCACAATAATCCAAAATCAATTCTACCACCATAAAATCAAAAACATAAGAGTGCAAAATCAATTAAGATTTTGTACATGCTTCATGTAGTGCAAAATTACAAGAGGAAACCCCCAAGAAAGTTGAAATCTCAAAAATGTCGAAGAAAACAACGAGCTATTGAACCCATGGATGTCTATAAAGATTAGCGAAGCATATCTTATTTGGTTCAAACAGGAGAAAATGAAATTCAAGCCTAAGGATCAGTTGAAATCACGAGTTCTACAATTCCGAAATCCGAACTAACTGCTACAAATATCAGACCCAAGTAAGAATCATCAAAGCCAAAAATCAGGCTGCCCCTCCATTCCGATAACAAATCACATACGACTTTCAAATTACAATCCGGTGGCCTTCGACAGCAAACTATCTACATTGCTCGCGAAACTATTAGGGGAAAGAGTCTGTCATCCACGCATAAGATCAATGTCGACATGGCTATTGTTACGCATGTCCATCGACCGTGACCCGGGCCACATGCCTGTAGCCGAAGTTGGAGTCAGATTTTGATTTGGTGGAATGCCGGGAGGAGCTACTAGATTGTCGATGGTCTGATTATCCGAGTCCTTTAGACCGTCTTGACCTCCCTCTTTCTTGTTCTTTGTCTTTGAGCCACCCCAGATGAAGCTTCCCACAATCACCTGTTTCATTCATCATTTGCTTAAGATACATACAAATATGATTCAAGTTCAATGCTACACAATTAAATTCCCCAGTATATTCATGGCTTCCTACTGTTTCGGACTTGTAACGAAGCAGTTAAACTTATCTTATTAACTTATAGAATCGAAGAGTTACCTGAACGGGGCTTGCCGCGATAAGCATCCCTCCAACACCTCCACCAATGACACGGCCATCAGGACTGGCAAGAGAAACACTAAGACCACCAGTTCGATTGCGAGAGCCACTATTGCTTGTCAACAGGTAAGAGCCTGACAAACATAATATCTCGAATCGTCCCTATAGAAATCACAAAAATGGGCAGGGAAATTTTGTTTTTCAATAAAAATATGCATCAGGACATGAATTTCAGAGGAATAAAGGTTATTAGGTTAACATATCAGAAATGAAAAGTTTGTTAAACGGCATTAACAAAAACTACAGACCAGTTCGACAACATTGAACACATATCAGTCATAAAGCAATGCAAGGGTCTGGTTATCTAGTGTCAAACCTCGTATGTAACGGTGCCACCCGACGATGAAGGTTGGCGAAGAGTAACGGTTGAGACGGCACCATTGGCTGACAAAATGCATACTTCTCTTGGCCCTTGCTGTGAAAATGACATTAATTTTGTCGCAATATCCTGCACGAATGTTAAATAATTCTCAAGAAAACTGAACTTTCTCAAATTTTAAGATAGGCAGGTAGCCTACGGAATGATGTAGTACCACATTCAAACAATTCATACCTCGAAAAGTAACGCATCAAGACGGAATGTCTACTTTTTGCAAGAGAAGCAACAAAAAACCTAAACAAAACTTAATGCCCTCATGCATTGCATAACTCAAAGAAGTGGTCTACCTTAGAAAACAAGAAAAGACCAAGGACTCAAACGACAACCAAATCGACAGCAATGTTTTATTACAAAGAATGCCATGAAGAATAATAGAAAGGAAAGCTAGGCCTAGAGAATCCTAATTTCTTGTATATTTAATTTAGAAGGTAGAGTCCGAGGCCTAATTAATAAAAGAAAATCACATACTTCTCCTATCGCAATGGTGATGACATGTGGAGTAAAACCCATCCCAGCTGAACCAGACAGCAATTCACCTAGCAAAAGAATTAGACAATTGCGACATCATTCACATAGCCGGAATAAAATATGTTCGAATCAAGCACTAAGAAACAGAAGTAAACAGCAAGCCTTAACAGTTAACAAGGTAAAACATGTAATGAAGACTTCACATTTGAACATATATGCCAGTGTCACTCGTAGTTATTTAAAGGCTGAAACTTTTTTCGGCTCTTGGCATATTCCTAACTATATACAAGGCTGAGCAATGCAATCTTATAATATTAGTGAAACATAAACATAATCAAGCTGTAAACACTACAAACAGATGGGAAACATAACATACCGAGGGAAGACAACTGTTGCTTCCTTCCAGTACCCGGCGGCCGCCCTCTTCCCCGTTTTTGGATCGGAGTTATTGTTCCAGGATGAGTAGCTGATGCAGGAGTCAGTGCTAACGAAACAGATCCATCAGGTCCATACTTCCGAGGCCTTCCTCTTTTACGTTTCACGGTCTCACTAGGAGGCGTGCCTACATTAACACTGTGAGGGGTCATCCCCGACAAAGGCTCTACGGACAAGGTTGCTCCCATAGTAGTGGCATTCATACTCGATTGGTATTGAACATTCGGACTAGATAATGGATGAATGCCCGGTGATCCATGTACCCCGGTCTGTGTTCCGGACCCCGGTCCAGAAATTCCTCTTTGCTGCATATAGTAAGATGCAGAACCCGATAACGCCATAGCATCCCTTCGATCCATGCATTTAACTTGAATAACATATACTTGAATTTGCCTCCAAATCAACACTCCATGCAAAATGCAAAGGCTAGAAGCCTAGAACAACATAAAAGCACCTACGAAACCCCAATTTATGACCACTAAACAGTTAAAAAGCATATAGATCTTGGAAACAACATAAAAAAAAACAGAAAGATTATAATAACAACATAAAAAAACCAGAAAGATTATAATATGTCAATGAAGAACATGTTTCCCCGGTTCATATTCCTAGAAATTGAATTTCAGACATGCATGGCTCGGGAAATTCAGCCACAACAAAAAGTAAGGAGATGCATTTAGCTTTACAGACAAAGCTATTCAAATCTAGCCATTAAGGTAAAACTACAAGAATATGAAAAGAAAAATGAAGAACCAATAATCTACAAGCAACCAACAGGAGAAAAAAGAGTTGAAATATCAAGCTCATGGCTTGAAAAGAAAAGACAAAAATGCAAGCTATTTTACAGCTTACCAAACAGTAGGAAACCAAGCCAAAAAAAAAGGCTTCATGTTAAAGAAATAAAGAAGCAAAATGGGAACTGAAAACCAGGTCTCAACTCACCAACTCATTATATATCTTTAAAACCAAGCTTGTTCGAAATCAGCACCCCAAGGAATGATTTACTCACAAAATTAAGAAAGAAACAGACAAAAGCTAAAGCCAATGCCTTAAAAAAGGAAAGTTAAACCAAGTTGAAAGATGAACTACAACTTCCTCCAAAAACTAAGCACACATGGCTAAAAAATTGCTCCTTTTTCATGGAAAAAAGAAACCCAGAAAGTGAAAGTAACTTACATTAGTGAACAGGGATTAAACTGTTAAAAGGTCGAAGCTTTGAAGAAATTGGATTTTGAAAGGAAATGAAGGGAAAGTGAGAAATAATGGAGAATGAGAAAGAAAGCGTTTTGTTATTAGTTGCTACAAAAAGTTCCTTTGGAAACAGCAGTCCTTATCGGGATTCATATTTTCTAGGGCAGAGCTTTCTCTCTCTTTCTTCTCTCATTTACTAAAAGCTGTTTATCTTTCTCTCTCCTGTTATCTAAAAAGGTATTGTGTTTATCTCTTTAGTTTCTCTCTCTCCTTCTTCGTCTCAACTCTGTGTGAGCTTTGTATTGAGAGTGACAATGGCTGGCTTAAATCATAATACAAAAATCTATACGACCATACTTTGAAAAATATTTGAATAATTAAAGTAACAGAATTTTTGTATTCTCTCCGTCTCAATATTTTTGAAAATAGCTTAAATGGTAAGTTTATTTTTGAAAAAGTTTAACTTTTTAATTTTATTAAGAAACTAAAACATAGAAAATTAAATGTGTTTTTTTAAAATTGTTGAATTTTTAAAATAACAATTTAAATGTAATAATTTTAAAACACAAAAGTAACAATTTTATTGAGACAGATAGAGTATAAATTATTAATATATTTAATTCTAAATTAACATGTGAGTAAATTGGATCAAATAATAAATGTTATGGACCAACAAGGTAACAAGTATTAAGTGTAATAGTAAGACACATTTTTCTCTCAGCGAGAGAACTTAGATTTAAATTTTGGAGACGATATTATTGAAAAAAAATCTCTAAATCCTGAACATATACTGTAAAATGAAAATGTACTTTAAAAAATAAAATAAAAAAGTTAAGTAAAAAAATGTATAAGCTAAACATTTTTTGTCTAAAAAATGTATTACATGAGCTATGTGTCGAACACATTCAAGCTCAATATGTGTATGATTAAATGTGTTTTCGCCAACTTCATTCTTACAATAAATATTAAAATTTAAACTCATATAAAATAATATAAATATTTTTAATTATTCAACTAATTAATGAATAAAATTGTATATTTTTATGATCATTAAGCATAAACATGTTTAATAAGTCACGCCTTCCCAGAATTTCATGCAATATATACAAAAGTATATCATATAAATTCTATCTTTTAAGAATTTCAGTCAAAGAATATTATTTTGATAAAAAAACATAAAATGTGAAAATTTATTTAATATTTGAAAAAAAATGTATATTCAGTAATAAGCCCAAACATAAATTCAACAGAAAACCAAACGTTTTGTTGTAGGATAATCCTCTTTCCTTGACTTGATATTTATTTCTTTGTTTGAAGTTGGAATTTTGAATATTAAATGTTGTCTCAAGAAAAAACACTTGCTGGTCCCACCTCCTACGCGCCCTCTTTTCACGTGTGCTTTCCATTTCTCTATTATATTTGATTTAAATTTAAAATTAAATCATATCCGCCTTTTTTACATTCTAAAATAAGTCCTTCATCAAACCGATTTACAGTCAAAGTTATTACTGCACGTATAAATAAATAGTAATAATTACTAATTGGAGAAAACTATTTATAACATACTAAAAACTTGGAACATACTATGAAATTATTTATATTGATGTTTAATTTTCGAGGTTGAAAAAGGAGCGCGTGGTGGGGAAGCAAGGAGGAGGTGAAGTGGGGGAGAAAAAATTGGTTTTGTTTGGTTTGCATTCGCATGTGACCTTTCCCTGTTTACCACTAATATTGCTCTCTGTGTAGACAGACCATCAGTCTCAAAATATCTTCCTCCCAGCACTGATAACATCACCCCCCCTAACTTTCTCATAGGCCACAGCTGCCCATCGATGTTTATATAATTGTATATAACTATATAAGATTATTATCTCATAAATAGACGGTGGAAATTTTTTATTTTCACGCACGCATTAAATTTAGTGTTTAAGGTTTTAGTTTAGAGTTTATGATTTTTTGTGTATAGTTTTAAAATTTAGGGTTTATGGTTTAAATTTAGGTTTTAAGGTAATACGGTTAGAGATTTAGGTTTTAACCTATAAACTTTAAATTTTAATTCTAAACCTAAAATTCTATCAATAGCTGCTAAATTCAAAACTACTACATTTAAACTCTTAAATCCTAAATGGATGGAGTCTCTACATTCTAAAACTAAGGCACTTGTGTGAACAAAGTTTCTACAAGCTCTTGTGCATTGAATAATTATCATTTTATATAAATAGTATTCAATATCTCAAGGCTTTACACCAGAAAAAAAACATCGAGTTATTATATTATGCACTAGCAGTATCATTTTTTCATAAGCATACATAAGTTCATCTTAAACACTAAAATTAAAATCTCTAATCTTAAAATTTTAAAATTAAAATATATTCTTTAAAATCTAAAACTTAAATTATAATTATAAATTATAAATCTAACTCCATAAACCTTGAATTAAATATATTTGTAAAAAAATTCACCGTCAGTATATGAAAACATAGACATCACCCTTTTAACTTATTTTGATATTATGCTTAAAAAAGCTCTCCTCAAAGTCGTCGGTTTTTCTCGACAATTTCATAATTTCGTCTTATTTTTTGGACGATTTTTTTTTCTTCAATATCAACATCACTACTTGAAAAACTAATTTTCCTCTCACCTCGCTTGAGATAATATTTTTCTCAATTCCATTATCCAAACAAAATTCCCAAATAAGCCACTTTAATATTTTATTATTCCATCGTTGATTGGCCTAAGATACCTGTAACTACTGTCAGTTCCAATATGAAATAAAACTGTTGTCTGTTGATGGCGTTATTGATAAAAAAAAAAATTGAGCTAAAATTAAAGGTTTGAAGTATTTTAGAGGTTTGACCAATTAAATTCGCAAATTAAAATTTTTGGTAAATAGATGATTGTAATAGGGAATTAGGTAAAACCTCTAATTTTGAAAAAACTCTTTTTAGTAGATTTTTGAGTTAGAGGTTTGGATAAAAGTCTCTATAAGACTTTTTTGTCATTGATAATTATAAAAAAATTCTCTAAATAAAATAAATTCGAATACTAATAAAATTAAAAAATAATTTCATAAATAAGAAATCAATGGCCATGTTTGATAAAGAGAGGTTTGGGCAAAAATTAGAGGTTTGACCAGTCAAATCCGCTAATATTGTTGTTTAGTGAACATCGGATTGAAAGAGCGGATTGAAGTGAAACCGATAATTTTAAAAAAGCTCATAATAAAAGCTTTTTGAGATTAGAGGTTTGATATTAGAGTTGTAAAGACTCTTTTATCCTTACCAGTTACCAAAAATCTCGAAATAACCTAAATTAAATATTTTCTCACCTTATTTATAAGTTAATCTTATTTACCTTTTTTCTTCTTCTTTTTATTATCACATATTTATATGTGTATTTAAATTTATTAATTAATTAAATTATATTAAAATAATTATATAAATAATAAATTAATATATAAATCATTCGAATATGTTTAGAAAAGTTATATTAAAAATAATTTTATAGATCTAATTAATATTAATTAGATACAAAATATTGATATTAATAAACTATTCAAACAAGTATTGAATATAATAATGTCTTTATATGTCATTTTGATTAATTTAACAGCTATCATCTATCCGTTAATTTTACCAATCACTTTTATACAATCAGCTAATACAATCCGCTAGTCAAATCAGTTAATGCAATCAGCTATCCGTTAATTGTCAAACAATGTTAATATATAAATTAATATATAAATATAAATTTAATAAGTAATTAAATTATATTCAAAATATATTTTTATAAATAAAAAATTAATATATACATCTAAATTTAATAATTAATACAATTATATTCAAAATACAATCTCATAAAAAAGAAATTAATATATACATCAAAACTTAACGAGTATTAAAATATAATTTCACAAATAAAAATTAATATGTACATGCTTCATATATGTTTAGTAATGATATTAAAAATTAATTTTATAATCTAATTAATATTAATAAATTATTTAAAATATTAATGGTTAATTAATATGTACATCCTTATATGTTATTTTGCTTATTCAAATAATCAAACAGTTATCAACTTTCGGTTAATTTTATCAAACACTTTTATAGAATCAGCTCATGCAATCTGCTATCAGCTATCTACTATCAACTAATATAATACGCTATTCACTATCAGTTGTCCGCTAATTGTCAAACAAATATAAAAAGTATTTATTAAATTTCCAAATAATAAAATTCAAACATAAATTTTAAAATATTTACCATGGGCTGTTTGAGTCAAATTCACAAAATAAAATGGCGCCATACTCTTTGATAGATTCATTTCCATAAATAGTATATAATAAATTGATAATATGGTACCGATTCTTCATTAAAACAAATCCAAGTACAATCAATTTACCACCATTTCTATCAGTTTGGTAGCTCAACCGCCCTCACATGGATTTTGACTTGCTAATTTGTAATACATTATTTTTGTATTTTAAGATATATATTGAAAAATTTTATAATGTTTTCATATATAGTTGATCTATATAAAGAAAAAACATTGGCCATAATTTTTAAACATAAATTATTGGATAAACAAGTTTATGTAAACTTTATGAATTAAGGTTTAGGTTGTATAGTGTAAAATTTAGAGTTTATGGTTTAAGTTTTAGAGTGTTAGGGTTAGAGATTTAGATTTTAGATTTTATAATTTAAATATGAAGGATTGTGTAATTTTTTTAACAATTTTTACATAGGGGGAAGGAAAATTTTGCTCATATTGTGTTTTGAAGCCACAACCAAGGGGAATGAGATGATGTCAGTTGAGAGCTTTAACCAACTTCTCTAGAGATTGCTGATAAGAGTTGTGTAAAAAAAATTTACACAGTTTGTGTATAAAAATATAACTCAAACTTTAAACATAAATATAATATATATATTAAACATTTTGTATTTATTAGTATTTCACCAAATAACTTTTTTAAAGTACTAGACTCTTAAATGTTCCGTAAATTCTTGACTATGTTTTTGGTTTAAATACGGTTATTTAATTTATTGGCTGATTAATTCGAATCGATTACTGTAAATGCTATAAGGGCAATCCTCTTAACTCATTTTCTCTATTTACAATGTCAGAGTTCAAACTTTTGACCTTACTTAAGGGATCTAATATTTCATCCTACTAGACTAACTGATTATTGGTAAATTCTTATCTATTTTACGAGTTAAATTAAGTTGGGCCTTTAAATAATGGATAAATCTCGTCTAATACTCACAAGACTGGATTTTAAATTTTTAAAAAAAGAATACTAAATTTATTAACGTGGCTCAATTAAACATCCAAATCATAAAAATTAAACCCTACTCACGGTATATTAGACAAAGAAATAGACAGCTTCATTAGGCACAAGAATTAAGAATACTTTATGCACATATCGGAAGAGAAGACTGTCTTATACATTCAGAAATAAACAATAAAAATAAAATTATATAATTTTAAAATCAAATAAAACTTAATTAATATTTAAATTAAAATTTATGAAAACAACATATAATTTAACAAATATAAACTAAATTATCAACATACAAAATTTTAAGAGAACATATAATTATCATCCTGAATCTCATAAAAAACCATTTTTACACTCCAATTTTCATTACCCTCGTCTCTTTGTGAAAAAAACAATCTTATTACTATTACTATTAGTATTTAATAAGGTAAAAGTTTTATGATAAAATAATAAATCAAGCCAACTTTTAGCTTATTTAATATTATTATTGATGTATTTTTTATTCTTTTCTTCTCATGGGTCAGCGTTGACCTTACAGATGTGGGGACATAAAAGTTAGAAGTAGTGGTTATCTATCGTAAAGTATTTTGTAAGACGTGTTTAATCATTAATGCAACTCCTTACAGGTATAAAATTAAAATATTAATACCGGGTTTATCTGTTTTCTTATATATATAATTTTAAATTAGGTTCATACTTTGGATTAATAAATTATAGCAGGCTATTACTCTCTCGAGACGACATGTTTTTTAAAAAGAGAATAATAATTTCGTAATAAATAGTATTAGAACGACTGTTTGACTGCTTGATTTTACGCCAATCACCCATAAACAGAGTAGTCAGGGTGGACAACCATGACAACAATCCATCACGAGTGCGGTTAACTCGTGATAAGAGCATCACGAGGTTGATTGGGGGAGAATGTCACACCTGAGAAAAAACGAGGATTATAATCTCACATCGAAAAAAATAAAAGTATTTGATAGAATCAAGAGGTTTTGATTCGTATGAAGATTGAAAGATTGTGAAGTTTTGGTTAGATGGATTGAAGGAAAAGAACGAGGCGTATACGAGTCAAAGAAACGTCGATTTGGGAATTAGGGATTTAGACGAACGGTAAAGTAAAAGAAACGTGCCTTATTCTTCATTAACCAAAAATTAATTTAATACAATATAATAATCCTTTATATAATAATAAAGAAACAAATAAAGATTAAACAACTGTAACCTACTAAACTATTAACTAACTAATAACAAACTAACCGACTAATAATCTTGATACCCCTCAAGGTGGAGCATACACATTTTGTATGCCCAACTTGGACATAGAAGCCAGAAAAGATGAAGGATGGAGTGCCTTTGTGAAGCAATCAGCAAGTTGGTTGCTGCTGAAAACAGGAAGAAGCTGAATGACACCTTTCTGAACCTTTTCACGAACGAGATGGCAATCAATCTCGATATGTTTAGTCCGTTCATGAAAAACAGAATTCTTAGCAATTTTAATAGTGGATAAATTGTCACAGAAAACATTTGCAATAGAAGGTCTAATTTGTAAATCAGATAAAAGGAAATTAATCCACTGCAATTCACAAGTAACCGAAGTCAAAGCTCTATATTCTGCCTCACTCGAAGATCGGGAAACAGTGGGTTGCTTTTTAGATTTCCATGAAATTAAAGCTTTTCCCAAAAAAAAACACAAAAGCCCGTAGTAGACTTTCTGGAATCAGGACAAGAAGCCCAATCAGAATCTGAGAAAGCATTTAAATCAAAAGAATTAGAAGCAGGGAAAAAATGCCTTGTCCTGGTGATCCCTTTAAATACCGAAGAACACGATGAACAACAGTTAAATGTACATCTGTTGGAGCAGAAACATACTGAGAAAGTTGTTGAACAGCAAAAGATATATCGGGTCGAGTATGAGTAAGATACAATAATTTTCCAACCAATCTTCTATAGGTAGTAATATCAGTAAGGGGAGTACCATCAGTTTTCGATATTTTCAGATTAGGAACAATGGGAGTACTAACAGGTTTAGATTCTAAAAAACCAGAGTCATTTAGCAAATTCAAAGTGTATTTTCTTTGAGACAAATTAATTCCTTTGGAAGACCTTGCAATCTCAAGCCTAAGAAAAAATTTTAAGTCACCTAAATCTTTTATCTTAAAAGTGTCATGAAGAAAAGACTTAACAGCTTGAATTTCAGAAATATTTGGACTAGCAAGGACAATATCATCCACATAAACAGCCAATGCAATGAAATTTTCTTTTTGACCTTTAACAAACAAAGAACTGTCAGAGGATGCTTGGTTAAAGCCTTTTTCTAACAAAGAAATGGTCAATCTCTCATTCCATTGTCTACTTGCTTGTTTTAGCCCATATAAACTTTTATTAAGTTTACAAACTAAACCAGATTTAGGACTATTAAAACCAGGTGGTAACTGCATATAAATATCTTCATCTAAAAAATCATGTAAGAAAACATTGTTGATGTCCAATTGATGAAGAAACCAATTTTTGGCAGCAGAAACAACAATTAAAGTCTTAATGGTAGTGAGTTTAGCTACAGGACTAAAGGTGTCAAGAAAATTAATCCCATGTTGCTGAGTATACCCATTTGCTACAAGTCTAGCTTTATACCTTTCTAGAGTACCATCAGACTTAAGTTTAGTTTTATATACCCATTTGCATCCTATAGTTTGTTTTCCAGAAGACAAAGGAACAAGATCTCAAGTTTATTCAATTCAAGAGCTTTAATTTCCTCATTCATTGCATTTTTCCAGCAGTCATGTAAGATGGCCTGTTTATAGTTCTTAGGTTCTTTCAAAATCTCAGTAGTATTGATATAGGTCTGATGTGTGGAGGATATTTTATCATAGGAATAGACTTGAGCAATAGTATGAGGAGATGTTCTGTTTTTAAGAAGAGAAACATGATAATCAATATATTTTTGTGGCATGCGAACTTGCCTAGAAGGCCTAGAAGAAACAGAAGAAAGAATAGCATCAGAATTAGATATATCAGTAGCATCATGTTCTGCTGGAAGAACAGAATGAGAAAAACTATCAAAATTAGATATATCACCAGTAGCATCAAGAGGATTAGCAGAACTAGGAAATTGGAGCCCAGCAGTATTAGAATTATGAGCATCAAGAGGATGAATGTCAATATTGGAAGTGAAATCAACAGAATGAAAAGGCTGATTATCAGTAAAATGAAATTCAGTAGAAGAACTAGCAGCAGGAAGATCATTTGTATCAGAAACATGACTCTTGACACTAAATTTGTTATTGGAATTACTGGAATTTCCTAAAGGATCATCAAGATGACTATTATCACAAGATGGAAAAAATCTTGCAATTTTAGAAGAAGATTCTAATTTTTCAAAGGAAAAAATATTTTCTGAAAAAAAGACATCTCGAGATACAAAAACAGTTTTCTTTTTTAAATCAAAAAGTCTATATCCTTTTATATTTTTAGGAAAACCAAGAAATAAACATTTAATAGCTCTCGGATGCAATTTTATTTTAGACTTAGGCAACACCAAGGCATAAGCTAGACACCCAAAAACTTTTAAACTATCAAATTTAAGTTGCTTATTAAACAACAGTTCAAATGGGGTTTTGCCTTGAAGAACAGGGGTAGGAGTAATGTTAATGAGCAAAACAGAATGCAAGATGCAATCCACCCAAAAATGTAGAGGCAAATGAGCTTGAATTCTCAAAGATCTAGCAACAGTTAAAATATGCTGATGCTTTCTTTCTACTGTGCTGTTTTGCTGAGGTGCATAGGTGCAAAAATTCTGGTGAATGATTCCCTTACTAGCATAAAAAGAAGACATGTCAAATTCTTTTGCATTATCAGTTCGAATGCATCTAATTTTCATGTTAAATTATGTTTCAATCATATTATAAAAGCTTTCAACTAAAAACCTAACTTCAGACTTATAAGCCATGTGATAAACCCAAACATATCTGCTCCTATCATCCACTATAGTAAGAAAGAAAGAATGGCCATAAGTACTCTTCACATAAAAGGGACCCCATACATCCATATGAACAAGATCAAACAAAGATTTAAAAACAGAATCACTTATTGGAAAAGGCAAACGCTTATGTTTAGACAAGTGACACACATCACAATCCAGCATATGACCAGCAGGTATAGAGGAGTCCAAAACAGAAAAAGACTTCATCCTTTGAGATGAAAAATGACCTAGCCTAGAGTGCCAAAGAACTAATGAAGAAGACACAACACTATTACAAACAGAATCAGAAACAGAATAAGAAACACCTGAAGCTTCCAGCACATACAGTCCCTGCACCTCTTTAGCTGAACCAATCGTTTTCGAAAGAGGAACATCCTGTATGTAACAGAAACCAGAATTAAAAATTAAACAAATAGAAGAAGACTTAGTCAACTTAGAAGCAGACATTAAATTAAAACCAAAATCAGGAATATGCAAAACATTGTACAATATTAAAGAAGGAGAGATTTTAACAGTACCAATGTGAGAGACTTGAATGGTTTCATTATTAGGCAACTTAACACATTTACCTTGTATAGCACGATAATCAGAAAACAACTCTAAAGAATAAGCAATATGGTCAGTAGCACCAGAATCAATAACTCAGGAACTTAAAACATTCTTTCTAACTAAAGATTCAGAATAATAAAGAGTAGAATTAAGAATGATACATGTATTGTCAGCAGACTTTTTATCAAAAGAAGCAGTAAGCATATTCACCTTTGAATCAGACCCAGAAACAACAGGATTATCAGAAACATTATTCCCAGACTTATCCCTCTCTTGCAAAAGACCAAGAATACTGTCAAATTGTTCCTTAGTAAAACTATGGCTACCAGTACCATATCCAGCAGAACAATTAGAACCAGAAGCACCATTAATATGATCAGAACTCATAGAATTATCACGGAAAGAACCACGGACATAACCACAATTATCAGAATTACCAGAAACACAATTTGCCCTAGGAGCTTGATTTCTATTTCTATAACCTGGAGGAAACCCGTGTTTACGATAACACTTATCAAATGTATGCCCAGCCAAACCACAATAAGATCATATGGGCCTCTTATTAACAGAACCACTATAAAACTTCCTAGGACCACCAGAATACCTATTATCACTCTTAGAACCAGCATTAGAAGAATTACGAAACCTATCAACCAACAGGATATTTGATTCACTATGAGAAACAGACACAATTGAACGTTCATGTTGAAGGACAACATCAAACACCTCATTTATCTCAGGAAACGGCTTCATCATAAGCAACTGCGACTTAGGCACAGCAAAACTATCATTTAAGCCACGCAAAAAACGAATAACAAAATCTTGACGGCGATACTTGACGGCAGAACAATCACAACCAGACAAAGGCCGCAAGTTACACAACTCATCCCATATCACTTTTAATTGAGTATGAAAATTAGTGACAGAAAGATTACCTTGCTGTAAAGAAAAAAAAACTCCTACATCAGATCTGATATACGAACCAGATCCCCTTGATGAAAACGATCATAAAGATCCGTCCACAGATCGGAAGCGTTGTCTACCCAGAGAACACTCTGACCAATCTCCAGCAAAATCGCTCTCTGGAGCCAAGAAATGACTAAATTGTTGCATTTGATCCACGCGCTGTGCTTGGAATCGCTGGATCGGGGTTCTTTGATGCTGCCGTCGACGAACCCAAACTTATTTTTGGAGATGAGGCTCATCTTCATAGACCGGGCCCAAATATGATAGTTAGAACCATCGAGCAAGGCGGAGGTAAGAACCAAGGCGGGGTTCTCATTGGGATGAATATAGAAATCATCCGTTGGGTCATCGTTTCGAAAAGAACTCGAATCGTCAGTCGACCGAGAATGAGAAATAGAATCTACTGATACCATGATAGAATCAAGAGGTTTTGATTCGTATGAAGATTGAAAGATTGTGAAGTTTTGGGTAGATGGATTGAAGGAGAAGAACGAGGCGTATACGAGTGAAAGAAACGTCGATTTGGGAATTAGGGATTTAGACGAACGGTAAAGTAAAAGAAACGTGCCTTATTCTTTATTAACCAAAAATTAATTTAATAAAATATAATAATCCTTTATATAATAATAAAGAAACAAATAAAGATTAAACATTTGTAACCTACTAAACTATTAACTAACTAATAACAAACTAACCGACTAATAATCTTGATAGTATTAGAATATATAAGCGATAATGCAACACATTTTATATGTCTTTTTGGAAGAGAATAATGACCCGTTATAAATTCTCAAAACACCGTTCCATTTTAATTAAGTTGATTTTAATTATTTTGATTTAAAGTGTAATTTAATTTATGGGGAGATATTTAAACAAATCTAATTGTAATAAGTTTTTTTAAATATCAAATTATCATCTTTATATGAGAGATAAAATTAAAAGGCCAGTACCACTGTTTATGCAAAGTAGACGTATCAATGTATCATATTTTGTATCTAAATTTAAAGATGAAATATAATCATCACTGATATATGATTTAAGACGACTCATTCGATTTGTCATTATCAATAAAACGAAAACTTTTATTTGAAATGATGATCTATCTTTGAAAAGTTTTTTTAAAATGTACTCGTTAAAAGTTCGAGCCGAGTTCGAGTTCGAGCTCGAGCCGAATGTTGACTAAATCGGACTCGAGTAGTTCGTGATCTATCTTATCTCATTTATAACTTCAATCATAAGTATTTAAATTTTTAGGTGATTAATCTGAGTTGAGTATTGTAGACACTTATTATGGGACAACCCTTCCAATCTAATTTACTCTATTCATAATGTTAAAATTCGAATATTTAACCTTATTAAAAAAATAATGTATTATCCTACTAAATCGATTGATTATTAATTAATTTTATTATTATATGATAGACAATAAACCTGGCTCAACTTATTTATATATATAACAATTATCGATTAAAACATACATAAAAAGTTGGATAATTATTTTATTTTTGGAATCATATTGAATTTACAAAAATATCTATCGAGATTATATGACTCTGAGTCAGGAGGTTGAAGTAGATTAGCGGCCCACCTGTGAATAATTCAACATTAATCATAATTAACAAGATGACTTGAGATGTATATTACTGATCCAAATCAGAAAGATTAGAATTTTAAAATAAATTTAAAGATAATTATCAAAAAAGATAATTTAAGAACATCGGTGATTGGTCCAAATAGTAAGCAATTTAGTATCACTTAAGTAGTTTTCAAGTTCAAGTCGTTGTGTATGCAAAAAACCCGTTAAGAAACTCACTCACCAAAACTAAATGTGTCTATTCGAACTAATTAGGTAAAAACTTAAAAAACAGAAGAAAAAAAATAAGAGCAGGAAATGGCACTAAGATCCGTAAAATACATCTTAATTTTTGTCTACGGAGAAGCAAATGTCTGTGGATTTGTTTACTATAAATAATGGCATTGGTGATGTTGACAAAACATCTTACTCCTTGAGCTATGGCCAGGCCTACGGGTTGACTCAATAGACCCATAATAATATTATATATAATATATTATTTTTTTGTTATATTTACACTTTTCAGGGCTTTATTTTAATTAATTTTATGTGTAAATTAACACAATGACCATCATACTATGGTAAATGTATTAAAATGGCCACATTAAAAAAAACGACTCAATTGACCACCTAAACTATTGAAATTGGATCAATGTGACCATCAACCGTTAATGGGCTAACGAAAGGTGACATGACAGTTAAAAAATTAAAGGTATAATCACACATTTGGTCTTTACTATTTACACAGTCTTTCAATTTAGTCCTAATTTTAAACTAATGAAATAAATTAATTAGGTGGTAACACGTGTCAACACCTTATTGGAGAAATTTAATTATTTATATTTGATATAATAAATTATTTTCCTCTTTCAATCAGGTGGTGACACATGTCACCTATTTAGAGGAGAAAAACAAATTTCAACAGACATACTACTAAGGGTGTAGAAGTAAAGGCAGTGGGCTAGCCACTGCACTAAGAATAATATTGTGCTATGAAACACCAACCTTAATATATGTCTTATTGTTTTATACATTTATTTTTTAATTTCACATATAAAATCATCAAATTATTTTTTAATTTAATTATATTTCAGATATTTTTTTAATTTCACATATAAAATCATCCACTAATACTTCGGAGTTCGAATTCGTGCTGTCTTTTTCTACGAGCTAAACTATTCTTCTTCAATATTTTTCCCTTGTTGGCAACGCCTTCGACTGACTAGATTAGATTAGGGGTGTTCAAAATTACCCGACCCGACTACCCGAACATAAATAACCTGGTATTTATCCAGAATTTTTTTTGCCCGAGTCAAAAAATATAATTTTTTCGGGTACTCAGTTTCTATTTTTTAATTTTATTTTATTAGATTACTTAATATTTTTACTTTAGAACTATATTTAAATCCCTAAATTTATTCTATATTTGTATTATATGCTTTCATGTTTTAAAATTTTCAAAAAATATATATTAATTTGTGAATATGTAAGATTCGATATGAAACAAACAACAAAGTATTTCTATTGCATTTATGCATTAATATGTTTCTTTACAAAATATGAGATTAAAAAAAATCACGATCGAGATTAATATTTTTAATATCTTTCTTATGGTTATAAACTTCAAATTATTATTATTTTTGTTTGGATCATGTGTTATGATTTTTTTAAAAAAAATTTAATACAAATTTTAAAATAAAAAAATAAGAACCGAATATCCGGTACCCGATTTTACGGGTACCCGAGTTTAACGAGTACCCGATTACCGGGTATCCAGTATTTACGGGTCGACAAACTTAATACCCAAAGATTCGAGTACCCGAAAACCCGAGCACCCAAATTTGAACACCCCTAGATTAGATCGTTCTTCAGCTTCTTTGCTTGAACCCTAAACCAAACCTTTGTTTGGTTTAGTTTTCTGTTCGTTGTATAAAGTATAAACCCGCGAGAATCAGTTTCTCATATTTGGGCCGATATCCACCTGTCTTAACCTGACCTGCTTTGTTGAGCTTGAGCCCGTTTAACTCTTTTAATTATGTACTAATTCACTCCCTAATTTTAAAGAAACTTTTTTTTAGGATCGATGTTCATCCGCTTTACTTTTTGTGTGGATTCGAGTTTCAACATTTTTCTTAAGAATATTATTATAACATTACTTAATATTTTTTTAGCATTTTAATTTAATGGGTTAACTACTGGGATGGTCACTTATATTTTTTTCCAAGTACAAAGTTGGTCATCGATTTTCAAAAACGACTCGTAAAATCACTTACGTTTTCGATCTGTAAACTTTTGGCCACTGAGACGTTTGTTGCCGTTAAACTTAAACGAGATGTTGATCTGGCACAATAAAAAAATAAATTATCTAAATAGTCCCTAAACTATTACTTCACTTCTATTTTGAGCACCGAAATAAAAACAATTTGTATAATTTCACATTTAATCCTCTATATTTATAATTCTTTTTATTTCTTCTCCTCTCTATCATCTTTTATATTTTTCTCCATCTAACACAATCCCTAATGTTCTACTATATTGATCCTTAATTTATATAATTACACTCGGTCATTGCACCTCCATTACCATGTAATTAAGAAGATTTAACCTCCAAAACCACATGATCTCTTTGCATCACAGATAATGTTGTTTTTCTTCTATAGAAAGACATGCAAAATTTATCGTCTGCTATCGGAGAAAAAGGTGATGCCCCATAAAGGTATTAAGGGAGCTAACCACTGTAAATGAGAAAAATAACAAATTTGCAAGTCGAACTCCAAGGCTGAAAGGTAACCATCCCGATTTATTTACTTATTGTAAAGTTTATAGCTTGGGACTTCGAATAGTATTGCATGTTTACAATTGGTCATATGAAATTAAACTCTAAACTATTTAATAAGGTTGAATTTATATTAAAAACGAAACAAAATAGCAGCTCAATTATTGATTTGTTCGATACTTCAATTAATATAATAATAAATGAATAGAAAACACAAATTTAACACCTCGGCATAAAATGTTTATTTAACTTTTACTCCCTTTTTAGTACATATTTAAAAATATTTTATATAAAATTTAGAAGCATTTTGTACTAATGTATGTTTGTTAACTTAATACCGCTGATTCGAACACAATACAAGCTCTTTGTCTTCATGTCTTCTATTTGTTTAACTATCCCGTTTTATGATATTTATAGTATAATAAAAATATTGCCTACCTTACGCATGTGAGTGAAATGGAAAAGAAGTGTGAAACCCTGGCGAGAATTACTACTATATGGAAAGATGCTATCAAAATAAGATGATTTTAGGTTTTCTTATATAAATTAGAGATTAATATAATAGAAAATTAAGAATTAGGTTAGATGGAGAAGAATATGGAAGATGATGAGGAAAGAAAAAAATAAAAAAATTATAAATATGGATTGAATGTGAAATTATACAAATTGCTTTTATTTCGGTGGTCAAATAGAAGTGAAATAATAGTTTAGGGACTATCTAGGTAATTTATCCTTTTTTATTGTGCCAGATCAGCCTCTCGTTTAAGTTTAACGGCAACAAATGTCCCAGTGACCAAAAGTTTACAGATCGAAAACGTAAGTGACTTTAATGGTCGTTTTTGAAAATCGGTGACCATTGTATTAGGGGGAAGCATAAGTGACCATCCCAGTAGTTAATCCTAATTTAATTATAAGGCAATATTTTGGTCGATTTATAAGTTGGATAAATTCACATATACATGTAGGCTATACTGCTTGAACCAAATCACTTAGAAAGAACAACGTCAACCTTTACCACGAAAACCCTATTAACCGGATTACTTGTAGACTACGCTAACCGTAAACTGAATATTAACCTCAAACATCAATTATCCATTAGTCGCTATTTTTTTTTATACTAACTGAATACATATTTTCAATAGATTTAAATATCCAACAAATACTTTAATTAATCCGGATTCAAATTATAAAGTAGATTTGCGGATTCAAATCATACATAAATTACTTGTAGACTCGACTCGTCTTGGCTCGACTAAAAATTTTATAGACTCGACTCGATTCGTAAAAATTTCAAATAAAGTTTGAGTTGTAAAATAGAAATTTGAATAACTCGAATAACTCAAAATTTTTAGTAATTAGTGAATTATTTTTAAGTTCAAGACGAGTCCCTCAATTTTTAATAATATATACATACTGATATATAAAAATATGAAGAAATATTGCCACATATAAAAAATTATAAGAAATATATATATATATATATATGCATATCTTATAGGATTAGAGAAAGCCGTTTAAATTAAAATCAAAACGTACTATAACATGATAAATAATTACAATTAAATTTTTATAGGAACTCGAAAATTCGACTCGACTTGACTCGAATTTCTTAAACTCCACTTAAATCGAAAAAATTTCAAATAAAATTTGAGTTGTAAAATATGACTCGTCAACTCGAATAACTCGAAATTTTTTTACTCGACTCGATCGAACGTTCACCCCTAATCGTACATAAAATTACACATCCATCTAGATGACACCCCTGTTAAATTTACTTATGCAAAGTACTTGGAATGAACTTTAGATATCTTATCGACTCTGTATCACAAATCAAATAATATTAACTCATTAATGAATTGAAAAAAGAATTGATCATAAAGTTTTACACAATATTAAAATTATAAATATCATACAGTAGTTCAAACCTCAAAGCTTTGAGTCAGCTGATGGGTTCGGAGGTGTAACCATCTTAAGCAGTACTTCTTGAGTCACTGATACAACAAGCTGCAAATCAACACGCACAAGTATGGCAATTGGGTCCATATAACACAAGAATGGGATTTGGTGGTAAAGAAAAAGCAACTCAAGATTAAAAAAAATACAAGGGAAGAACAATGGGATTAAAAAAAACAGAAAACTAAATACCTCTCCCTTTCTGTTGAACATTTGGCCTGAAAGAAAGCAACGGCTGTCACAGGCTGTGGGACTCACAATCTGCATAACATTGGTTTCACAAATGATTTTTTTTTTCATTAATAAAGTGAAAAACATAATTCATAACCCTACCACGAGCAATAACCAGTCGTCAGCTCTAAGATGCCGGTGGAACCACATCCTGGGAAACAGGAATGAAAGATTTAATAATGTCATATGTAAGGTTGGGCTGGGGGTTGAGGAATTTGCTGCCGTGTATGAAAATTTTCTAAATATAGAAACAAGCGAGAGAAAATGAGTTTTGGGGTGTGGGATCTGTAATGCACAGGCGAAAAGAATAATGTTGATACGATGAAGATTGTATCAGATGCTTACGAGTGGTTCAGGCTAGGGGAACCCTTTCGGGCGTGTGGAAATGGAATCAAGCTGACACCAGTAGCTATCATATCTGAAGCAAAGGCCACTACACATCTGCAGAAACGCAACCACATAAAATCAATAATTCTCTAGCAAGATGGGAAACTAGAGTGGATGTGTGCAGGGATGGACCGAGGGAGGTGCTAAGGGGCAATCACACCCCCTGAAAATTTCAAATTCATTTATGTATTTTCTATCCATTATTTAAATTCCCAACCACAAAAATTTTGTAATTTCACACCCTAAATTTCTAATATAACCCTTAACAGTTCGCACCCCTAATATAAATCCTGCATCTGTCCCTAGATGTGTGCGTGTGAACATTGGCATGGACAAAACAGACTTAAGTAAGCTACCGTATATGCAGAAAAGCAGCTTTTGAATCTTTTTGCCAAGTCATGAGCAAAGCAAAGTAGTAAGGCATATGTATGGACAAAAGGCAAGAGTACTTAGCATTTAACTATTTAAGAGGATCACTGTCCACTGACCTATGCAAAGCTTGATCATCTGAAAGTTTTCCTTTGGCTCTAAACCAATACCTAAAACTGTAAAGCAAAACACCATTTCAAATAAGATATAGATAGCACTGATGACTGAACTGAAAAATGATAAGGTGACAGCTAAACTGGTTAATGTATAGTAATATATAACATGCCTATTTCCAAGTGAACTAAAAAGGCTAAGATTACGAAACACAGGAAAGAATGCCTAACCTTGGATCAGATTTTTTCTGGTTTGGGTTAGTATTAGGCACACAAAACTTTATCTCTATGGGCCAAGGAACAATTTTCGTGGCACCCACCTTTTTGCGGTTACTCCTGAAACAAAAGATCGAGTCATGGCACATAACAGATCGAAACTAAAAAAACACTATCCAAAGACATAAATATTAGGCCATTAGATAGGGTTTTCCCTTTCGTTCTTTCTTTTCTTTTCCTTTTTTGTTTTGGGATGGTGTGGTGGTTGGGGGGGATTGAACAAAATTTTGTTGAACTTAAACAAGTTCCAAAAGATGTAGATATACCAGCAGAGTGAAAAAGAAAATGAAAGAAACTATTCTCTTTAAACAAAACAGAGAATGTACCGAAAATTTGAAAGCATATTAAAGCCTTGAACATGAAGTTGCATAAATAAATAAAATATAGTATTAGTGAGTACTGAAATTCTTACAAAGGAAGAGGGGAATCAGTGGGACGTGATTCTCCTATGTCATCCACTGACAGAAGCTGCAATAGGTCAAAGAGTAAATATGTTCATCCAATTATTCACCACAAAAAATGACTGGAAATGTTAATTTAAGAGTTAAGACTTGAGCATATGTTAGTTACCCCATCTGGATCTGGCACTGATGGCATCATTGCTTCTTGATGATCAAACCCTTCTTCTTCTTTCTGTAAAACCACCACATGCAAAAGTACAAGTAATCTGAGATGCTACTACAATTCATTCAGCAGTTATCATGTAAGCATATATTACAACAGATCAGAACTTTAGTAAAACAACGAGTGCCGCATACTATTTTGCCAACCAACCAGTATAAAAAAGTACAATAAATAGAGAAAATGGCTGCTGGATAAAATATTGTAGTGTATATCATCATTATCAAACACCTACTTCCACACCTAAAATTTTAAATATCTTCAAATATTTTTATGGATAAAAAATGTTTTATTAACAAGTCGACAACAGGAAAGTTCAACTTGTTTATTAACAGAGTAAGTGATGTTACACAGATCTCTTATCTTTAATGTTCTTTAAAGTCGCCACTCACCACTTATATTATTTTATTCCCATCAATATCAGCCTACAGATAAAGAAACTGATTATCCCATGAAGGTGAAAAAGTAGACCATAATAGTTCTTCACAGATACATATAACATAATATAACAGTATACCTACCTGTTAATATTTATTTTAACGTTCAAGCTCATACGACAAACTAAATGAGTCAATAACTGAAGAATTAGGAAAGTAGATAGCAATCTTTGAATATAAAATGAGCAAGATACTTCATACCTGAAAAGAAGCTAATAACGTGAATATGATGTTTCCTCTTTGTATAGCATCTACTCTACGGGTAGCGAAGTTTCTACCATCACGGAGACGACTAACTTGATATATTATTGGTACTGTAAAGAAGCACAGCACAGATATAAATATTTTCTTTTAAGAAAACTTCGACCAGAACTGCTAATTTCAATATCAAGATGGATCAGTGATTTTAATATGCAAAGTTCTATGAGCAAAAGCGCTGTAAAAGCTAAGATTTATCCATGGTGCTAGTTTTCCTTGAAATGAAAGATCAAGGATGTTTTTTATCAACAAAACAAATATAGACTTATCAATCAAATAGTAAACATAAACTTTGGGGGTTTAGCTAGCCAAGTGACTGGGAGAGTTAAACATACTGTAGAAAACACAATTTAAAACTCTTGATATGTCCAGTTGTGAGTTGGAAAGTGTTGAAGGACCCTCGTCAATTTACTAACGAAAACCATGCTCAATGCCTTTCACCCAACCATAATTTCTAAGACAAATTCTTAAGCAACCGGGTAGAACTGATAATCTTTTGGAGGCTAAAAGTGAAACAAAATTGCTTATCCAGCTTACTGCAATTTGTAATGACTAATGGGTTTATAATTTCTCTATCTACTTACACAGTTTGGCACCTAGTTTTTCTATATTCTGGCTTTCTTTACTCACAATATATAGCTTCAATTTAAAATGTACCGGAGGCTAGGATATCCTTCCTAATGACAGGAAGATAGTGGATGAAGAATGGAATTTATTAGCTTGGATGCATTTCAAATTGCTTAAGAGGTGAAGATTGGAAATGCAGAAAAATGACCCATGGATAGTGAGTCATGCACAAATTTTGTTAAATTGTAATCATACCAATAGTATGAAATTTCTAAAAACCACAAATATATAATGAATCTATTTTCTGCAGTAATTCTCATAGATAAGGCACTTACTATTAAAACTCCCAGACTTAAGATAATGAGAGTGCAAACTATGCACAAATTTAAGAGAATCAACAGTTTTTGATGCTGCAGCAAGTGCCTGAATAAACGATGACAAAAATGAAAAAGAAGGAAGCAGTTACCTCAGTTTACACAACATGATAATTAACAGGAAGCAAAAAAAAAAAAAAAAACAAGAAGTCCATCAAGTAAATTAAACCACCTAATGTTGACAAATCAGAAGCACGCACAAAATTTGCATATCATGACACAAGGCAAGTTTCTTTATATTATCTTTTTTCTCTTTCAAAGATTCTGTGCACAAAGTGTGATGCCTTGTTATGACCTAAATACCAAGCTCATTTATATTTTAAAAAATAAAGTAATGAGCAAAGTTTCTTTATATTTACCATTTGTTCAACACTCGATACGTCTAATATTTGAGTGTCAGCAATTTCATTTCTAAATCATTTGTACCAATCAGAAAAAAGTATATATTAGGTCACCATTTAACCTCACAAACTACCACTGGAAACTTAAAATCTTCACCTAAGACAACAGTGCTGAAATATATTGACTATCATATGCATCAAGCACACAAGTAAATACAAAGGAAGAATACTAAATTATGTTATCATACAAGGTAAAAGTGAGAAACCTTGGGTGGACAAGGTGGATAAAGGAGAGAAAGAAGTATAAACATACCTGCCCAATCAATTGTCCTCCATAGACCTTCCCAAATTTTGGTGCATCTGGCAGAGTAATCCCTTGAAATATGTTTAACTTCAACAAATAGGAAAAATAGTCTTAAGTATAAAGGTTATAAGAAGAACCTAGTTAGATTAGTTGTTTTTCAACACTATTAACATGTTTCTAAAGAAAGAAAAACCTTAGAATTAGAAGTATACCAAGAAAACATGAAATCTTAAAACTTCTCACTTTCTAATGGCAATAGAATAAATATAAGAAAATGACAATAGAAGCATACTTCTATTGGCTCCAGATGCAATATACTTTCCACAGGAGCACAGGTCTCAAGCGTCTTATCTTTGCTCCAGATAGATTTTGACTGAAGCAAAGTGCAATGTTCATGAGGTAGAAACAGGCAGGTCAGCTGTAGCAAGAGGTAATGCATATTATTTTTATCACCATGTACATTTTTATAAGCTCGAGTGGTTGGAACGTTCTATCAAGAAAAGATATGCTAAGGAAGTAAGAAATATGTAGTTATACCTTAGTTAAAGCGATAACATCTGCCACATGAACCGATGTGGGATTAACTGCAAAAGCAAGGTCAATTATATTCGTTTTAGGACTAATGTCTCCAGCACTAGATGATTTTACACCATCCCTATCCATATAAGATCAGTCACAGACATGAATGCACAATGCACAGACGAACACTCTACATACTAAAACATGCCGATATTCAAAACTTGCGAAAACATCACATGAAGGAATATCGAGAAACTTTAACCATGGCCAAAGTAATCATATCGTTTCAACTGATACTCCAGTCCTTTTTCTTCTTCAGCATGGACTGATCCAGATACTTCAGCCTATAAACCAGGAAATTGAAACTCAGCAAAAAGGACTCTATTTGGTTTAGAGTTTAGGCATTTGCTTCTGGAAACAAATATCACTTATTTGAATACAAAATTATCAATTTTAGCTATTTCCTGATCGTCAATATACATATTAATAATTTTTGAGAAGCAATTGCAAATAAATAAACAAATAAAACAACCAAACAGAAGAAATAATAATGTGTGTGAATAAGGAAAAATAAAAAACAGACCTCTCCTTCCCACACGAAATATATTCCGTCTCCAACTTCTCCTTCCGGAACGACATAATCTCCTTTCTCTGCAACGCAAATTATTTTAAGCAAATCCAGTAAATAATCGGTATTAAAATATTTCTTTGTAGTTTGATTTAACCTGATGAAAGACTCTGTTTGGTAGCATATACAGCAAATCAAAGAAAAACAGACGCAGTCACGCGGATCAGATGAAAAATCAAATCGCTAATACTTCATTTAACTGAATTTTGATCAGAAACGTTAAATTACCAAAGTGCTTAAAATTCACGACTTCAGCTATTCTCTTGAACGAAGAACTCGGTAATCTCTGGAGCAACGAAACGTTGCCCAAAAACTCAACCACTGCAAAAGAAAACCAAAAAAAAAATCACACAGCTCGGAGAACTTGGAGCGTAATTAGGAGGTGGAGGACTAAAATTTCCAAGAATAAATATTCCTTGCAGTTTCTCTCACTTTCTCATTGATCAATCGGAGGAAGACAGGAAACTAGCGAACAAAACCAAAACTCAGAAATATTCACCTGCTTCGGTGTTCATACTAAAGCTTGGAATAACGGTAAGGGGCTTAATCGCGCGAGGCCGAGAACGGGAATAGACTTGAGTGAGATGGATAAGAGCAGACAAATGGAGGGAATCAAGCGTGTGAAGAGGGGTATAAACGTGAATTTGATCCTGAAGAATTTCACGTGAATTTTAAGGGTAAATTGAGACCATCAGTCAACGATAGTGTCGCTCCTGTTTTGGTCACTCATTTTTTATTTTTCCTATTTAATAACTGAATTTTATATATCAAATATTTTTGGACACTCATAATTCATAAATATTTTATTTTTATTTTTGACTTTTTTATATTATTTAATATAAAAATGATTTAAAATAAATAATAAACATTTTTAAATTATTTAAATAATCGTCGTCGTTGTCATCACTCGTTGGTCACCGTCGACCACCAACGGCCTTCAAAACTGGTAGTCATTTGATCCCAAATTATACCAAGTGACTCGTTTTGACACGCTGAATCCGAATCTGATAGTTGTTTCGTCGGAAAATGTCATGAAACTTGCGAATCTCGATATAAATTTTTAGTTGTTTCCTCACTTTCGATCACTATTTCTTGGATTTTGAAGCGCTTTCTGGCGAAATGAAGGCCGAATTCGGACTCATGGGAGTGAGACGGAATAATCGGTGAAATATGAGACCGAACGACCACCATCAACGGCCTGCGGCGGCGACAACGAATGGTGGTCAGCATACAATATGGTTTTCCTTTTTCTTTTAAATTATTTTTATATTGAACACTATTAAAAAATTAAAAATAATAATAAAATATTTATGAGTGACCAAAAACGTTTGATGTATAAAGTTTAGTTATTAAATAGGACAAATTAAAAGTTGAGTGACCAAAATAGGAGTGAGAAGATTGTTGAATGATGATGTGTGCAATTTACCCGAATTTTAATTTTAAGCACCAATTTGCAAGATGTAACGAAGTTAGGGATGGTTATTGGTCTGGTTGGGTTGAGTCGAGTTTTTGGTTATCCACGTCTGATTTGATATTTTATGATGTCCCACTCGACTCGAATCTGACATTAATTTCAAAGTAAAAATTTTAACCCGACTCGATAATTTTTTTTTTCATTTTTATTCAATAAAACATAGAATTAACTAAAAAATGCAAATAGAAAAGGGACAATATAATAATTATTTCATTTCTATTAGACAAACCAAGGAGATAAATGAATATATATAAAGTTAGAGTTATTATAGCATTTATACATAAATATTTAGAATAAAATTAAATTATTATTTTGGGCACGGTCGGATATTTTTTACCTTAAACTCAAACCTGACACAACACGACACTATCTTAAAAATCAACTCCTAAATTATACTTTTTATTTGTTTTTAGCTCTTAAACCATTCTTTGGTCAAAATAAGCCTTAAACTATCAATTCTGGTCACTTTAAGTCTAATAGTTATTTAAGTCAAAAGAAAATTATTTTGACTAATAAGATGTTGACACATCACAATTTTTTTTGACCAATAGATAGTTTAGGGACTAAAAGAAGAAAAATGACATAGTTTAGGTATTTATTTTGACCAAATGATAGTTTAGGGGATTAAAGTGACCAAAAATGATACT